>OX155950.1:34866758-35184258 GCA_944548615.1 Micropterix aruncella
TATATTCGTCTCAATTGAAGGCATTTTGTGTTGCATAAGGATAAGCCCTATTTATGAGATATATGGATGAATAGTGATCGTTAGTCGACTGCAAAAGGACCTTTAAACTTACATTGCACCGTCGAAAGTCGTGCACATCCGTAAGTATATCTCATTCAAACATAAGCATTTCCCAATACAAGCTGGGATTTCCTTCGCTATTTTTTAAGTAGCTTTTACTAATTTTATTTCAAATAAAAACATCATCCTATAAACGGATTTCTTTACAAACCTTATCAAATATAACAATATTATACTGTTTTCTACAATATTTCTTTACAATTTTTTAATATTATACAATTTTATATAGGTTTACCCTATTTTGATAACATTATACAATCTTTATTATAAACTCCTCTGCCAGAAATTAAGATTGAAGTTTCTTCTTTCATTTCATTGAGCATATGGAGGTTTTTTTATTTTTATTTCGATTTAATGGCTCGTTGATAACAAACTCAGCCAATTGTATCATATTTGAAATGTTGGTAGCATTCGAAATTTGAATTATTTCGTAATGTCACTTTCATTTAGAAAACGGCTTTGCCGAAGTGATCAATAGTTTAATTTTTTATTTTTTCGCCTAATTCGTCTCAATTGAAGGCATTTTGTGTTGCATAAGGATAAGCCCTATTTATGAGATATATGGATTAATAGTGATCGTTAGTCGACTGCAAAAGGACCTTTAAACTTACATTGCACCGTCGAAAGTCGTGCACATCCGTAAGTATATCTCATTCAAACATAAGCATTTCCCAATACAAGCTGGGATTTCCTTCGCTACTTATTAAGTAGCTTTTACTAATTTTATTTCAAATAAAAACATCATCCTATAAACGGATTTCTTTACAAACCTTATCAAATATAACAATATTATACTGTTTTCTACAATATTTCTTTACAATTTTTTAATATTATACAATTTTATATAGGTTTACCCTATTTTGATAACGTTATACAATCTTTATTATAAACTCCTCTGCCAGAAATTAAGATGGAAGTTTCTTCTTTCATTTCATTGAGCATATGGAGGTTTTTTTTAGTTTTATTTCGATTTAATGGCTCGTTGATAACAAACTCAGCCAATATTGGTAGCATTCGAAATTTGAATTATTTCGTAATGTCACTTTCATTTAGAAAACGGCTTTGCCGAAGTGATCTATAGTTTAATTTTTTATTTTTTCGCTTAATTCGTCTCAATTGAAGGCATTTTGTGTTGCATAAGGATAAGCCCTATTTATGAGATATATGGATGAATAGTGATCGTTAGTCGACTGCAAAAGGACCTTTAAACTTACATTGCACCGTCGAAAGTCGTGCACATCCGTAAGTATATCTCATTCAAACATAAGCATTTCCCAATACAAGCTGGGATTCCTTCGCTACTTTTTAAGTAGCTTTTACTATTTTTATTTCAAATAAAAACATCATCCTATAAACGGATTTCTTTACAAACCTTATCAAATATAACAATATATATATATATATATATATATATATATATATATATATATATATATATATATATATATATATATATATATATATATATATATATATATATATATATATATATATATATATATATATATATATATATATATATATATATATATATATATATATATATATATATATATTTATATATATATATATATATATATATATATATATATATATATATATATATATATATATATATATTATATATATATATATATATATATATATATATATATATTTATATATATATATATATATATATATATATATATATATATATATATATATATATATATATATATATATATATATATATATATATATATATATATATATATATATATATATATATATATATATAATATATATATATATATATATATATATATATATATATATATATATATATATATATATATATATATATATATATATATATATATATATATATATATATATATATATATATATATATATACTATATATATATATATATATATATATACTATATATATATATATATTATATATATATATATATATATATATATATATATATACTATACTATATAATATATATATATATATATATATATATATATATATATATATATATATATATATATATATATATATATATATATATATATATATATATATTTATATATATATAGTATATAGATAACATTTCGGCGATCATCCTACGACATAATTTAAGGAGTAGTATTTTGGACTCATGTTAACAAGCCATTGTTAAAAGCGACTGAAGAGCTATAACTCTCTCGCTGAATTATAAAATGAGTTACCGCCTTTGTCGTTTCGGGCAGCAATAATTTATTATGACGCATCACTGGCGATACATTATTATTAAAATTTATTATGAATTGCATATATGACTTGTAATAAGGGTAATTAAATTCAAAATTAATTCATACAGCGCCATCGAACAAGTCTATTGCCGCTTGCTTAATATGATCATAATACATAATATGTAAATAATAAAGTAAATAGACAAATATTATTATATATTATATAATAATATTTGTCTATTTACTTCTTTATTATTTTTACTTATACATAATAATGTATAAAAAAAGGAAACATGATAAATTTATTAGTGTAATATAAAAACTTTATAGTTTTATGTATATTCAGTTCTAGGGTTGCATCTGAAGAAAAGTGCACTGATAGCAATTGCAGGAGTATCCCGTGATACACCTTCCAACCATATTTTTTTAGGTAAAAAATATTGACTTTTACCTCTGAACATGTTTTCAAATGTCTACTATATGCTAAATATAATATAAACGACCGAGGGGGTAAACGGGAATATGCACTCTCACAATACCCGCAAACGTGATAAAGCTCTCCTGCTTTTAACCCTTCGGCTACATAACGACCAAATTTGGTTGCACATCAGAACACCGTTGACTACGTAACGACCAATATTAGCGGCTTGCTCCCGGTGCACAGTAATATTATTTTCTAATTCGAACGCATCCTAAAATCCATATCAAATATCTCATTATTACCATAGATACATAGACGGTCGCTAGAATTATTTCGCGCGTCATTTCGCGGATATTTCTGGTAAAATACCATTTTCAAACATCATTTTTTTTTTCGAGAAATCATCAAACATTTCATTGTTTTTTATGAGCTAATATCTCAATATTTTTGTGTTTAAATAAATCTAATAAATATCACGATAGTATTTACAAGTTAAAAATGCCGGGTTTTTAAGTTTTTCGACTTTCTCATATTTATTCATAATCTAATTGTTTGCCATAGTATTGTTGCCATAGTACAATGATTGCCATAGTAGTTCCATAGTTATAGTACTTTTTGGTGAGCGCGGCGATATTGCAAGAAATTCCAATAAATTGCTGAGGTCTGCCATGAAAATATGCCAGTACTTTAGGGTTAAAGTACGCCTTACGCAAACACATAAGTCCTTTGGATATTTGAGCTTCGAGCTCTTTAACCAGCTACCACTCTACAAAAGAGAGATGGAAACAAATGCGTTTGAAAGGTTTATTAACCCGTGGGTGGCCAAGCACGCCGAACGGCGTTTCTCGCATTATCAGTATTTTATATGTATTTATTCAATTATCGTCTCTTTTTATCGTTCCACTGCTGTAAAAGCCTGCCATTAAAGGCTGCCATTAAATAAGCCACCGTTACATATCATTATGTTTGCATACACCTTCCACAAACAAATTGTAAAGGGCTTCGAAAAATTTACGTGAAATGACTGACTTCCAAAAGGTTAAACAAAATCTGCAATCGACACATGCTTTCTATAAGCTTGGGTGATGTTTTTGAAAATGCCATTTCTTTTAAATTGGAATAACATTAATATTTAACTTTAGGCTATGTCATCATTTTCGTTTTATTGTTTAATTTTTTAAACAACAAAAAATATAATTTGTCAACAACAACAACAAAAATTATAATATTATGAATTTAATATTCAATATGTATGTAGATTACAATGTTTAACGTAACATACCTGATCATCTACATACGTTGTTTTTTTGCAATTCTTTTTTGATACTTTCTATTGTGTGATTATTTTTGTATAGAGTGCCTAAGGTGACTATTAATATTTTTATAATAGTTATTTTATATGTATACCCATGTACATGGAATCATTTCTGTTTTTCTTTTTTTTATTATTCCTTTTTGTCAGCCGTGTAAAGCCGACTTTCTGTCAAATGAATATTTCCGCTTGATTATTTTTATATCTATATCAATATATTACTAGCAACTGACGAAATATAATATGCGATAACTAGCTTTAATTGACTATTCATACTTGTATTGTATTTCCTGAATGAATAAATTGAATACTGAATACTGAATTCACTGGTGGATTTTTTTGCTATCTACGCTCTTTATAATCAATGAAACAATAAATCAATATACAAAAACAAAAAAACGAATATATTGCGTGAAGTTTATAGTACCTGGCGTTTTGGCGATTTTATAACAGCCGATGCCAGGCTTGACTGAAGTGATGTCAATCATCATTTGTTGTTCTGCGGATAGGCGGCAAACTGCTATTGTTACTTCGCAGATTATAATGGTGGTGGGGCGGCTGGTTCGGCGCGCGCGAATATTGAAAATCCTAGCTGCCTACAATACTCACTGTATCTTGGGATACGTATTTGCCTTCGGCGATGTGCTATGAGAAAAAAAGAATAGGGATCCACGTAATAGAGAGTATGTTACCATCGTCTCGGTTGCAGTTCGTAGTTCTTCTTATGAAATGAGAACCACGAACTTGAATTTTCTTTTTCGTCATGCAAGTATTTTATTAGTATTTAGCTTAATTTTTTAAGTTTAGCCGTGAATTATTTTTATATAATAAACAAAATAAGTTGATATTTAATAACCTCAAGATATTCATTGGAATAATTTAGATTCGTATGCTTACATTAGAGAAAACGTAGAACTACACCCTAATATAATTTTCTAGGGCTCATATATAAACTCGAAAATCGAGGAGGATAAAACCGCCGCCTGAGAGATAAATCGTACACTTAATCCAGAGTACGTAGACAGAGTAAAATGTAGGGAGTACAATGGAAGAAAGGGTGTCGTGTTCCTGGAAACACCTGTAAAGTGGGTACAATGCTCTTTACCCCCTCTTCTCTCACTCTTTGCGCTTCCTCCATAAATATAAATCATTTGCTTTTACGCCGTTAACAACTGAGACATTATACCTTTAAACCATTATCGTCCGGTGTTAGTGAAAACTCTCTTTATATAAATGTAATTCCTACAGTAGCCCTTCGTAATGTCACTTACATAGTAGGTCTTCGTAATGATAAAATGAAAATAAATTAAACCAAAAGGTAATTTGGATATCTTGTTGTCGTATTTCGATGTTATTTCCCCAAATTTTGTGGCTGGGCCAAATTAGTATCTTTGTATATTATGGGCTTTTAATTCAAATAGTTTATTTTCCTGCATATTTAGTTTTTTTTTTTCATTTTATTACGGTTGAATCACTGATTTCAAAGAGGACACGACATGTACTTACTTTTGTCAAATTATTTTTTATGGAATAATAACCTTTAAGTCTAAACGCATATTCTGGTCAAAAATGGCACCTGCTAAAACTGTAAATAATAGAAGGAGACTTTACTGGCTAACCATCCGAGAAAGCAGAGATACGATAGTCCTCTGAGATCTAAAGACAACCTACTGCTCTCGATCCCTGGTCACACTAGTATTTTTTTCTCGCGATCCTTCTTTGTACGTGAAGCCCGCCTCTGGAATGTTTTTCACGCACGTATAAGAATAGCACCGAGTTTTTTTCACTTCAAACACAGGCTCAAAGAACACTTGAACCCACGCTCAAAAACTTTTCCCTATTTTTCTCTCCCCTTTGCGTCCTCTGCGTCATTAAGGGGTTTTTTTATTATTTATCGTTATTTTCTGATAGATTTAAATGTGCGAATTGCTAAGAAAATTTAATTTGTTAGTTTTATCGTATTTTTATTGCAAACCTGAGTTAAGGTTAGCTGTAAGATATTGCTTTTAGGCAATAAGCTCGCCTTTTTGGTTAATCAAATGAAGGGTTTTATTATTATTATTATATAATACGTTTCTTGTAAAAAGGGCACATGTTCAGTACTTTTCTAGGTAATATTTCTAAAGTAAATGTATATGTTTACTTATAGTAACACATCCAATAAGATCATTTCAAATTTTTAAAATATGTATGGTAATTTCGGAAGAGATGGATCAGCGGGAGAGACGAACCACCTAAATTTCTTCCAAACTCAAGTTATTTTTTTAAAAAACTGGCAACACTGAAATAGTCCTATCGAAGCGGCTGCAAATGGTACAAAATAAGACGGCCGTATTTTGTTTTGTTTTTTAGAAAAATTGAGAAAAATGTTTTCACAGTGTAAGTTTTTTTTCTATGTTTGCAGTCATAACGAAGGTATGTAACGAATATTGAATTTCTATTATTAAAACCAGCATCACTGTACTTGCATGTTCCCAAAGCGGCTATTTAGCCTCCAAATTTTTGATAAATATTTATGCCTATAGCGTGAGGGGGTAAACCGTCTATCCTGACGATTTAGGAGAGACGGAGCAGACACCTCTCCATTTTAATTTCTTCTAAACTACAAATATTTTTTCAAAACTGACAACATTGAAGTGGTCCTGTCGAGCCAGCTGCAAAGGGTGCAAAATAAGATGGCCGTATTTTGTTTTGTTTTCTAGAAAAACTGTGAAAAATGCTCACACAGTGTCAGTTTTCTTTATGCTTGCAGTCATAAAAAGGTTATGTAGCGAATATTGAATTTGTA
Organism: Micropterix aruncella; assembly: GCA_944548615.1. Classification (NCBI taxonomy): domain Eukaryota; kingdom Metazoa; phylum Arthropoda; class Insecta; order Lepidoptera; family Micropterigidae; genus Micropterix; species Micropterix aruncella. The sequence goes on from OX155950.1 coordinate 34,873,627, forward strand.
TGATTAAAATTAGCATCACTGTACTTGCATGTTTTCAAAGCGGCAATATAGCTCAAAAAATCGATAAACATTTATACCTTTAGTGTAAGGGGTTGAATTGTCTGTCCTCACGATATAGAAGATATGGCCCAGATATATTGATAGTGCGATGGACCACTTCAAATTTTGTTTTTTGAGATTTTGGTAGTTGTTTAGTTTTGTGTATTTGTTGATGTTTAATTTTCGAATTGTCAGAAATGCGTTTAACATAAGTGAGTTTAAAAGTGGCTTTTAGAGGAAAATGGACTAAGGTTGTTTTAAACAATGCTGTTAAGGCTTCTGAAAGACGGACTGGGAATGAATAAAGCCGCAAAAACATTTGGTACATAAAACCACGTTTAAGCGGACCTCAAAGAATAAAAATGTATCCAAAGAATTATTTATTTTTGCTAGATCCATCTCATCTCAGTAGGTGGTCCAACACCCATAAGTGGGGGAGAGATGGATCGAGGCTACCTTTTCTTTTGAATCTAAATTTTTACCTTTAAGAACCTGTCGTTTTGCAATATATATTTTATAAATGGCAGAATATTAATAGAATATTCACATAATACCATAAGCTTGTGTTTTACTCATTCACAAAAAAAAAATGGGCCCCAAAAAGAAAGTGGTTCGTCTCTCCTCAACTTACCCTATGTTTATTTGTAATTTTATTTATTTTATTTTATTTATTTTATTTTATTCTGGAACCAGACAGAACTAAATACAATGCAATAAAAACCTATTTAAAGGTGTGATTCCGAATATAAAGTATACAAAATGAACGCAATATAATTTTATATTGTTTCCGCTTGAGAATGGGGGAATCAGGATGGAAAGTGAGGTGAAAGGGAGAGACAAAATAGATAAAAATATATTATAAATATATTTATATTTAATTTTAGGTATGATATATATATTTCCAAATAATATAAATTCCGTAATATAAATATTTCCAAATTACAAAAGATCTTATTACATATTTTTATCCTTTTATAAGCAAATATATTAAGTACAAATATATTAGTATACAAACTAAATTAGTCGCAGAATATTAAGCAAGTGTTACACTTTCTATCGACTTTCAAATTTTCGAATCACATCGATTAAAATTTATACATTTTTTGTCTCCTCCTGAAGTAGTGATTTAGATTAATCGATAATTTGACCTCACGTTAGTCTGGCCTTTCACTTACGTTTAGTTTATTGGTCAGTAGGTATGCCAAATTCTTAGAGACTTTTATATTGGGGAAATAAAGTTAATTTCGAGCAACTTCTAACAATTTTTAAGAAAAAAATACCAATTAAAATTTGTTTCCAATTTCAAATTAACCGATAGTCATGAAAAAGTTTTAATTATTTTATTACTTTAGGTAGCACATTTTTCTGTTTATAGGACTATGTTCAAAAGTGTGGACTTTAAATAAAAAATAATAATTTAATTTTTCATTTACATCATTTCGTTCAGAATTTTTCCTATCTCCATTGATTTCGAATTTCCCTATACTGTTTCCCCATACACATATTCGTTTGGGTTTAAATTCCTCTCTTGTAATATTAACCGCGGCCAGTCTTCATCGCGTAGCGGCATTATTATTTTTAGGCTTGTTGATCGAGTTAATGAATACATTATGAAAGTTGCCCACGTCTGAAGTCTGAAAAGACAATTTATATTGTATATTGTTCCGGCTCTAGTTAACTTTAAATTTTCCATTTTTCCACCCTCCCCAACAATTTAAACTTGGCCGCTCTGTAAGAAGGTATTCATTATCTTCAATTTAGTCGTTTCAACCCTTTTGGCCACAAATTCAACTTCAAAAGGTGACCTCATTACATAATTTAAATATTCCGTTGAAATTCCGTTTCGTTTCTCATTTGCCACGATGCTAGGCCGGTAATAAGGCAAGTTTTCCCATTGTACAACGTAATTACTTAATTTCACCGTGCTGGTTAGCAAAACGTAAGCAGATGTAATTTTTAATATGATAATTTTAAATAGGTACTTCTATTATATTATTATTCAACTGAAAATGACAGCCATAAATATTACTGTCTTAGCACTTAACAGTTCTGTCTTAGCAATGTCGTGGAACGCAAGGAAACAATTCCTAGATAGCATAAAACACATACGCATTTTGCATCTAACACAGGAAACTTCAGAAGACAGCAATGAATACGTTCGTCTACCAATTACCGACGAAGATTTACCTGGCCAAGATGGCTACCAAGATTACGACAAATATCAGTATAGGATAAGCGGTTAACAGGCGGTGTGCCGCGTGTATCCTTCTGGTGTGCCGCCAGGATTTTGAGATATTCTTTATCAGGTAAAGAAACGCAACTTCACTAATATGACAAAAAAAACGTAACCATTATCCTATATTTGACCCCGCAATAAACAACTGTGCAAAACGAAAACGGCGTTAACCACTTTTCTCTAGGACTTATAGTTTCTGAGATCCAAATGAACGCATATTGGGATTCTTCATATAACCCTTTTATTTTATTTCTTTCAATAAAAAGTCTAATGGTGGCTACTTGATTTTCTTAGGTTAATTTTTACATTAGAGAAACTTATTAAATCCGTCGAAAAAAATAATATAAAATATAGTCTACTATTATTGTCTATTGATAGTTAGCAATGGATTTGTAACCCTGAAAATCGTCAATCACTTGAGGCTCATTCAAGTTTGTTGAATATGAAATTATTTGCCTATTTTCAATATGCCGGGCAATAACATAATAATACAAACGAAATTGGTATTAATCCGACGCGACAGGCCACCAATATGGCAAAAGGGCGTGCGCTAAGGTTATTGTAGAATATAATCTGCCTCTAAAATAATTAGTCAAAATATATAATATAATTTGTTTTTTTTTCTATTTGAGACAACAACGGTGGCATTATAATAAGACTTGGGAAATGATCTCGCATTAACTCAGGAGAGCCTAGTAAGGTGTGCTAGGTTGTAGTTTACTGAGCACATTAGAAAAACAAACAATTATATTAAATTTTTGCAATATTTAACCTGGGCTCATACAGATGTATACCTAAAGTTATAATTGTATTAAACCTAATATCAGTTCTAATAACGATGTGTTATATATCAATGGAAAGGTTTAGTTATATGTATGTATACGACAATGGTCACTGGGACGCTTGTCATGAAAAGTTGTCGGATCAGAGCTATATTGCTCTGAAGTTAGATTTTCAGTATCAAACAATTGTTGGTAGATTATTTAACATATTTATTGTATAGTTATCAAGCACAGAGCACCTAACACACTTATGTATAAAGATACCTATATAGATACCTAGGTAAAACCTAGCGCACACATGCCACGGTCAGTATCATTATTGTGTTTTCTCTTGTTTCTATTGGGTTCTGGTGTTTTTTTTTAGGAACCCTAATTTTGAAAATCATAACAATAAATAAAGGGCCTAAAGGGTTGTCGTATCAAAATGTCAGAGTAAAAGAAACAGAGTAAATTAATGATCAGAGCAAATTAATGATTTATTTAATCATCTAAAAGTATTACATCATTTAATAATAGGGCAGGGGTAGCGAATCCGACATGTCTGGCATAGCCTAGGTACCATAAATATAAATCACTAAGTGTAAATTAGAATCCGTTGTTCAAGCCAAAAATTACAGTATTTACAGGTAAGACAAGTCCATTAAAAAGCCGGGGTCAATGATTAAAATAGGTACACGTACCAGTGAAAGATAAAATGATGAACGTAGTCTTCAGAAACATAGCCGATTGACAAAGGACTACCTGCACCCGCGTACCCCGCCTAGTTGGAGGTTGCTAAGGATGGGGAAAGCAACCCGCATTCAACACTTTACTTGATTCAGACTCAAGGCTGGCTTCGAACGAGGGGGCTCTTCAACGGTCAACAGCACAAACACGAAATTCTGTATAGCATTCAATTATTATCGCCCTTTCTAAATTTCACTATGATATGAACAGAGCATTTTAATAAAAGTTAAAAAAATATATGTGTTGTTACTATTAACTTATTATCTTATTAATATTGCTATTGCTGCATTAGAATTATTCTTCGATATCATTTAACATATCCAATTTCTTAGTAATAAAAAATAATCACATCTATTTCGAATTCCTAGTAAGCATCTAATGAAACTCTGCAACTCAATTCAATTAGGCTTCCCGCGCGACGGCTGATGGCAAAGTAGCGCAGTCATCTCTTGGATAATTTAATTGAAAGTAAATAGCCGAGATGAAAATGCTATCACTAAAAGAAACTTTGCGCAATTGAAGCTTTTAAAGTGGATTAAGAGACGCCACTGCCGCAGTACATCCGCCGATACTCGCTGATCGCTTTTCACTATGGCTGCTTCCCTGATTAAAACGATTCAGTGCCACTGGCAGACAGAATGAAAACCGCGAAATCTCATTAAATTGAGTACTTTCGGGGGCGTTGATTATTGTATACTCAATAAGGAGCCGCCTAACTGTGGGGCTTTGGAAGCTTTAAGATTGACGAGGTTAGATTAGGCTAAAAAAATTAACCAGAATATAATTAAATTAAAGTAAAGCACACTCACCGCTTACATTGTATGAGTAATCGCGCCTGAAAGTTTTCGAAATCTGTTTAAAGCCTGAATATCCTAGGCAATGATCAACTTTTTGAAGTCTAAATTATAAATTGGTTCCTTATCTAGTGATTCGCTTTAAAACTTTTTTAATTAGTGCTTCTATTTTTCGAAAAATTCATGAAACAAAAGTTCATCTGAGATGATCGTTCCCAAGTATCATGTCACAATTTATGAATTGTTAGTCTTTTATTCGAACTATTATTCCATCAAATAAAAATATTAGGATTAAAAAATCCCGAGGCAGGTGCCATGTCCAAATTATTTTGATCCAGTAACACACGGAAACAAAATAAGCCTGTATTTCTATTTTCATTGCGTGACAATTCGACTGCTTACAAGGGTTTGCTTTCGTGCCGGTAATTTACCAACAGCACCGCTATGGTAGAGGAAAATATAAATATTAGTAGGTAGAAGTTTGTTTTAGGCTGAAAAATAAGGCTTGATTGACTCGTCGATATAATTTCTGACCCTTATTTATTGATTTGTTTTTTCTAGTGTGTTATCTTAAAGGAAATACTCCATTTTGTTATATAGTGACAATTTTTTTGGAGATGATGCCGTTGCATAAATAAAAACAACATTTCTAGTCACGGAGAAGAAAATATTGCAAATACATAAAAAAATTCACGGAGTAAACAAGGATTTTTTTACGATTCATTTCAAGGCATAGTCACATAAGTCTTCTGACGATCAAATATTCATTTATATACTATTCTCCTAATCACTTATGTATTTATTTTAATCTTAGCTGTATTTTTATTTTAAAAAATGTAACGATAATAAATACATATGTCTAGTTGTATTTGATTAGGCCGTATCAAAAAAGTTGTCTCTTTGTTTATGAAACGCGAGACCATATTTTTAAATGTTTTATTGATAGTAACCCCAGTCTTATAATATACATCAATTGCATGTACGAGTATTATAGATCAGGGCAGTGACATGCATGGAATAAGAAAACTTATTGTTCAAAATCAAACTTAGTGGAATAAATAGTATAGTATAGTATAGAATAGAATAGAATAACTTTATTGTGCTAAAAAATACAAAATTACATATTGAAGATTACGATGTTATTAAAAAAAACTATTTATGCACAAATGGCGGACTTATCACTATAGCGATATCGTAGTCAACTCGGTCAACTAGAGTCAACGACAGCCAACAATAGTACATTTTCAATTTGTGTTATCCTGATTCTAGCGGAATAGGAATTTTATAAAATCGAAAACAATCGCGGTTGTTTGACATTATAAATAGGATAGAAAACGAAATTTACCGCGTGAAATTTGTAGCACCCGACGTTTCGGTGACGTTACAGCCGCCGTTGTCCAGGGTAGACTGAAGAGCTGTCAATCCGTTGTTTTGCGGGTAGGCCGCGTACCGCTTCCGCCACTGCGTAGGTTATAACGGTGGTGGGGGGCCGGGGTCGGAGCGCGGGAATTTTGAAAATCCGTCTTGCACACAACACTCACTGTATCCTGTTTTACGTCTTTGCGTTCGGCGTTCGGCGGCGGGAACATTTTAAGAAGAGGGTTCCACGTAGAAGAGAGTTTGTAACCGTCGGACTGAATAGGAATTTTGTTTAAATTTTATTTAACACGTTGAACGCCAAACTAAAAACCATGTTTAGCTCAGTGGGCTGCGGCAGACACCTCGTGACTGCCAGTATATCGGGTCCAGGGGGCCGCGTCGGACACCATGTGTCCGCATGCCCTCGATTACTTCAGAAGCCTGTAGGCGGCCAACGGACAGCATTTCTTTAAGGCAAGTGACCCGCGCAGCCCCAAAATACAACCTGACCACTTGGCTCAAAAAAGGAAAGACGGTTGGACATTCTCACAGGCCGAGACGGACACTGGTGTCTGCCATTTGACATCTCGTAAAAAAATGAGTAAATCGCTGTTTCCGTAAGTCACTCATTATTTTTGAGTTATTTACTGTTTTTTTTTTTGCGAAAAAGCCCCTCAACGATTTTTGGACGATTCTAGATTTATTGGTGGGCCCCGGGGGAAAGTATGCTATCAGATACATGGTGTCCGTCATGGCGTTCAACGTGTTAAGCGAGATTTGTAGGATTATTGAATATACTATAAAGAATATATAGGATATATGCGCTTGCGTATTGCAAAACACCAAAAAGTGTTTACGTTTAGGAAACATCCATATGACGGATTATAGGCATCGAAGATTTTTCGCTACTTTTTTGAGTTGTACTTATATTGTTTGTTTGCGTGCCGCTGCCTAAAATCATATAAACAACTGAATCGAGAATCCACTTAATTTCCCCAAGCTGGTTAGAAAACCAAAGCCGCCTTATTATTTTCCTTAGCGAAGCAAGGTGCTTACGATTCAAATTACTTTGTACTCAGGGCCCCGAAATGATGCAGAGTGAAATACGCTTAGTGTTATTTCATCACGTGAAGGGGAAAACGTTACTGCTGCGTGACTTTTATTAATGTAATTTCCCACCATAACGCGAGGCCGTAATAGTTTTCATTTAAACGCTTTCTCTGAAGTCGTACTATTATAATGCTCAGAAGTAATGGGCGCGGATGTGTGGTTCTGCTTTATGCCCCGCTATAAACTTACAACATATTTGTTTACGATGGCTCCTAACGGCGTGGATTCTTCAATGTAACAGCCGTATGTGAGTTTAATTTGTCACGGAATTTTTGGTTGAAAAGATTGATATCTTATTAAACGACCCAATGTCATCAATATCTGCGCACCAAATTTCTAGTCTCTACGTCCAATCTATTCGGAAAACTCTTTTATGCATTACTTACATTGTATACCTACTATTATAATAAAAGCATTCCTAAAATCCCCTTACCCCCTCCACTTTATACCCACCCCACATCAACCCCTACAAAAGAACACCAGTATAGATTTAGTCCGAATATTTATTACTACATGTTTCAATACGAATAATATTTTTTTATTCACTTCCTATCACCTCCATGTTACGTATACATTTTTATTTTAAAAAGTTAAATGTTTACTCGACTGACATATTGATATTTGATGACATTTTGATATGTCACATGATTATATTGGAAAAAATATATTCACCCCACGCCCTATTATATTGCGTACTAATATATTTTTAAAAGGGTATATTACCTATTTATCAGATCGACTTTCTATTCATCACATGGTTATATTTAAAAAATATGTATTCCACTATCACGGTAACCATATTGAAATGGAAACAAAAAATAAAAATCCTTATAAATATGTCGTTTTCAATAACTTCAAGGAACACTCATGCCGAATTTAAAGAAAATTGAAGAATGTATTTGATCGTGACTGCGTAATAATAGAATTTACAGAAAACAGACGTATTTTTTAACGGTCGATTGGAAAGGGAGCTCGCTTCGATCGTTTAATAAATTCCGAATATTTAACACAAAATTTTCGGGATTTTTCAGTTTTGTATCGATCTGTGACATTTTGAAATATATCTGGAGCCATGACATTTTAAAATATATATGGAATGCAGCGGATTTTTATTTACTATTGCTTAAAATAAAATACATAGATATAAGAAAAATAATATGCCTATGCCTAAGGTATATATATATATATATACTGTATATAAAAATTTTACTCTATTTCTCTACCGAAATCTTCTGTTCTACTATTTTTTTATTTAAAAAAATACATAATTAGAGCACTAACATACTGTTCAAATACCGAGCCGCATTACGCTATTTTACGTTTTCATAAAGCCGAGGAACGACTCTTTTCATTAGAAAATTCCGAGCTGCTCTTCAAACAGCAATGCTAATAGCATGCCGCTACGTTTCGCCGCATTGGTAGGCAGATGTTTTGATAAGTCTTATTCGCGGCGAGGAGCTTTCGCCTTTGGCTTGTTATATTATCGGCAGGGCAAACAGATTCGCATCTTGTCACTCTCGACTTGTGCACACTCTGGCTTGGTTAGGGGAAATCATCTCTCACCGCTCGCCCCTCTCGCCCAGTAGAAATACAAGAAAAGGGCAAAAGCCGTGCAAAAACATTAAAGTCATTAAAACTTTTCCGGTTGATAAAGTACCTTCTAGTTGTTCATTTAATATGTTTAGTGAATCACATGTGATAAAGTTTCTAATTATTGATAGGGTAAAAACATGTAAGATGCTTGTTGTAAGCGCAGTGAACACGCACCGTTAATTTATAGAGAAAACGATCTTATTTTTGTGAAGCCGCGTCATACTTGTAAGAGCTGGTTCGTTGTAATCTCAAAGGGCACGGCCGCGTACACATCTGGGAATAAGCCACCACCGCTTAGAACAGGCCACTGCGCGCGTCCGCGACGTCATCACGCACTTACCTACGCTTGCACAATTACAAAGAACTGGCGGCCGCCAGTCAGCCACTATATTTATAGTGAATGCGACTGGCAGCCGCGTCGTGGCCGCGTCTAGTGGATTGACTGAGCCACTATCGCGTCTAGTAGCCGCCACCGGTGGCCCGGTGTGCGGTTAGCTTTAACCCCTTAGAAATCTAGCCTTTAGAATAAAACTCACAACGGCATGGTTTCAACCCTCCACAATTTCTTTGTAGGGAGTGTTAGTGCACACATACGAATGCATAATGGTGGCTTATTTAACAAAGTCGACAGTTTTCGCATATAATTACACATAATTGCATAAATACGGAGACGGCTGTTCGCGAGTTGTCGCAACGGAAAAACCACGGATCGGTAGTATTATCGTTCCAGCGGTTAATTCACATTTATATAATGTTTTAATAGAAATAGCAAATTAATTCGGCTCTGCCTTCAGCCAAAAGTCACCAAATGACAATGTCATAGTTTTCAGATATTGACATTTTAAAGATTTTTCTAATTTAAAATCTTTTCTAGGTTAAGGAATTGTGATTTTAATGATTTAATACTGAAAGTAAAAAAAAAAGAATACCTATAACATGTTTATGCTAATTTCGAGACTTTTCTGAACAATTTATAAAGAATACATTTTTCATATTGACATACATATTAAGAAGTAAATTAAGGAACTATATTATAATATGCAGTTTGAAACTGGTTCAATATTGTTTTTGTCACTATACTTTTCGCTTGCTTTTGCTGGCGCTCGCGCGATGGTTAGACAGGTAGGAAGCAAGCCGCCACAAGCCGAGGTTTGCGTATTTTTATTATATCGAAATAAATAGCAAAAAATCATAGTAAAAACAAAATTAATAAAATATTTAAACAATCTATTGTTTTTACAAGCTTTTATTTCCCTTGCAATGTTTGTTAATTTGTTTAGGTCAAATCTTGCAAGCTAAATTAGAACCACTTCCTTTTATACCATGAAGTTGAATTTTTAAATGTTGATTCAATTCCGACAACAATGCATTTTTATTTTGACTATCATCTTATTCTATACCCAGGATCAGCTCCCGACAAGGTTACTCTTCCACGGTCAACATCACAGACACACAATTTTGTATACGCATTCAATTATGATAGCTCGTTCTAAATTTTAACATAACATGGCTACTGCTCAGGGTTGGCTCCCAACGAGGAAACTTCTCAACGTCATCAGCATAGAAACGAAATTTTGTATGCGCATTCAATTATGGTAGCCCGTTCTAAGTTTCATTGCGACTTGAATAATATTGCAACTTCGACCCTAATTCTCCTGGACTATCTTCCCTGCGAATAGAAATGCTAACGACAGGAAGCTTTGTCAAAATTTAATAAAAGCCGCGCTGGGAAATCAATATCTCAGCCACTCACAGAGCAATGCCACTTCACCACCCTGAGCGGAAATAAAATATCTATTCTTGGAACGCGTAAATTCTATTACAAAAAATATACGGGCAGCGCAACGTACAATATATAGAAGCTGAGATTTAACGGATATTTCTGAATAAGCGAAAGTAGAAAAGAACATAAATAGACTCGAAACCTTGTTTGATTTAAACTCTAACACTGAAGATCAGAGGGTTCCTACATCTACCAAAATATTTCCTACATCTACCAAATTATTCCGATTTTCTTCCTCCATCTACCAAAATATTATGTATGCTCGTAGACACCTAGCAGAAGTTCCAGTGAATAGTGATTTTCATCATCACGATACGAGGAATAAATTCAATCTCCACATAAACCGACAGCGACTTAGCAAAGTGCGATACAGTTTTATTCACCAAAATTTGTCCTTCTATAATAAGATTCCAGAGCATATAAAAAGCCATGGAGAGGACCAATTTAAAAAGATACCTAAAAATAATTTGGTATGAAACCCAATTTATGGTATAAGGGAGTTTATTTTCCATGTTGATAATTAGTAAAATTTGTGAAATTTTAAACCTAACTCTATTATGATAGCTGACATTCTAATTCTCATATAATTTACTATACATCTAATTATGTTAAAAAAATACGAAGGCATATTGCTGTATTGACAATAAAATTATTTTAAGTTGATTATTTTACATAGAATTTGCCTTTCTATTTATATTATTCTCTCTTACTATTTAATGAAATTAGTATATTTTGATTATTTGTAAGTAGGTTATATTGAATATAATATTACAGCCGTGACAACTATCATGATAGTTATGTTTTTTATAATTACATTTTAGGCATTTAATTTTGTGACGCATCCAAGTGTAGGAATGCCTATCTACTGAAGTAGTTGATTGTATTGTATTGTATAAATAATAAATACAAACGGAGCTGCCATGGAATTCACCGACCGGAGTCGGGCCTATAATAATACTATTTTTTTACACTTCTGGGGGGTGAGCAGTGGATTCCGGACTTACGAACCGGCTGTGGTAGGTTTAGGACAGCTGTCTTTCCACATGTGAGCGTTCACCTTACCACCCATTCACTCCCCCTTCGAAGCCATAGAATTTGAGATGCGCAAATCGCAGTTTTAGATAATTTTTCTAAGAAAGAGTTGATTATTTTTCTGGAAAGGCCAAGATCTTTAAAGAGGTGAAATAGAGATTTAGCTGGCAGGCCACGAGCGCCAACTTCCACCGCGTGAAGGTGAACAGTGAAGCCGTTCCGGGTTACGGCATTTGCAAGATCATGGTATTTACATATTTAATTTGTAAATAGAAAATAAATGAGAAATTTCAAAGAGCTTATAGATGAACAGTACTATCTGTTACCAGTCGAAGCCGTTATATATATGTAGGACACAAAATCATGCTGAGTATCGATAACTAAACGGCAGCCAAGCCTGGGTAGCTTTTAGCGCCAATAAAACATAATGCATACAGAACTCCCACTAAAAATAAAGACCAAAGTATTCGAGCAAAGTGTCTTGCCTGTCTTTATATACGAATGGAAAACCATTTGTGCATAAATTGTCTTTTTTATAAAACCAGTGTAATATTCATTAAGTTATGTGTTTATAGCACAATAAACATTTTCTATTCTATTATATTCTATTACCATTCATTTTTCTATTCATTTCTATTCTTTTATTAGCCATTACCAAACAGTATGTTAAGAAAATAAGAATATACATAGGGCGCAATTGATCAAATCATATTCGACATCAGCCAGCGCGTCTGAAAAAGCAACAAATAGATCCGGAGTAAGAGAAGAGTTAAGAAGCAGTGGTTACCATGCAATTACAAGTGAAGACTGTATACAGTGACAGAATGGATCAAAGTTGTTGGACCTGGAAAATGTTCGTATGGAGAGCAGGCCTGAATGTTAGTTGTAACGAAATCGGTCCAGTAGTTTCGGCTCCAGTCGAGATAAGAGATCAACAAGACATCCAACTAGAAAGATAGATAAAAAGATATACAGAGAGAGAGACATATTTATATTTTTCAATGAAAACACATTTTTAGATTCCTGGTAGCTTCGAGCTGTGACATTTAACCCTTGGAGTAAATGGGTATTTTCATGGATGCATCTGTCTCTTTTGCAGGATTTTCGGCGACATCGACTTAAAGTACTATAACTACGAAACTACTACACCAATCATAAAAAGAACAACTGCACAATGATTGCATTGAAATTTCGAATATAGAATATTGAAATATCATTTTGTAAAACAATTAGATAATTATGAATAAATATGAGAACGTCAAAGAAGTGAAAAAAAAAACGCGCGACCAGATTTGGTCGACTCGTACTCAACGGATAATTGTTTCGCGACCAGATTTGGTTGACTTATACTCAACGGGTTAAATGCATTAAAATACCAAAATCAAAAACATAAGATCACAATATTATTTTTTTCCTATTACTACCTTACGGTAAAGTAAAAATATGTGGGGTGATGTGGATTATTATGCATAAAGCTGTATAAAATAGAAAATTAGGTTGTTTATACTTAGAATGACTACTGATAAGACACGTATACTGACACTTATAACTAAGTCATATGTGGCCCGCGGTTCGATTTATATCTAATAATAGAATTGCAAAACCATGTCACTAAATAGTTAAATTAAATCATTAAATTAAAGTTAGAATATACATCTCGGGCGGAACTGTACGGTTTGCGCACCGTGCGGCGTTATCCAATCGAATATGCTCTCCGGCGAATAACCGGTAGGTACCCAGTCTGGGAACGTATATTTCCTAAGCAGCGGGGGTGCTTATCGACCTGACGTCATATCCTCAAAATGATCCATTAGTCACCCGATCCGTTTGATATTGACGGACAAAGGGCTCCACGGTCCGCGATAGATTCGGACTGAATTACCGCTAACATAACGGAATTGAGGCCGCGCAAGCGAACTCGAATCTGTGACCGGACTGGAGGATGGAGAAATCCATCCAAATCTGATAGTAAGAGAACAAGGTTTGCTCGCTGGTTTCTCTTCCCAGTGCCTCGCGGTAAGTGGACAGTATAGCCTGACTGTGGATTGCGTTGTGCAACGTTGTTAACGTTCACTGGTTTAACGGCAGCGTGCATAGTCCTAATATTGGATTTGTCTTGGCGTCCGGTGGCAACCGACCTAAAAACACCATAGCCACTTTCTATTCTTTGTCCATGAAATTACACAATATGAAAATGAGCACAAATACTATGGCGCCCATTGTAAGAGAGAAGCTCAACTCGACGGTGACACAACACGAGATCGCGCTCAGTGGAGGAGAAGGACAAGGAAGGCTGACTCCAAGTAAATGGGACAGGGTCTAGGAAATGAAGAAGAAGAAGAAGTTGTTTACCTTCACTCCATGGGAGATATAATAGTCGATGTCGTTATAACTCCCTGGGGTGACGAGTTCTCCCCCTTTTAATTGACAACTCTCTTAATTAGGGTAACATTTATAGATACTCTAAATAATGTGGAGCGTGTATAAATTTTAAATATATACATATGAAGAAGGATAATTCATAGACAGGAATCCAATACTATCTCAGAAAACTTGGAACCCTACCCTACTCAAAATACATACCATGGCGACTAGAAAATATATTCGAATATTATTGCAATACGACTGAAAAAGAATATTGTTTGAAAGCTCTCAATATGATTTCCATTCGCGTCCATTCATTATTAGCATTCATACCAGCTTCTAGGAACTTGTTAAACGTTCACAAAGTTACATTGAACATTCCGCTGCACGTTTTGAAGTGAAATAAAATCTCATGGAAAGTTCTCCGCGTGCAGCATCGACGCTCTCCCAGCAAAGAATTCCCGCAAAATTGCAAGCGAGAAATGTAAAGTGCGAAGACTGAATGCAAACACATTACAAAAGAAGTTCTTTCATTCCATTTATCCTGTTTGACTTAAAGAGATGGATGGAGTTTAAATTCGAATGTGCAGTTAGCCTTCATCTCAAAGAGTGTAGAATAAAAGGTATTTTACTTCAAATTTAGGATATGTGAATCGCTAATTGTAGAAAGTGCACTTTTCAGATTGTACACTTTTCATGGGATTCGAGGATACACCTTTTCGATTGTACATTCAGAAAGGAAAAAAACTAAATAAATCTTGATAGGTATCATACAAAAAAATATGAAAAAAAAACAAATACAATGTCTATAATTTATTCACAACATTTGTATAGATATAGGTGGCAAATTCATTTATCAAGGATGATCAGTAAACACTGAAGTAGAAAAGTTTCTAATATGACATACTCAAAATATTGAAGAATCTACAAAACCCCATACATATTATCGCTTTTTTCACTCTTTCATAAACTAACGCAAACAACCAAGTTATGGGGATTGAAAAATATTTTCAAAACATGACACCACTGTAATTTAATTAGAGTAGTTAAGGTTTTTCCTATGCCGCGTCGTACCCGCTCTACAGGTTGACCAATCTTGTGCCCGATCGTTAAGGTGAAGAAAGCGAGTCGGCACCACTGTAACGTATGAAAATTGTATGGAAAATAGAGAGAGAGATATAGCCGATGGCATATATGTTGGCAAACGTGTATATCACTGGTATCAGACGAATGGATCGGACGCAATGCGCCTGCAGCGATTTAAAGCTATGTTGCAACTTGGAGGATTCGTTTCGTCTTGCGCTTTTGCGGTTGTGATATATACCCGCTCTGCACGTTGGCCAATATTGGGCCACATCGTTAAGAGGGAAGCATGTCGGCAGCACTGCGATGCTTTAAAATGTATGGGAAAGAGTGAGAGCGACATAAACAATGGCATATATGTATGTTGGCGAACATGCAGAGCGGCCATCAGACGCAGACAGGTAGTTACGAGTAGGCGCGGCCTTTACTGCTTCCAGAGCAACGCGTTTTCAACCGCTATGGAGTACTAAAAGTGGTAGTGAAATTTCCTGGTTTTAATTAGTTTGTCTGACATGATAACTTTGCTACATAGCTTATCATGAACGACTGTTATAAGTATCCATAATAAATAAAATACAAACGGAGCTGCCATGGAATTCACCGACCAAAAATCGGGCCCATCATATAGAATTATTACACTTCTGGGAGGTGAAGGGTGGATTCCGGACTAACGACCGGCGGTGGTAGGTTTAGGACAGCTGTCTTGCCACATGTGAGCGTTCACCTTACCACCCATTCACTCCCCCTTCGAAGCCATAGAATTTGAGATGCAGAAATCGCGGTTTTAGATAATTTTTCTAGAAAGGAGTTGATTATTTTCCTGGAGAGGCCAAGAGCTTTAAAAAGGTGAAACAAAGATTTAGCTGGCAGGCCACGAGCGCCTACTTCCACCGCGTGAAGATGAACAGTGAAGCCGTTCCGGGTGACGGCATTTGCGAGGTCATGGTATTTATTTAATTTGTACTCGTGGTCTTTTGGGATATTTGATTCCCATGGAACAGTTAATTCTACGATAAGGACCATCTTCCGAGATAGAGAGTAAAGAGTTATATCTGGACGCAGGGCTGTGCATCCGAGACTTTCAGGGAATTTATACTGCTTAGAGACCGAATCAACCTCCATAATCCAATCTGAAGCTGTCTCGATTATTGAGAATGGTTTTGCAGTGAGATGTTTTTTGCCTGAATTCTCACAGAAAAGTCGTAATTATATGAATGCTACCCACTTCTAGCGAGTGAACAAAATTTTCAGAAGGTGATGGTTCATCTAGGGGTGTCAATTACTACGCGCGAACCCGCAACCCTAAGGAGTTATAACGACATCGAGCCATTCTGTCTCCCTTGGAGTAATCGTAAAGACTTTTCGGATGATAAAATACACAGTCAAGCTACGCCAACAAGGCGTAAAAGTCCAACGCCTTACTTTGAGTCACCGGGAAGTGCTGCCCAGCGGGCCGGCCTATCGCCGTTACTACCAGATATGGACGAATTTCTTCGTCCTCTAGTCTGGTCACAGATTCGAGGTCGCTAACCTGGCCTCTACCTGACGTTAGCGGTTATTCAGATTGAATTCGTTGCGGATCTGTGGCGTCTTTTGCCAATCATGATCACTCGGGATCGGTTGGCCAACGGATCGTTTCTATGGGCCCTATTATACCGGGACACCGTGGTGGCGCAACAAGTCGCCGCTTCCAACTAAATGTATACAGCTCTATGGAGGGTGACTCACCTGGTGTCCGCTTGGTTGCGCAACCGTTTTGGCGGTGCAAGCAGCACGGACGCGTACACAGATTATTACTGGCAACGCCACCACTAATCAGTATAGCGCTGTATGGCGTATCACTTACTCGGACGCCAGTCGCGCTGCCAGCGCTCCTCTTTCGCATGCGTACACTGTTGCTTTCAATACATTTGTTTAGTTGCAGCATACGCTACAATGGATAATTTCGATATAGAAAAGTTTATTAACGAAATTCAAAGCAGACCACCTAATTTGGATAGTTCCTTGCCGTTTTTTTTTCTAATAGGGATTTGAAAATAAATGTCGCGATTCTGGTATCTATCTGGTGTCTAATCTGGTGTCTCGACTTGGTAGCTCAAAGACATCACGGTTGCGTGACTGGTTGCGCCACCATGGTGTCCTGGTGGAATAGGGCTCTTTGGATAAGCGACGGCAGGTCAACGGCAACCCCCGCTTTTCAGGACACGTATGTCGTCAGACTCCTCCGGTTGTTCGCAGCATGAGCAAGCTAGCTTACCTCGGCTCGTTGCTTAAACTGCTCAGTTCCGCCCCACGTATTCCCTCGGATCCCCTGCACTTCCTATCCAAGCTATCTTCGTCTGCTGGTTGCAGCCGCTGGCAAAGTTCACGGCCACCCTTCCAAGTTAAGTTCCTCTTTGAGGAGGCTACCGGATGTGAGCTGAACCGTGAGTTTAGCCGACCTTAGAAGAAAATACAGTCAGGCCATCAGGCTCAAGCTGCACGAAACCATTAGGAACCATTAGGTGATGTTTCAGATACATCTAATTTATAATACCGTTTATTTTGAGCCTCTAAGCAATTACTTCTGGTATAAGTCGAGCGTCTACTGTGCTTCGCCAACCGCACGGGGAAAAGCGATCCATCGCTTGCGAATTCAATCAGAGTGTAACGGCTACCCGGAGTAAGTAGACGTGGAGTAAAAGACCGCCACACGGTAAGATGTCCACTGAGGCATGCGGCGTCGTAATTACGGGAAAATAATTTATTTTACTGTTATGTATTTTTTATTTATTCAACATATTTCTTACGAAAAGGAACAGAGACCGTTTGAGTAGGTTCGAACCGACAACAAGTTTGATTCGGAGGTCGCCCTCGAACTCGGTTACGTCACAAATTTATCTGTATCGGCCGGGCCACACGATGCGGTGCCGATGCGGCCCGGCACCTGAGCGGGTGCCGTTGCGGCGTCCGATATACAAATATCCATGGTATGTCACACGGTGCGTTCCGGCGCCGCATCCCACGCATAGGCGAAAGCTTTGCGGTGCGGTGCCGCACCGCATCGTGTGGCCCGGCCCTATGGGAGAAGCTATTTTTTTATGTGAAAATTGTGCAGAAGTTAAATATAAAATAGGTGTGTACGGACATATGTTTGTTTTTATGCTCAGTTTAAGGTTTATTTTTTCTAGATTTCAGCCAAAATATATTGCTGAATGCGATTTAATATTTTAAACTTACATAAAGCACTAACTTAGCAATAGCTCAAAAACTAAAAAAGTTATGATTATTTCTATATTTCTATTATAGGTACTTAATAATATATGTATTATCAAAGATAACAACTAGTAACCTACGATATAAAAACAATGAAATCAAATTTAATTTTCTCTTTCATTTGGGAAATTTGTAATCTTAGGGTATGTGATGCCCACGGAGGTATGCGGCGTAAGTTTTTATGGTTAACAGGTATGCGCCGAGTTGATATCGAGTTCAAGCTATGTTCATATCGAAATCCTAGGACTTGCGAGGAATGGACTTGCGTCCAAAAACAAGTAAGCGATGTATGTAAGCCTCTCTTCATCAGTATGTCTATGTTGACTGAGCCCTCTGTATATACTAGAATGTTATGTCTTTATTAAAAATAATCAGGATATCTATGTAAATTCAAGGGCTACGATGAATATACACATTATAGTCACCCTCAGTGAGGACAGAACTGTGTAAAATGGGAACTCTGATCTGTGGTGTTGGGTAGTTTCTCAATTCTGCACAATATAAAATCAAGGCGATAACCGGGATGTTCTAAAGCACTACCTCGGAATTTTATAACAGCGTAAATGACTTTTCAACCGATGATTACAAATAAATTCTACAACATATTCTTATTGAACTTGTCAGACATTTTAAACCTATTTTAATTTTATTCTAGCTTTTTTTCTGAAGAACCGTAGATATTTTAATAACTCTACGAAGACATTTTAATTTCAATTCAAATTGATATTTTACATTATACATAGTAATGGAAATTTACTATGTGATTATATATTTGCTATTTTGAATATGTTTAAGCCTTTGCCTACCTATGTAGTGGAACTATTTTTATGATAAAGTTATTATTATTGTAAACTGTATAGCATATAAAATAGTATATATCGACTTTGAATGACCTACTTACGCTTTTGAGCTGTCATCTGCAACGGGCAACTCCAGCACCTCAGGCTGTTATAATGATATAAATCGTTCTTTCACGGTCGTTCGGTGATTACACAGTGACTGAAGGACAACACAGTCTACAGTCTAGCTCCGCCAACATGCCCGTAAGAATCCGACGCCTTACCGCGGGCACTGGAATGTAAAATCGGCAGGCCAACCTCACGCCCTTACTACCTGACTTGGTCGGATTTCTCCGTCCTCCGGTCTGGTGACGGAATCGAGGTCGCTTGCGCGGCATATACCTTACGTAAGCAGTTATTCAGCTTGAATATTTTGCGGACCGCGACGCCCTTTGCGCGCCATGGTAACTCGGTATCGGGTGGCCGACGAATCGATTAAAGGGTTGAAGACGTCAAGTCAACAACTACTCTCCACTGTCATAGGAAACATACATCTTCAGACCCCTCTGGTTATTTGCCAGCTGGACATTGAACAACTAGCAAACCGGATGGTGTACGATCTGCTTAGTTCCGTCCGAGGTATTCCCCCGAATTCGCGATCTTCTGATCCCAACCACCTCCGACTGACTGGTAAGCTCCTCTTCGAGGAGGCTACCATATAGGAGTTGAACCGTGAGTTAGGCAGGCCGGATGACATAGATTTTTGGCTAACACCACCCAAGCTACACGAAACCATTAGGAACCACGACCTACTTACAGTTCGAAACCAAAAGTTATTAATAATTATATTAAAAATATTTATTTCTTTATAGGGTATAAATAACCAGCTAATTTGAAAGTAGGATAGTGTGTGGGTGGCACTTGTACTATATTTACGGAATCCCGTTAACACGGCTTTTATTTTACGAAGGTGTACCTGCTATGTACACTCATTTAAACGATCGGTCCCAGGTACAAAAAGCGGCGGAAAAGCGACCCTCTGTCAATGTTTAATGATTCCCGCGTATACGTGGACAATGGCACCGCCCTTTGTACAGATGCCACGCAAATTGCAAATTCACACAGCACAGCTTGAGCACAAAATAAATACACGCTGATTGTAACATGCTCGCTATTAAGCTGTAAATATTATTATGTGCTCGCTTCATTACCGAGTATGTTTGCAGCTGCTTTGAACGTGCGAACAAGCGTACTACGCCGTACTGTTACTGGGAACTCCAAGACTAAAGTAGTGTCACAGTATTATATGTATACAGCAGGGCAACTCGCACCCGAGCCTAAGCAATCATAAGGCACGATATGAGGCGATGGAGGATGTACACTGTACAGCGTACCCGCTTGCCATACGAATTTCATTATGCAAACGGGCACGCACGGAAGAGCTGTTCCGCGTAATGTAATTCCGGTATTTTAATATTATCCAAGTTAATTGTTTTCATAATTAATTAACATATTGGCTGCCGGATATAAATATCTAGTGGTTGAAATTTAATGCCGAATATCAGCCGCTCCTAGGGTCAGACTATTATACTTTTAGTTATTTGGAATATTTGCCAAATTGTGACAATGGTTACCAAATTGTAACGATGGTTGCCAGATGTAATGAAAAAAACTGTTTTTTTTTTATGATAAACTTACTCATAGTTAGTAAAAGTATATATTTTTCTCATAGTTTTTTCTTAATTTTTTCTTAATTTTCTTAACTTTTCAAATTTTTCAAATTTGTATTTTTTGTACTGCACATTATTACTTAAAATCTATTAACACCCATTCCATCCTTTTCCTTACCTTTTCCCCTCCCAACCCCCACAGAATGCACTGTGCGTATTGGAGACTTAACTAACTAAAACTATTGTTGAAAGCATGTCATCGGCCAGAAATATTGTATTTAATGTAATTGTAATATTTTTTTGTAGCGCTGTATGTTTTCCCTGTTAAATAAATAAATAAATAAATAAATAAATATTTCTACTAAGGCACATAAGGCTAAATTAACCACCACCAACTAAACCCCCCTCCCCCTCCTCCCCAACACCCCCTCCCAGCCCCACCCCACTCCCCTCAACCCCCCCCCCCCACCCACTCCCCCGTATAGTGATTGTGTCAATTGACTGTGATAACAAAAGTAGTATATCTATATTAGCATTTTGTAGTTTTCTGTGGTATTAAATTGGCTTTTTTCAAGTATCATTTAGTATTTTCTTTAATACGCCGGTATTTAAAGAAGAGTAAGAGTTGTTTGTGTACGAGATATTGGCGTCTGTGTACCAAATTTCAAGTCTCTAACTGCAAATTTCGAGATTGAAACATGACTCTGATAGACCGATTTCAACTTCAACTTTTTAAACTCCTGCCATGGCCGAATGAGGCCGGCATGCCAAATTTCAGCTCAATAGGATGAAGAATTTGTGTGCTATCATGGAGGACACACAGCCACGCAAAAGACAGTTCACAATACTTTTCCTCTGCCAGGAAAGTAAAATTGCACCACATATTAAAATTCCTATTTTCTACTTGTCGGTTGTCGGCCCAAGCGTAAACGCCAGATATTACACGATTTTTCATATTTCAGTTAACCAATATTTTCTTGACCGAACATCTGGCAACCCTAACTGTAACGAGTTACGTTCACTCGGCGGAAAGAAGCTTCGACCGCACGAAAGGTGACCAGGTCTCTGAGATTCTGTGAAATTCAAATTCTGAATACTGCTCAAATCTCTTATAAAGCTGAAATGTCTGTATGGACTGTCGCTATGGGAGCTAAGGGGCCCTTGCTCAGTTGACCACGAAGACCCATTCTGTTCAGGGTTGGTCACACTCACGGTTCAACACCCATCCGACGGCCTCCACTCATGAAGTACGAGCCTGGGTAGGACTCTGGCCCTCGGGTTAGTTTCCCCTAGGAATCAACCTTCTGGCGCTCCTGGACGGTCTGCGCACCGTGCGGCATAAGCCAATCGATTGCGCACTCTGACTAACAGTTTAGTGGTTTCAAGGCGGCAGGTGAGGGTGGAGAACCCACCCACCGCCCGGGCAGTTATAACGACGGTGGTCGTCTTATCTGCCCGGGATGTCATGCAACGACACCCCGCGCGTACCAGAAGGGTATACGCGCGGGGGGTAAAGAAAGGTAGCCACCCCCCCGTACCACCCCGAGAACCCATTTATTCAGTTTTAAGAAAAAAACAAGCATACAAACGTACAATAGCATACAAGCGAAATTAACAATTGAAAATTTTAACATTGAAATGCATGCAATCACAGAATAAAAATAGAAGTAAAAATAATAATTAAAAAAAAAAACACTATAAAGAAACACAAATAATAATAATTGAAGATAAAAGAAGACAGGCAACCAAACACAGACAGGATGTCGAGGGGACTAAGTGGCTGGTGAGGGGTATGTAGACGAATGGGTCATGGGGCGGTCTCGTGGGGGACGGCCTAACCAAGGTCCTCAGGCAGGGGACGCGCCCGCGGGGGCGGTTTGGGGGACGGCACATCGGGGGCACATCTGACTAACAGTCGGGGGAGTCTGGAAGCAGTACTGTTTCCTATAGAGCGGGGGTGGTAGCGGACCTTACGGCGACTGCTCTTGAATCGACCATCGGCTACCCGATCCTGGGTGAACAGTCGGGCAAAGAATGCCGTGGTCTGCGATAGATTCGGTATACACCGCTTCACCGCTTCGTAAGGGAGAGGACCGCGCAAGCGACCTCAAACTCATAACCAATCGAGAGACTGGAGTAATTTGGGTCGCAATTGGAAGTAAGGGCGTGAGTGTAAGCCCGCCGGGTAACACTCCTGGCTATCTCGCGGTTAAGGTGTTGCGGCCGCTAATAAAACGGCGAGCCGCCAAAAAATCCAATAGTGGATTTTAAAAAGGCGGAAGCTGTCGAGGCCGACGTGCAGTTTCCGTCAACCTGAAATAGGGCATAGCATCCGCGTAAATTGTCCTACAAAATGTATGAGCTTAGGTGCGGCGGGACGGACCTCGCAGACGTCGCGTTCCGGCCGAAAACACCAGCCACCGAATCGCAGAATTGATTTTGTGAATTTAGACAAAGTGTTGTAGCTGCTAAAGAAAGGGCGATCCGCCAGAAATGTAATAATTAATCTAAAAGACGAAACTGTCGAGGCCAACGCACAGTTTTTCGTCAGGATGAAATCGGGCATAGCATCCGCGTAATTTTTCCTCAAAAATGTATGGGCTTAGGTGCGACGGGACGGACCTCGCAGACGTCGCGGCACGAGCGAGGCCGTCATCGACCAAAAGCAAAAAATTAATGTTTTAAAATTAAACAGATGTGTTTTATCACACAAATACGAAGGGAAAATATAACGACAAACGGAATAAGCAGTAAAAAACAACACGGACAAGCCCCGCTCAAGATTCCCATATCGGGCGAAAATATATTGAAGTCGCCAAAGGAAAAATCGGCAGAAAATTCTCCAAATGCGAAAAAGAATAAGCCCGAAGAGGAATGCATCGTCAAAACACCGAAAAATAGAATCGCAGAAGCGAAAAGTCGGAAAAGACGGAGACGGAGAGATCGGCGAGCGCGAGGCCGAGCGCCGGCCAATCAGAGGCCGCCGGCAGAACGGGCCGCGCGCGCGCAGCCAGAGCCGGGGTATAAATATAGCCGCCGGGCGGGGAGCAAATCATTCGCTCTCCGGCCTGGGTGCCGGCAACAAGTGGCCACCCGGCTGCTTAGGGAGTCCAAGGCGTCGCGCTGCTGGAAGGAAGTCGTCGAGGAAGAAGTCGTCGGGGAAGAAATCGCCGTGGAAGAACAGTCAAGGAGACTGACCAGCCAACCACTCGGTGTAGTGAGTTGGACCTCGCCGCTTCGGGTCGCCGGATCTTCGGGACCTCGGCCTTGGCAACGGACCGCCAGACCGCGCCATCAGCGGGAGCGACGAGAAGGACGACGCAGCGACGCAGCGACGAAGCAGCCGGGAGCCGGAGGGGAATCGCCGCAGCAGGTATTCGTGTTCGGTATTTCGGGGCGAGGCCAGCGAAACGTGGACGTTTTTGCCGCCGCCGAATATCGACACGGACCGCCTGCGGCAAGCAGCCGAGCTACGCAGGACCGCGTACGCTCGATTGGGGACGCGGAATCCCCGCGTCAGCTGCAACGGAAAGTCGCGGCGACCAGAGGACGCCGCGCCGCACCGACCAGCGAGTCGGTTGCGACCGACGCCGCATCGCGCCAACCGGCGAAGTTGGGCGCGTCGGCGATAGCGTGCGGAGCCACGCCGGGAAGTCGCGGCGACAGAGGACGCCGCGCCGCACCGACCAGCGAGTCGGTTGCGCCAGATCCGCGTCGCGCCGGCCTGGGAGCCGGTCGCGCCGGAAGGAAGTCGCCGCGCCTGAGAGCTGCCGCGCCGCACCGACCAGCGAGTCGGTTGCGCCAGATCCGCGTCGCGCCGGCCTGGGAGCCGGTCGCGCCGGAAGGAAGTCGCCGCGCCTGAGAGCTGCCGCGCCGCACCGACCAGCGTGTCGGTTGCGCCAGATCCGCGCCGCGCCACACCGACCAGCGTGTCAGTTGTGGGCGCCGCGCCGCACCGACTAGCGTGTCGGTTGCGAGAGATCCACGCCGAGCCGCGTCGCGACGGCCTGGGAGCCGGTCGCGCCGGAACGAGCGACACACAGCCGCGTCGCGACGGCCTGGGAGCCGGTCGCGCCGGAACGAGCAACACGCAGCCACACGCCGCGCCGGGCCAAGTGGGCGCCGCGCCGCGCCGAGTACGTGCCTGCCGTCAACCGTCGTCAGCTTAAGCGCGCCGCAGCATCGCCGCGTCGCTTCAAGCCGCCGACACTCCGCTCCAGTACAAGCGGAAAACACGCGGTCGGCTAAGGAAGCCACCGCCAGCAGCACGCCGCAGCACCATCGCCCGACCGCCTGTTGGACACGCGGGTCGGCCTACGAGCTGCAAGCTGCGACAGTGGTGACAAAACTTTAATTGTGATTGTGTATTAAGACTGTGGACATTTTTACATGCCAACCTAGACGTAAGCTAGGCTAAGAATTTGTATTTAAATTTGGTTTAATCGTCTAGCAGTATTTATGTTAAATAACATTGTTGTATTTTTACATTTTAAGGTATTTTTACATTTTAAGATAATGTCATGTTTTACCTTTGTTTAGAGTCTAGCTTTAAGTGGTGAATATATCTCGTTGTTCCAACAGATAAAAGTGCGTTTTATTGGTGCTAGAACAGGGAGAGTTAAACGGTGGTAAAAGTGCAAACTGAGGCTATCGAGGCTCGCCGCGGTGACCTGGCTGCCCGTAATAGGGCGAGCGGCGATCGAGTGGGGGGACCTCTTTTTACAGTCCTGGGTCCCCAACGACCACTGATCGGTTCCGTGCCAGTGGCATCGCAATATTGTGGCAGGTGGCCGCAATATAAGCTGGTCCTTCGAGCCGGATCGCCACCAGTGCACTACCGTAACTCTCCTTAGCACCAATAAAACATGAGTCTTCGCAGCGGCAAAAGCCGGCACGGCCCTCAAAGGGAGGAGGAGCCTACGACCACCGGCTACCAAAGCGGGACCATGGATCCGAACGTGACAAAAGACGACGACACGGTCACCGAAGCGACAGTACAGGCGACAACGAGTGGCACGGCAGCGATGCGGCGCGGGAACTCGCCTCAGGGGGTAATGGGCCCGCCTGCGAGGCAGCAGCTAATGCCAGCGACACGCATAGCAGCAACTCGCCCGCAGCACAGCACGCCTCACTTGGATGAAGCAAACGCCGCAGCGTCGCAAGGTGAGCCCAAGGAAAGACCGGCCGAATGGGAGGGAAGCCTCTGCAGTCGCGAGACCGGCATGACGCCGCACAGCAGATGCCGACGTCGCTTCGCAGAGGCAGCCCAACGTGAGCTCCGTGAGAGACAGCGGATCGAAGAAGAGATGTTGGAGCTGCGCCAGGAGAGTCTGCAAAAGCGACTCGACAATCTCCGCCAGTCCACGGCCATCGAGAGAGACCTGATTGAGGCGGAAGAAGAAGAGGCTGAGGAATTGCGCAGCATCGGTCGATCGGTAGCGCAGCTGCACATACCGGTAGAAAAGCCACCGATACCGCAGTGGATTGACAACTCAAAGCAAGCGGTACTCGGCGCAGCTCGACAAAGGCCGCAGCAACGGGACGACGTGCAAGCAACGGCTCCAGCTGCGACACCGCACGCACCAACGGCGTGCGAGGGAATCCTGCTGCGGCAAACACTGCCACGGGAGTTGCCGATTTTCGACGGCGATCCAGAGCGATGGTTGATCTTCGTGTCGCAGTTGGAGCAGCAGACGCTGAGCCTCACACCCAGCGAGGTGCTGACAAGGCTGCAACGATGTCTGAAGGGCAGGGCCTATCAGGCGGTCTCGTCATTCCTATTTGACCCCGAGCAGCTGCAGAGGATCAGGGAGATCCTGGAGAGGAAATTTGGCCGTCCCGACTTGCTAATCGGGCGCCTTATAAATCAAGTGCGCAGTTTGCGACCACTAACCAGCGACTCAACGACAAGCGAATAGATAATAGACTTCACTATCACGGTTGGCAACCTGATAGCGTCGTTGAAGTCACTGAAGAGGCCAGAATATGCCTATAATATGGAGATTCTGCGGGAGCTAGAGTCCAAACTATCGGGACACCACTTGGCGGGCTGGAGCGAGGCGATCATCGAAAAGCATGAAGGCAACCCATCGCTATTCGACTTCAGCACCTATATGGACAAAATAGGACGTCAAGCTACGGTAGTGAATCGTGCTAACTGGAGTGCCAAACCAAAGGCCAAAGTGCACGAAGGGAAGCCTGCTCCGAAGCGGGTGTACGCGACGGACACGGATGTGCGGGATCCGACACCCGAACGGAAAAAGGCAAGTGCAGTGCGGAAAGACAGTGCGGCAGTGCGCGAACCAAATGCGGCCTCGGACAGAAAGGGCAACGGGCCAAAGTGCATAGTGTGTGATCGACAAGGACATGGTGTAGCCAAATGCTACAAGTTTTTGAAAATGCCAGTGAGCCAGCGTTCGCAGTGCGCACGAAGTTCCGGCATGTGCTTCCGGTGCCTCAAGCGAGGTCACTTCGCGCGGGACTGCCACGACTCTGGGAAGACACACACGCTGCTCATCGTCGAAAGAGGGTCTCCGACGCGCCCGGAGCCCCGAGGGAGGGCGACGGAAGCAGCGGCAGCAGCGGACGGACGCGACAGCAGCAAAGCAGTACACACTACACAAGGTAGGAATTTGAGTAGTAAAAACATTTTGTTGCGCGTCATACCAGTCACGGTGAGGGGCCCGAAGGGCAGCGTTGAAGTGCTGGCCCTACTCGACGAAGGATCTAGCATCACGCTACTAAAAGAGAGCGTGGCCAGGGACGTCGGATTGAAGGGTAAAAAGAGCCCACTTACCTTAAAGAGCATTACGGGCCCTCACCAAGAGAACTCAAGAATAGTGAGCCTCGAAATACGGAACAAGCAAAGCGACGACTGGTATAAAATGACGTCTGTCAGAACCATCGAAGATCTCCAAACGCCCGAACAGGAGTGCAGCAACAGCCAGTGGGAGAAGTGGACTCACTTGCACGGTATCAACATTCCAAGGTACCAAGGAAAGTCTGCGCTCCTGATCGGGATGGACAATTACCGGTTAATTGCTCCGAGAGAGATCGTTTGGGGACCCGTAGGACAGCCGACAGCCACGAGAAGTCTGCTCGGCTGGACTATAAGCGGGCATGTAAACACGACAGCCCGGCAAGAAGGAGAAGTATTCCACGCTACCTTCAAGGAAGAGTCCGTCGAGGATATAGTAAAGGACTACCTACGAACGGAAGAAGCGGGAGTGGTAGCGAGACAGCACCACCAGAAACGGCACGAGCTCGCAGTGCAGACAATGGCCGCCACGACACGATATGACAACGGTCGATGGGAAACGGGGCTACTCTGGCGCTCAGAGGAAGAGAGGCTTCCTCCAAGCCGCGCACAAGCCATTAGCCGGTTAAGAAACCTAGAGACGAAGCTGAAGAAAGAGCCCGTCACGGCAGAAGCGTACCGCGCCAAGATACGCGAGTACGTGGAAAAAGGTTACGCGAGGGAACTGACGGAGGAAGAGGAGAATCAACGCGGACCGCGAACCTTTTACCTTCCGCACTTTTGCGTTACGAATCCGCACAAGCCGAGCAAAATCAGAATTGTGTTCGATGCCGCCGCGAAGGTGAACAACCGATGCTTAAATGACGCATTGGAAGCCGGCCCGGACCTATTAAATCCTTTGATAGGAATCCTGATGAAATTCAGAGAACGCAAAGTAGCATTCACGGCAGACATCAAGGAGATGTTTTTGCGGATCAAGATTCGTCAGGAAGACCAAGATGCCCAGCGGTTCCTATGGCGAGATATGCAGACGGACCAGGAACCGAAGACGTTCCAAATGGAAGCAATGATTTTCGGCGCCTCATCATCACCGTGCTCCGCCCAGAACGTGAAAAATCAGAACGCCAGGATGCACGAGAAGGAGTTCCCGCAAGCGGTAGAGCCCATATTAAAACGACATTATATGGATGACTATATAGACTCCGCGGACAGCGAAAAAGAAGCCATCGAATTGGCACGCAGCGTCACAGAAGTTCATCGAAGAGGCGGTTTTGAGCTGTGCAATTGGCACAGCAACTCAAGTGCAGTGCTCACAGCAATGGAATCCAAGTCGTCGGGCAAGATAAGCCTCAACTTGGGGAAAGCTGAAACGGCGGAACGAGTGCTGGGGCTGGAGTGGGATCCAGAAAGAGACATCTTAGCATTTAATTTGAACTTTCCACGCGTCAACAGGGCAATAGTGGCCGGAGAGAAAAGGCCCACAAAAAGAGAGATGCTCAGCCTGGCCATGAGCGTGTTTGACCCTCTCGGGCTTCTGTCGCCATTCACAGTAAAGGCAAAGACCTTACTGCAAGAAGTCTGGCGAGACAAAACAGAGTGGGACCAGGAGCTGAGCCAAAGAGTACATCAGAAGTGGTTAAAATGGTTGAAGGAATTGGATTCCATAAGGGAATGTCAGGTACCAAGGTGGTACCGACCAGTCAACGCAGCAGACATCAGTCTGCATATTTTCTGCGACGCGTCGGAAACAGCGTACGCAGCGGTCGCTTATTTAGTAAGCGAAGACGGGTCAAGACGAAGTACATCATTCGTAGCCAGCAAGGCAAAGGTTGCACCATTGAAACCTCAAACCATTCCACGAATGGAGTTGATGGCAGCCGTGATAGGAAGCCGGCTAGCCAACACAATAAAACAGGAACTGTCACTCCACGTGAAGAGAACAGTGATGTGGACCGACTCGACCACCGTCATCCAATGGATCAGAAGTGATCCACGCCGGTACAATGTGTTCGTCGCTCATCGGCTCGGCGAAATAGACGAACTGACGAACACCGGCGACTGGCGATGGGTTCCCACAACGGAAAACGTGGCGGACGAAGCAACCCGGGACAAAGAGCAGTGCAACCTGGGCGAACAATCGCGCTGGTTCAACGGGCCCGCTTTCCTGCGACAGGAAGAAGAAGACTGGCCGAGGGAGACATGGGCTGTCGAAAGCCCCACCGAAGAGATGCGAGCCGTGTTTAACACGCACGAAAACAAGAGGACGATCGAGATGGAACGCTTCTCATCGTGGCAACGACTGGTGCGAAGCACAGCGTATGCATTACGCTTCATCGACCGGTGTCTCCGGCGAGCAGAGTCACGGGGGGGAGTTACCCTCATGCAATGGGAACTTGAAAGAGCCACAGAAAAACTAATCAAGCAGGCGCAGGAGGAAATGTTTCCTGAAGAAATACATAGCCTAAACCAGGATGGAACCGTCGACGCACGAAGCAGACTATACAGTCTGACACCTCGCCTGAACGAAAAGGGGCACATCGTACTAGACGGGCGCATAAGCGCCGCGAAAAACGTAGGAAAAGCGGTCAAGGAACCAGCGGTGTTATGTGCAAGGCATCGTCTATCGCGCCTACTCGTAAATTATTACCATCGGCAAGCAGCACATCAAGGTCAGGAGACCGTGCGAAACAACTTACGGCAACAATATTGGCTGTTAGGCAGCCGCAATGCTGTCCGTCGAGCAGCAAGAGAATGCAGGACATGCCGGCTGAAAAAGGTTCAACCCGGTACCCAGCAAATGGGGAGATTACCCGCAGCGCGATTAGCGCATCACGTTCGGCCATTTACAGACTGCGCCATCGATTATTTCGGGCCGATAAACGTGTGCATTGGACGAAGACGAGAAAAACGTTACGGAGTTTTAATGACGTGTCTGGCCACAAGAGCAGTATACATCGACATAGCAGCTTCTTTGACGGCAGACTCGGCCATTCAAGCGGTCGTAAGAATGGCAGCGAAGCGAGGCTGGCCAAAAACGATCTACTCCGACAATGGAACTAATTTCCACGGAGCAGAAAGAGAACTTCGAGAAGCCTGGGACAGCATCGACAAGGACAAGATGGCCAACGAACTGTCGGCCAAAGGAGTGGACTGGAGGTTCATTCCAGCCTCAGCACCCCACATGGGGGGGAGCTGGGAAAGAATGGTGAGGTCAATAAAGACCGCACTCTACACCATTTTGAAGGAGCAAGCACCTAGGGAGGAAACCCTGAGGACAGCGCTCGCCGAAGCCGAGTTTGTGGTGAATAGTCGGCCTATCACCCACGTGTCAAGCGATCACCGAGACGAAGGAGGACTCACGCCGAACCACTTCCTCATCGGGCCACCACAACCGGTACCGCAGATTTGCCCATCGGACGAAAGGACGGATCTCCGGAAACAGTGGAGGATAAGCCAGGCATTGGCCAATCAATTCTGGAGAAGATGGGTAAAAGAGTACCTGCCTACTTTAGCCAAGAGGTCTAAATGGTACAAAAGAAACAGGGACATCGCCGTGAACGATGTCGTTTTTATAACAGAACCCAACGCAGCACGCGGAACATGGGTAAGGGGGGTCGTCACCGCCACACACCCGGGAGCAGACGGGATGGTAAGGGTAGTCGACCTCCGAACAGCAAACGGCCGGATTTGCCGACGGCCGATAGCAAAAGTGGCCGTCATATTGGAGGCGGAAAAGGAAGACACGGGAAGTGTCGGGGGGGAGGATGTTGCGGCCGCTAATAAAACGGCGAGCCGCCAAAAAATCCAATAGTGGATTTTAAAAAGGCGGAAGCTGTCGAGGCCGACGTGCAGTTTCCGTCAACCTGAAATAGAGCATAGCATCCGCGTAAATTGTCCTACAAAATGTATGAGCTTAGGTGCGGCGGGACGGACCTCGCAGACGTCGCGTTCCGGCCGAAAACACCAGCCACCGAATCGCAGAATTGATTTTGTGAATTTAGACAAAGTGTTGTAGCTGCTAAAGAAAGGGCGATCCGCCAGAAATGTAATAATTAATCTAAAAGACGAAACTGTCGAGGCCAACGCACAGTTTTTCGTCAGGATGAAATCGGGCATAGCATCCGCGTAATTTTTCCTCAAAAATGTATGGGCTTAGGTGCGACGGGACGGACCTCGCAGACGTCGCGGCACGAGCGAGGCCGTCATCGACCAAAAGCAAAAAATTAATGTTTTAAAATTAAACAGATGTGTTTTATCACACAAATACGAAGGGAAAATATAACGACAAACGGAATAAGCAGTAAAAAACAACACGGACAAGCCCCGCTCAAGATTCCCATATCGGGCGAAAATATATTGAAGTCGCCAAA
This sequence comes from Micropterix aruncella, assembly GCA_944548615.1. Lineage (NCBI taxonomy): Eukaryota > Metazoa > Arthropoda > Insecta > Lepidoptera > Micropterigidae > Micropterix > Micropterix aruncella. Next base: position 34,905,359 of record OX155950.1, read on the forward strand.
GGAAAAATCGGCAGAAAATTCTCCAAATGCGAAAAAGAATAAGCCCGAAGAGGAATGCATCGTCAAAACACCGAAAAATAGAATCGCAGAAGCGAAAAGTCGGAAAAGACGGAGACGGAGAGATCGGCGAGCGCGAGGCCGAGCGCCGGCCAATCAGAGGCCGCCGGCAGAACGGGCCGCGCGCGCGCAGCCAGAGCCGGGGTATAAATATAGCCGCCGGGCGGGGAGCAAATCATTCGCTCTCCGGCCTGGGTGCCGGCAACAAGTGGCCACCCGGCTGCTTAGGGAGTCCAAGGCGTCGCGCTGCTGGAAGGAAGTCGTCGAGGAAGAAGTCGTCGGGGAAGAAATCGCCGTGGAAGAACAGTCAAGGAGACTGACCAGCCAACCACTCGGTGTAGTGAGTTGGACCTCGCCGCTTCGGGTCGCCGGATCTTCGGGACCTCGGCCTTGACAACGGACCGCCAGACCGCGCCATCAGCGGGAGCGACGAGAAGGACGACGCAGCGACGCAGCGACGAAGCAGCCGGGAGCCGGAGGGGAATCGCCGCAGCAGGTATTCGTGTTCGGTATTTCGGGGCGAGGCCAGCGAAACGTGGACGTTTTTGCCGCCGCCGAATATCGACACGGACCGCCTGCGGCAAGCAGCCGAGCTACGCAGGACCGCGTACGCTCGATTGGGGACGCGGAATCCCCGCGTCAGCTGCAACGGGAAGTCGCGGCGACCAGAGGACGCCGCGCCGCACCGACCAGCGAGTCGGTTGCGACCGACGCCGCATCGCGCCAACCGGCGAAGTTGGGCGCGTCGGCGATAGCGTGCGGAGCCACGCCGGGAAGTCGCGGCGACAGAGGACGCCGCGCCGCACCGACCAGCGAGTCGGTTGCGCCAGATCCGCGTCGCGCCGGCCTGGGAGCCGGTCGCGCCGGAAGGAAGTCGCCGCGCCTGAGAGCTGCCGCGCCGGCCTGGGAGCCGGTCGCGCCGGAAGGAAGTCGCCGCGCCTGAGAGCTGCCGCGCCGCACCGACCAGCGTGTCGGTTGCGCCAGATCCGCGCCGCGCCACACCGACCAGCGTGTCAGTTGTGGGCGCCGCGCCGCACCGACTAGCGTGTCGGTTGCGAGAGATCCACGCCGAGCCGCGTCGCGACGGCCTGGGAGCCGGTCGCGCCGGAACGAGCGACACACAGCCGCGTCGCGACGGCCTGGGAGCCGGTCGCGCCGGAACGAGCAACACGCAGCCACACGCCGCGCCGGGCCAAGTGGGCGCCGCGCCGCGCCGAGTACGTGCCTGCCGTCAACCATCGTCAGCTTAAGCGCGCCGCAGCATCGCCGCGTCGCTTCAAGCCGCCGACACTCCGCTCCAGTACAAGCGGAAAACACGCGGTCGGCTAAGGAAGCCACCGCCAGCAGCACGCCGCAGCACCATCGCCCGACCGCCTGTTGGACACGCGGGTCGGCCTACGAGCTGCAAGCTGCGACAGTGGTGACAAAACTTTAATTGTGATTGTGTATTAAGACTGTGGACATTTTTACATGCCAACCTAGACGTAAGCTAGGCTAAGAATTTGTATTTAAATTTGGTTTAATCGTCTAGCAGTATTTATGTTAAATAACATTGTTGTATTTTTACATTTTAAGGTATTTTTACATTTTAAGATAATGTCATGTTTTACCTTTGTTTAGAGTCTAGCTTTAAGTGGTGAATATATCTCGTTGTTCCAACAGATAAAAGTGCGTTTTATTGGTGCTAGAACAGGGAGAGTTAAACGGTGGTAAAAGTGCAAACTGAGGCTATCGAGGCTCGCCGCGGTGACCTGGCTGCCCGTAATAGGGCGAGCGGCGATCGAGTGGGGGGACCTCTTTTTACAGTCCTGGGTCCCCAACGACCACTGATCGGTTCCGTGCCAGTGGCATCGCAATATTGTGGCAGGTGGCCGCAATATAAGGCGTTGGCCTCTTACGGGTTTGTGGCGGAGCTTGACGGTGGACTGTTTTGTCCAAGTCTTCCGCGCTCACTCCATGGTGATAGAACGACTAATCGTTAAAACTTCCTGAGGTGACAGGCTCGCCCGTTGTAGTTGACAACTCTAGTTGTAAGGACTGCCGAGTCAATCCAAACCGGGGTACTAGACCATTTTCAGACCTTGCACCCAAGTATAACGGATTAAATCTTATGACGGTCCCGCCACCTAGTGGACGATTATAACAACAAAAAAAATAAGAAGAGTGCCCTAAGAGCAGCTCGATATAAAATAGCCAGCTGTGAAAGAGGCACAATAACCATTGCTATATTTAACAGAATTTGACGAAGGGTTACAAATTAAGCCGAAGTATTTAAATCTTTGAAGGCTGTGAAGGATGTTACAATATAAGACTTTAAAATTAGGTCTTATAAAGAGATGGACAATTAGGTGCAATAATACATTAATTTGAGACAGAAATAAGAGATATTATCCAAGTCGCCACTAAAAGTAACATTAAGAGCACGTTCAGATGACAAGCGCTCAACGCGCGTTGAACGCGCGTTAAATTTTTGTATAGTATTCACATGACACGCGCTTATCAGGCGTTGAACGCGCGTTGCCGCGGCCGCCAAGGTTCAGTAGAGTTCTTACATTTGTCGAAGATGGACGTAGAAACAGTTTTAACGGTGATTTTTCTTCATTGTCATCTCCTTCACAGAATATGAAGACGAGTTCTTCCCAAGCCCGTCTCTTTAAGTTCCTATTTGAATAATTGCTACTTGTCATGTCCCATATCGCAGGACGTTTCTCTATTTCATCTATAAAAAAATCCGTATTGAGAGCTTCGGTTTCCATTTCGGATATTTCTGAACGAACTGACTGATGAACCCAATACGTCTATCCACGTCGAAAGCGCGCGCTCAACTGAACGGAAACATAGAAAACCAATGATCTCAAAGCGCGCGTTGACGCGCGCTGACAACAGTCGAGCGCTAGGGCAGCGTTCAACGCGCGATAAAATGTATGTAGTTGTAAACGCGCGTTATCAACGCTCGCGTTGAGCGCTTGTCATCTGAACGTGCTCTTAAGCTGTCGGGCAATGTATGTTTTTAAATCGGCACCATTTAATGTACTACATTTCTAAGGATTAATCGATTTCACATAAAATATACAAATATACTTACTAGAAATTTTATGTTACTAATTATATATTTCTATCTTGGTTTATGCTATTACTAAGTCGCGATTACTTATGCTCAAAGTTAAAAGGTTGCTTCTGTGCATTTGCTGCGAGGTTCATCTTTGCTGCTAATATCCTGTCTCGCTCTGGATACGCTCTGCATAAATTATAACCCATCTCGTGCAACTGGGCCATTTGGATTAAACCAGGCAAGTTATATCAACTACCTCTATAATAATTAAATTATAAAGTAGCGCCGACATTTTGCTATTATTACAACTAGCTTCTAATCTTTGGCAATACTGTAAAACTGCTACTATCATTGGTACGATTTACTAAAGGAAAATGTTGATATTGTGTATTATAACAAGTAAATATATTCAAATAAAAAAAAAATACAACTGCCGTTACAGAAAGTGAACTTCTGTATTTATGTTTATTTATTATTTAGGTTTTTTATGTCATTTTTGGGGTTTATGTATTTATCCATATAGATACATGTATATTTCCGGAATGTACTCAATCAGACCTTTTATTTCATGCTAAATATGATATAATTATGTTAATTTATTGAGATTTGAACAATTGAACGTTATACATTTACCTACTTGATATTTGGACAGCTATGGTACCCTATATGACACTCGGGATGACATAACAATTCTAATAATACCAACAATTTAAAATGTGGGACTAAATAAATTGAAAACATACACAGATGAACCCTGAACACATTACACTCCATTTTTGTTGGACAGTCGTGTAAAAAAGCATATAATAAGTTCCTATTTTAAAATAGTGGGCAAGGAATGTGTTATACAATATGCATGCATCGGGACCGTTAAGGAAAGCGATTTCTATTATCTAATGGAAATTATACTGTTTTTAAAAAAAAAAAAAATTACAGAATTCATTCATTCTTGAAAATTCTTCAAAGATATAAATAAGTTGAATAGAGTGGCTGCATTATAGGTAATATACGTTATGGCTGCATAATTTTATTGCTCACAATAAAAAAGTGATATTTATAAAAATATAGCCTGAAATGCGAATCGCGAATTTGGCCAAAGTATATGTATATGTTTTTTTAAATACAATTTACTGAATGCAAGGACTATAAAGTACTTCAAAGGTGTTTACACTGTTTTTTTTTATTAGTTTGATTTTACGAATATTGCTAAGAAATGTTGTTCTTTTTAAGACTAAAATATCCTTATGATCCAGCTACACGTTCTTGCGAATATTTGATAATATACAATAGATATACTGATACACATATACAAACAAGACTTGTTTGTATATGTATGTATACATAGTATATACGAATATACGTAGCAGATGCAGTGTATCCCAGTCACTGGTGGCAAATTAGACATACCGGCGTAGCTGCAGGCGTCGCACAAGACCCATAATTTTGTTCTCGATGTTCTCGTGTATGGTGATACCCTATCAACCATACGCTGATGATCAGCAAATCTGCACTCAATGTAAACGTAGTGATCTTCTCTCTGTAATTACTCTTATCAATGCATATTGTGTACATCTCCTAAAGCGTGTAAATATCAGTTAATCATTATTGGCAGATTAAAATTGTTATCGTCGTTAAACTCAACCACCTTACCACACTTAAAAATGGATTACAGTGTTCTAGAGTTGTTTAAAAAATAAGTTATACTCATCGACAAATATTAATGGTCACTGAAATTCCCACCAGCAAGAGTTAATCAGTCTCGTAAACAATCCCTGTTTATTTTATTTATTTTTGGTAATGTACATATTTGCATATAGCGTAATAAAAATAATAGTTATTATCTACTCTTAAACAAATCCACGGAAACCGCTCTGCTCTACCTAGTAGAAGAGAGTGAAAAAGGCGTTGGAAGGCAAACAAATCGCAGTATGCGCATTTTCAGACATTGAGGACGCTTTCGACAAAACCCAAATTAAATCACTGATGAAGGGGCTAGATTCAAAACAAGTTGACAACACAACAACCAGATGGGTGAAAGCGATGCTCTCAAACCGCACGGCCAAGATAGCTCTTCACGGAACAAACCTTGAAGTCACCACTACAAGAGGCTGCCCGCAGGGAGGCGTACTCTCGCCCCTACTATGGACTCTTGCAATAGATCAACTCCTGCATAGGATGGCAGAGGCCAGGATAGACACACAGGGCTATGCTGATGACCTAGTAGTTATTGTCCGGGGCTTCTGCCAAAATACGATATCACACATGATGCAAAAAGCGTTATAGTGGCCGCAAACCTTCATGACATTCTGGGTCGTAAAACGTGCGAGAAATACAGCACATCAGCGTTCTCGCTCTACAAGAGATGTGGCGCATGGTGCAAGGCTATCGATATCGATTGATTCTTATATCGATGATTACATACAAGAAAACTATTAAAGACGACTATTATTGTCAAAACCCGGCTTTAACCCGCTCGGCACTTAACATCCCTTGCGGGATATGTATGGCGGCCGGCTGAAATCCAAACTATCCCATACGGGATATCGCGCTCGCCGCTCAAGAAAATGTCGTTTAAATTTCGAAATGCGATTGTATATTCTATCGAATGATGCCATAATATAGCCAAATATGCAACACTATGAAATTGCTCGATTGCCGCATGCGATGTTAGAAATATGAATTACTACATCCCTTACAAAATCGGTGACCTCATTTCTGACGACAGTCGCAGATCGGCCATGGCGGCGGCGCGCGCGATGTTCGCCGAAGTGATTGTGTTGTGAAGTGTTTTCTGGATATAAGTGCAGTTTATACCGGATAAAAGTGAGTATTTCCCTTTTTAAGTAGATTAGCCAGTAGGATTATATAATTTCGACAATCCATTTGCTGTTTTTCACGAATTTTCGAAGAAAACACTTTGTCAACAAACCAAGGCTCGCGAAAACAATGGCCGTGTTTATTTTGTAATGTTTTTGAAATATCCCGTTATATCGCGAAACATGACGTAATGTCGCTTTAATTTACTAATAAAATAGGTATTGCTTCATTTACATCCTAAGTTATCACATAATTAGGCGTATTTTGAACATTATATGTTGTGTTCTAATATTGCTCGCGAAAATGAAACTTGTTTTGATAATTACTATGAGAGAAAAAAGTGCGATTTTCCATAGTTTTTCGATGAAATGTGACTCTTTGGAGTATAGTAATTAGTTATTAGACATATAATAAGTCTATGATAAGACAATATAATTGAAAAAATCTAACGAATTTTATATTATGGGCATTCAAAGTTTATTATTAGGTTCAGACGCGGAAACTCTCAAAACTTTAGATTTTTCTATAATATCAGACAAAGCTCAAAGTTCTGGTGTGATTTCTAAGAAGAAGTGATGTAGTAATAAAGTTATTTTGAAAGAATTTCATATAAAAAAATACCATAAGTAGTCACAAATTAAAAATTAAAAAAATTTTTTTTTACGAGAATACATACAATTTTTCTTGGCTGAATAAATAAATATTTTTTCCGTATTTTTGTATGCAAATAAGTAAAAAAAAATATCGTTTTGGTAAAGCATTTAATAGAGAACATAACTGTATTTACAATTTTTGATATTTACAAAAACTGTATTTACAAAAAAATCGAAATGATTTTATAGGCGAGTTTTTCAGTTTGCCAATTTTGTAATATTTATTCATTATTATCCTAATTGTTTTACGAGATAAGGTTATAATGTTTTATATGTCAAATTTCAATGCGATCATTTTTCTCTTTATCTTTTTTTAATCCGATTAGTGGTTTATAAGTTATGATCGTTTTTCTCAAGGCCGTTGACTCGCGTCGATTTTTTGCGCGAATATGTCGCGCGCAAAAGTGATAGGTGACTTTTTACCTCGCAACGTGAGGGGTTAATAACAAACCCAGAAAGAATTGCGAAATTAAAACGGATATTCTATCCTATTGCAAAACTAACGAAGCCATTGAAAATGTAACAATAGAAAATTGGAAAAAATGTGCTCGTCTCGCTGAAGTTCTGCAAGAACAGGATTTAAAGAGCCCATATTTATGCGACCGCCTTATAATAAATATCGGCGAAGACGATAGCGACATCGAGGACAATGATGATGATCTCGATTAAGTAGCACCAGAAGCACTCTCAACTTGTACCAAATATTCGCATTTTTGTGGTTTTGATGGCTTCTAGGATGAAATTAAAAACTCCAAAAAGATTTTTTCCGGCGTTTTACATGTTCTAGAGTCCATTTAAACTAGTAAAGCGTTTGTGTCTGTCTTTCCGGACGTTACTATGTACAATAACTCGGTTAAACTACGTCCGTTTTAAAAAAAAATCCTTCGGTTCTAGAAATCGCTATAGATTCTAATAACCTAAAATAAATTCAAATTGATAAATAGTTTTGCTGCTCCGAATAATGCTCTTGGACATTATACATATCAATTTACATGTAATTACATGCAACGTAATGAAAGATTCATTCTTATCGACGATCCACCTTTGCAAAAAAACACAATATCTTTGCATTAACAAAAGAATTTCCTACTCTAACGGTGTATTCAAAATTGTAAAATTAAAGCAAATGTAGGTTTCATAGACTTAAAATTATTTACATAGCATTTTATATATTTTTAAAAATTTTATAATGTTTATTGTAACACCGATCTTTGTGTGGTGACGGTATCAACCACACTCATAAGTGACTCGTATCAACAACACAATGTTTTTGAAGAGCTTGTTCTCCTATAGCAATTAAAGCGGAAGATCATTTGGAACGTTATGAGATTAACCTTTGGCGTAACATTTGAAACCCTTCCAGAGATTAACTCCCTTTATTGAGGGTGTATTTACAGGACTGGCAATAAAACTCTTATGATTTAAGTGCTAAGTTCATTTAGTTGTTTTGGACTACCCTGAACATCCTAATATATTATAAATACATACAAGAAAGTAATTTGTTTTGTTTGTTTGTTTGTTTCTACTCTTTATTGTAAAATTTCACAATGGGCGGGTTTATTATCATACGACAATATATTACAACCAACCCTAATATGAAGTGTTTATATGTATGTGTGCATGTAACATGTGTGTAAGTGTGTGTCTTGTTATGTAATGTGTGTAAATGTGTGTCTTACTATGTATCCGACCATATCAGTATCGAAAATCCATCGATATCGATAGTGAGGCGTGGCCGGGGATAGCGCATCTCTTTATTTTGTGCGAGGGAGAAAAGTGATGTGCTATCTTGCTTCCACATTTTATTGCCCCGTGTGTCAGGAAGGATTGCGTTGAGTATAACAATCGTTAGCAATTGGTGCAGAGAGAACGAATTGTCGGTCAACGCCGATAAGACCGTCCTCGTGCCATTTACCAACAAACGTCAACTAGGTGGACTAAAAATGCCAATCTTAAACCACAGGCAGATTCCCTTCTCCAAGGAAGTAAAGTATCTGGGAGTCACGGTCGACCAGAGACTCACCTGGAACAGCCACCTAGACAAAACAATTCAAAAAGCTAAAAGTGCTATGGGTAAAACCAGAAGACTGGCAGGGAAAAACTGGGGCCTAAACCCCAAGATCTCCCACTGGCTATATACTGCCATTGTGAGGCCAATAATCTCGTACGCCTCGGTGGTATGGTGCAACAAAGCCAACCTGAAAACTGTGATTACCAAACTAAACAATATCCAAAGGACGGCGTGCCTCATGACAACTGGCGCAATGTCCTCCACTCCTGGAGCAGCTCTAGATGCACTGCTGAACTTACTGCCCCTACACATTCATTCGCGACAGGTGGCGAAAGCCAGCATGTACAGGCTATCTGCCCGAGAGGGCAGATAGCGCACGATCAGGCGCGGGCGCGGTAGCGAGCGCGGACGCGAAAGTTTGAACATATGGTGCGCACGTTTTCGGCCACGTTGGCTAGCAAGCGCGCGAGCGAGTAGCGATTAGCCTAGCCTAGCGCGGGCGCGGACATCTGGCGTCCGATTTGATTCTTCCTATCCGCTTGTGTTGGCCATGTTCCCGCGTCTGGCGAACAGGCGGCTGTAGGCGCGGTAGGCGCCGCTAGCGGCGAAGTCAAAGCAGTTTGGTCTTCTCGCTCGATCGCGCACTTGCTTTGACGAAAATTTACAAAAATTTCGGTAAATACGGAGGTGTTATTAGTGCGGTGCAGGCAAGAACTGCGATATGGAAAATCCACATCACAAAATTACGCAATTAATAACAACAAATATTAACACACTTGATGTAATCTTTCTTTTTTATGGTTTTCTTTTCTTTCCTTTATTGTCATATCAATAAAGAAGCATAAAAAAGTACATATTTATTACAAAATTACCTTAAGGTTATGAATAGTTTTTGCACGGGTTTGACAAATTTGTGGAAGTTTGAGTCAGACTCAGTTATTCTGCTTAATATTTTATCTAAAATATAGTCAAAAGCATCCAAAGACATTCGAGTATACTCAAAAACTTTGGTTGGTGAATTCTCAGTTTTTATTTCTCTCTTTGTTTAGTTCGTGCACATCAGATTTTACGTTATATATGGTGAGCTTTTATTAACCGGCATTCTTCAAGAGGGTGAATCAGTACAACATAATAGGAATCTTTTTTTTTTTCGAAAAAAATATTATTTTACCTACCGCTAGATGGCGTAACGCGCTCAAACTCCCCTAAAACTTTTTTTAAACAGTCAAGTACTTTAGTTTTTCCAAAAATAATATCTAAATTTGCTTACCTGCTTGTACCGATTCACCCCCTTGAAGGACGCCGGTTAATTAAAACTCACCTGTAATATTCCTACCTAACCAAGAAATTGTCCATTAAAAACATTTAATCTATATCGTCTTCCATTTCGAGTGCACAACCACTGAAAACACGACGTCACATGATCACCCGCGCGATAGCTCGCGACCCACTGTGCACATCTCAATAGCGCCCGCCATCGCTCTCGCGCCCGCCACCGCGCCCGCGCCTGAGCGTGGACGAGCACTAAGACGGCCCTGCCGTGAGGCCTTGTCGCTAAATAGGAACAATCTACGCATACTGGTGAGGGCGCTCACGGGCCATTGTGGCCTGAACAAACACATGTTCAACCTCAAGCACCACACAAAAATGTACAGGTTCTGCCAAGGAGCAGAGGAAACTCCCCAGCACCGCATGTGCGAAAGTGGCCCGCTGATGCGTAAAAGATACACCCACTTGGGTGGTCATTACCTCCAACCTGAGGAGGTAAAACAATCTGGCGCTAAAAGCCTGCTGCGATTCTTAAATGACACAAGGCTTAGCGCAGAACTATAGTAGGTGGCGAACACAATAATAGATAAGCAATGGTCGCAGTGTTACAAGGCTCATAAAGACCTTAGAAAAGCCACACTCAAAAAATAAAAAAAAAACACTGAGAAAAATACAAGTAATTCATTTTAGGGATATATGTATGTATCTATGAGACAAATCTGTCAGCTATGTAGAAAGATTCTCGCTGAATAGGGAAATCAATCGAAGAATGTAACTCGGATGAGCTATATCCAAGTTCCATCAAAGTCTGAAGACAAATATCTCCAACCAAGTTGTTCTCCCAATTATGACGTGGGGCTGTAAAACTTGGACTCTAATAGCCGAAATGTTGAACAACGTGAGAGTTGCGCTTGCGCAACTTTGTGCAATCTGTATTCATTGGTCTTGACCAATGAATACAGACATGCGAGCTCGTAATTATATTATTTGATAGTTCATCAAGGTAGCAAAAATCGGAGACTATAGGGCGAGTTTTTAATAAGTGACATCCTTATAGTGGGTGAATCACTGCAACAAAAAAATCAAGCTTTAATAAAAATAATGGAAGAAACAAATAAAAAGGTTTCTATTAGTTTTTTTTGTCAAATTTGTAAATCTTATCTATTATAGAAACGCTTGAGAAGCGTTGAACGCCCTGTGCCATCTATATTAGCGATTTTTTACCTACCACTAGATAGCGCATCATGTTCATACATTTTTATACTATTGTTCAACAATTTTTTTTTTTCAAAATATAAAAAAATATATATTAAAAAAAATGTTTTTTTGTTCTCAAAAATTCTTATTTTTTTGTATACTAATTCCCTGGTTTATTGATAACCTGAAATAGCAATGGTAAGTTCATATAAGTAGTGGAGAGCATGACGGTTGGAGCTAAGACTATGATACATTGGAGACCACGAACAGGGAGACAAAGCTTTAGTAAACCATGAGCTAGATTGATTGGACGACATTAGTCGGCGACAGAAATGGACAGTTAGAAAACGACTGATTAAGATCAAAGTAGATTGCTAATCGAGAGGCTACTTTTTTGGTACTATTATTGCCATCCTGCATTTTTTTTCATCCCCTTTCTTAACATATATTTGGTATTGTACAAACTAGATACTGTCCGCGCACAAGCTCCGAGGAATCGGGGGCTGGAGAATAGGGCGAATGTATGCCACCCCGACCCCGAACTATCCAAGTACTAGTACTGGGAGAGTACTAGTAATGGTAGAGGGCGGGATATGAAGCGACGGTCGGGGGCGGCGCAATCCGCTTGCTTCCCCAGCCCCCGATTCATCGGAGTTTACGTTCTCACTGTAGGTACTTATGATGTTTGGTCCAAAAAATATAATTATCACCAATCGACGTAGCATTAAAAAAATATAAGGAGAAGTACTATGATAATAACCTATTTTACAAAAATAATAATAAACTATTTTTATTTACAGTATTTAATATACAGTAAGAAATAGCTTTTACATGTAGCGTTTATTTTGTTGGTTGTTTGGAATAAAAATAGGAATATTACAAGTGTCAAAGTGTCGGAATAAAAATCGCAGTTGAATGGTGAAAATTCATCGCCGCCCTCAAAAGCATCACTGCCAAAATCTCCTATTTTACGGTTGCATGTTTAAACGAGATTATCAGAAAGCTGTGCTATTTTAAATCGCAATATAATTACCGCAATCGCATTCATGATTATTTACTTTGAACTTATCATTTTTGATGTATATTTATGCGTGATCAGTGACAGCAAATTGCATGTCAATAAATTGCTTTTATTTTGCTCATATCGCAGAGCAAACATTTGTATTTCAAATGGAAAATTTCGCTTTGAAACATTGATAAATGTACTGTCGATGTGTGGTCATGCTACGATTTACGGCCCCGTCGAATCTAATTATTAGTTTCGAAAAGTTTTAATCGAAAATGTTTCCCGTGGAATAAAACTTTTCTGGACCTGTAATAAGGATACTACATTTATTACCAATAAACGAGGTATGCAGGATGCGCGCCTATGAAATATAAATATAATCTGGGGGAAAAAGCTCCAGGAAAATCTATAATTAAACGAGATCAATCATTTAGAAGTGATTTGTTAAAATCCTGAATATCAGGCAGTTTTCTGCAAAATTTTGAAAGTTGTGGTAACAGCTGTACAGCCAATTGCGGGATAAGGCAGTTATAAGAAAATGAATACTTTAAAACCACGCTTTTTCTTTATTATCCTTGGCTGCTTTGCCGATGCGTAGCTACCTAAGACACTGTTGCAGATCACGAGTATGATTTCATGAAATATACCGCATTCCACAAACGAATATAATTATATTTTCATTTGTCACGGACATTGCGATCGATCGCGATTTTCAATACAATCAAGCGCCATTTGTAAGATAACGGTAAAGAGTATTTAATTCTAGTAAAACTATTACAATTGTGTAGGAATGACATTAAATTAATCAAACTTGTTATAACATTAAGCAAAGAAATCATATATGTAGAGTTAATTATTTTAATCTTTCCAATTTACAAAAACATAGATTATAACCTATAAATTTACAATAATACAATTGACAATGAAAAAATGTACATTAAATTAAATTGGTAGGTACAATGCTATGTATTTTCACAATACCTATTTTAAAAAGTCGTTATGCGCTTACGTGTTAATTTTAAGCAGATACACCCAGATGTTTTTTTATAGCCTTTAATTGATCAGGCAATTTATTAAAGAGTTTAAGGTCTATGTAGAGGCTAGTCGAATGGAAATTGTAGACACTTAATAACCGAAGGGGGTGAAACATATTGGAATAGTGGGCTTTAAAAGGTATAGAATTTAATAATACTCCAAGCGCATCCAGCGATTTTAATATTATTCTTTATAAAATACTATCTGTTGCCCGCGGCTTCAGTTCACATAAAGTTTAAAATCGATTTGTGTAGGGAGGTGTTTATTTGCCGTTTTAAACGCTACCTTTAGATATATAGAGCAATACGTCCCCCTCAGATGCATTGTAGCCTAAATATAAATATTAAATATATGCTGTCGCGGAGTTTTTTATAGATTTCTCTGAGACCGACGATTTTGTTTTACATAGTTTTTGTTGTACAACATTTCGTCAGCGCACGCCGATAAAGCACATCTCCAGCACATTTTCTCCGACTTAACTTTAGAAATGTCGTTATTTCGTATTGAATCTTGCCATCAACTAACTTATTTTTTAGTTTAGTTTTATGTTGAATAAGAATTGATGTTGAATAATCTTGCACAAGTATTCATGTACTTTCTCTTTGTCTATTATAAATTACAGCTTAAACCTACATACCCTCTTTCCCCCCTCTTCCACATCATACGTGGGGAATCTAGCAAGCAAGTATGAAACCTTCTATTAAAATACGAAATTGACAAAAGGATTCGTCTCAAAGCTAACTGCCCGAGCGCCGTGAGCACTCCGGGGTTTGTGCCGATTTACGTAGATTAAAAGACGAGGCGGTATAACAATGGCGTCGTTCAACATCTCATTAGTGGCGACAGCATTAAAGTTTCATTTGAACAGAACGACGGTCGTCGACCGCGAGCGTCGCTCACAAAGAAGCGAACGCACCCCGGGGGGTTGTCGTCTGCTGTTGCTGCTGTTGCTGCCGCGGCGCAGCTGCGCGTCACTGCCACTGCCACGACCACTGCTCGCGTCAAGACAAATCTTTTTATTCGACTGTCGTCGTCGCGTTACTTCGCTTCACGGTCAACCCAACTTGATCCTTAAACTGCTAGACATATACGAGTAGACATACTGCGTTAAACAGAAAACATACAACCCACAAAAAAACTGAGTCAAGAAAGTCGGCTCATTGCAGGTTATTATAAACTAGCTGTTCACCGCGGATTCGCTTAGCGTAAAGTTTCGAATATATTTGTTAATTTAAGTAAGGTGGCGTTTGTTTGCCTTTTTAGATGCTACCTTTAAATATATAGTGCAATACGCCCCCCCCCCCCCCCCTCAGATGCACGCTACCTATTTCGTAGGCGTCCGCGTCTTGTTCCTCGCCACCAGCGCCGCGTTTCGCTGAACGCTGACCTTGCTGGGCCAGCAGCTACCGCCGCCCGCTAGATATTTCGAGGTGCTTGCACGCGTTACTAATATCATGATTTTTGTATAACTATAACGCCTATAAACTAACTATAAATGCCTAATTTTATTTCTATTTTACACCTGTGATAATGGAATTATTTATTTTGTTAAGGATTCTTATCTTATTGCTAATATCTTCAACAAGCACTGCTTACTTATTTTTCTTATTATTTTGAGACATAAAAGCAGTTATTGTAGCTTAAATATAAAAGTTAGATGTATGACGTCTTTGACTCTTTAAAACCAATATTTTTTTCACATATATGAAACCGTTTCGTTAGCACACGTCGACAAAACAACTCGCCACCCCCTTTTCTCCGACTTGATTTACAAATATCGTGATTTCGTATTGAAAACCAATATTTAGCAAAATAAAATATAGTCTCTACCAGTTGCCGATAATGGAGCCTTCCATTAGTGAAAGAATTTTTGAAATCAGATAAGTAGTTTCGGAGATTACCCCATACATACAAATTTACAAACTTACGACCATTACTTCTTTATAATATTAGTACCTATAGATAATTTACTTGCTTACCCAGAACCTCAACAATCCAAGGTATTTTTTTATTGAAAACATTCAAACGACTTTGGATTTGGTTGATTGTAATTCTTTGTGATACATTGAGTATAGTTTTTATCTGTTTTTAATTTATTAGACAGGATTAAATACACTTAATATTTATATAATTAAAACATTTTTTCTCTTTTGATTTGAACAGACAGCATCTAAACCACTTAATCTGTAAACTCACTAAAACACATTTATACCCTTCTAACAGAAACCATCTAAATCACAAAAATCAATTAAATACAAATTACTTACAAACATTATTATGCATTAACAATCTACAAATAAAAGAAAGCCTATATTAAGAATTATATGTTTCAATAAACATATTACGTTACTGATCCTGCAATCCTAATTGACTAGATTGTTCGTCACGCCTAGACCAAAGCTTGGTGGCTTGGTTTACAGTGTTTTAGTACATAATATAGGATATTATTTGATCCGTTTACTAGCCCAGACGAAGAACAGACTAGGGACGTTTAATTAAACCTTTAGTATCAGTCCAACCATTCCATTACCTTCTACGGTCGGAATTCGCAGCAGCCAACGGCGATTATGCTATTCGATTAAATTAGTTTAGTTATTTTCTTTTTCAGAGTCACTTAACCCTGAACGGCCAACATGAAGATGACGAGAAAGTCTATAATGCTTTTTATTATTTCTTTGAATTCAATTTGTAAAGAATAAATATTTTTTTAATATAATAAAGCTAGAGACAAGTCATGAGCACATCATTTGAATTAAAGTTTCTTTGAAATATTATTAGCCGACGAAATACCAGTTAGTATTGAATATTTTTTTTTGAAAAACAAAAGGTTTGCCAAATTAGGAATATTTGCATAAAGACGAATATTGCGAGATTTTCACGTTTTATTTAGTAGCGGGTAGTTTATAGATTTTGAAATACTTTATTTTAGCGCTAAATACGCGGTTTTGAAGCTCATTTTTGCAGAGGTTCTCGAAAGAGTTGGAGCAAGTAAGAATATAGCCGTTCATTTGAATTTAATGGAAAAATAACGTAGGCGCAAGAAACGCGCGCCCCGTGCATCGATTAAGCGCGAGATTTTTGTAAGTTTCTTTTAGGCATGAAAATCTAGCATGAATATGATACGATAAAGGTAGAAAATAAAAAAAAAGTATGAAAAGAGATTAGTAAATGACACTGTAACTTAAAGACTATCCTACCTTATGATCGGAGGGCCAGAGAGAAGGCGAGGGCACTGTGGAGGCTGTTCAGATTCAGGGTTTTAGTAGAAAGGAGAGAGATGAGACAAAATGTATCGAATTGTTTTGCAGAAATACGATAAATCGTAAAATTATGTAGATACATACCATGAAGTCATAAATATGGAGTCGCCACTGCGCTTGCGCCTGACGGCCAGGCCTAGGCAGAAATCAAACGGAAATGCTCGCTCGCAGGTGCGAAAGGGTGCTCAAATAATTGAATCGTATATCGATCGGGATGTAGATAATGCGATCCTATTTGTTCAGGGTCGACCTATTTGGCGAAGACCTATTTGTTCAGGGTCGGTCACATTCACGGGTCAACACGCATCCGGTGGCCTCCAAGCATGAAGCGAGAGCCCGGGTAGGACTCTAGCCTTAGGTCTAGTTTCCCTTAGGAGTCAATCTTCTGGCGCTCCTGGACGGTCTGCGCACCGTGCGGCATAAGCCAAACGATTGTGCATTCTGACTAACAGTTGGGGGAGTATAGAAGCTGTACTCTTTCCTATGGAGCGGGAGTGGTTGCTGGCAAAGGATGCCGTGATCCGCAATAGATTCGGTTGACACCATTTCACCGCTAAGTAAGGGAGAGGACCGCGCAAGCGACCTCGAACTCGTTACCAGTCGAGAGACCGGAGTAATCTGTTCGCAACTGGAAGTAAGGGCGTGAGTGTATGCCCGCTGGGTAACATTCCTGGCTATCTTGCGAATAAGGCTTTGCCCTCTTACAGGCATCTGGCGGAGCTTGACGGTGGATTGTTTTCTCCTAAGTCTTCTGCGCTCATTTTACGGGAGATAGAACGATTATTTCGTTAAAACTTCATGAGATGACGAGTTCGCTTGTTGTAGTTGACAACTTCACTTGTAGATGATGCGACCTATCGTGAATGATGTGCGGTGGAGATTGATTGTCCGGTTGTAGCGATATACGATCATTACAACTGCTAGCTGTGTGTTATCCTAAGAAATATATTTTTTTAATAAATAAAATACAATATTTTTTATTTAAGTCCGCATACCATATGAAAAAGAAAGTTCAGAGTGTAAAAAAGCAGAATAATAGTAAAAGTAACAAAAAACAACCTTGAGCTTCCATACTTTTATACGATTATACCTGAATCTGAAAAACGAATTGTAAATGACACTAGATATCTTACTCATTCAAGTAGTTGTTAATATTACAGCATATATTTTTTTTATCGTAACTGAATGCTTAGTTCTATTTACAATATTTATATTACTGATTAATCTGAATCTGTTCTGAAAGTTAATCTGAATCTGTTCAATACGGTCACTGACTGTATTGAACAGATTCACATTACCTTTAGTTTGGCTCTATATTACACCAAATATTATTTATTAAAGCGTCTGTTAAAGGCCAGATATATATTTGCCCATCATTTCTTGACTTAATTATATTGTACATTTTCGTTTACAGTAATAATCCTACTTTTCTGACTTAACGGGATTAATATTTCTGTTTTGGCTTAAGGCAAACCTTATATAGAATACCACACAATTATTAAAATAAATTTAATTTTAATTCATTTCTTCTCAAAATTAAAACTAATCGTTTGCAGCGAAAGCAATCGCTCCACCAATTATATCCCACCGAACACAATGATATAGCACGCGGCCTCCTGCAACACACAATGCCAATTCAATTACCGAGAAGAATTGTTTACCAGACGCTCGAACGCTTTCAACTTGATAAGCACGGATCTCACAATTCTATTAAACTCCACTGGTAATGCGGCAAGCGAGAAACAGGACAACTCATATGCTACAACAGTCTATAAAGGGAATGCATCAGTGCTGTGAAATAGCTTATGGAACCAATTTTATTGGCGCTCCGCTATGATATGTATTAAAGGATTTCAGGGTTTGATTTATTTAATCTCGTAAATAAAAATCGGTTGTCTGTAAAGTCGGTTTACTGACGATAGTTGAACGTGACAACGTCATAAGAAAATACTGATGGAATGGTTGCATTTGAAGCAGTTTCATTTAAGATTCTGATATTGTTTATTAAAACACCTAAAAATATATGCTTTTATACTCACCGATTTGACTAAAACATGTAAATGTATTATTGCATAGCAGTATAATTGTATAATTGTTTATTGTTTAAAGTTTATTGTTTTTTTTAATTTGAAAGTTTGAAATGTCAAACTGGTAAATAACGGTTTGAGAAGCGTTTGAGCACGCTGCGCCATCTAGCGGTAGGTAATACGTCGTAAATAAACAATATCAGTGACATTTTACCAAGAGCTAGATAGCGCATCGTAATGAAAGCTTTTCATATATTTTTTTTTTTTACTAAATGTTGCTTACTTCGTTGCACTTTGTTGTACCCACAAGAAAATTGTCAGTTCAGTAATAACATTCCGTATATCAAGAATACATATAAAATTATGTCAAGAATTTAAATCAATCTAGTGATTTTCATTCGTACTATTTTAGACTGAGGTTAGTAAATAATTCTTGTCGCAACCGGTAGATGGCAGCATTTATATTGAATAATAAATATAATAAATGGAACGCCTCAAAGCGAGGTAACGCCGCATGAGTCATGTTTTTTCGTGCGTTCAGCAGGCTCCATCGATTTATAAGACGTTGTCACGTCAAAAATCGGGAATTTTAATAATCATAAGAATATGTATAACAGCGAGGCTATATTAAATATAATGGTAAAATAGAGGCAGTTACAAATACTGAAAGTCAAAACTAAATTAAATCCTGTATTAGCATTTTGATCAATTTTAATAGGCTTTACAGAAACTGTCTTCGTCTTCTTAGGGTGCCTCTCTAACAAGTGAAGGTTGTAAGTCAGCTCTACATACTTCTTTTTGTACTTCGCCAGCCAAATCAATTCAGCGACACTCGTAATCCCGATTCATTCTCGAATATTCCGTAACCAAGATTTTCGTCTACGGCCAGGTGTCTTCTTCCCTGCAACATTTCCCATGATAACGAGTTGCAGGAGTTCGTACCTGTCGTGCTTAAGTACGTGACCCAAGTATGCAGCCTTGCTCTGTTTGATGGTCTGCCAAAGCTTGCGTTTTCGGCCGACACGCCATAGAACTTCCCCATTGGTTTGTTTGTTTGTTTGTTTCTACTCTTTATTGTGAAATTTCACAATGGGCGGGACTATTGTCATATGACAATTTCTTACAACCATCCTACTTATTGGTGACTTTCTCAGTACAAGATATCGACATCTTGCGTCTGTATGCCCACATCTCGAATGCATCTATACGTATCCTAAGGTCTTTCTTAATAGTCCAGGCCTTACATCCATATAGAAGTATGGGCCAGGTATAGCACTGGAGAAGTATATATCATTTTTACAAAGTCGCCGCGTAAAATTTCATTCGCCGAGTGAATGTGAGTCTTGATCTCCACTTCACTGCCCCAGTTTTGCGTAAGCCAGGTGCAAACTTGTTGTAGATTTTGGTCCGCCACAAATATGCTAGGTTGGATTTTAAGATTGTTAGAGATGACCATAGACTTATTCTTAGTGAAATTCATTCTGAGACCAACTTTAACACTAGACTCATTTACTTGATCAACAATTTCAGGTAGCTCGTCTTTCATGGATGCTATGACAATAGTGTCATCGGCACACCTCAAGGTGTAAGATAGTTATTTTAACGCCACAGTTTAAGTTTATCACACATTATCTGTATTCGCTCATGAATTATCGAGAGGAAAAGCTTCAGGGCCTGGCTCATAAGACTAATCGTCTGAAACTCTTTGCGTTTTTCTTTTTGGGAAGTGTGATAAATGACGGCCCATGTTGTAAACGAAGTTGAATATGTCCACTAGCACTAAGATTTATTAATAATCAATGAGCTTAAGTATCTCTATATGAACATCATCTCATCATCATCATTTTCCAGATTTAGCTCGTCGAAGAATTTTTGTGATTTCGTGTTTTTTGTGACTTGGTATTTTTTTGTGATTTTGTTATTTTTGTGATTTAGTATAAAAACTCTGACGACGTTAATTATCGTGAATTTTTAATAAAATTATTTGGTCTTGTTATTATTATTACGGTTGCGTGGATTATTTGACCGACATGGCTGAGCAGGTTTTACATATATATTTCACATAATTTTTAATGTTGTTAGGGCCATTTTTTTTAATTATTCTCTAATGAAAAAAAATACATTTAGTTTTCGATTAAACTGACGAAGACAACCCTGTAGGTACTTCGTATATAACTGAAATATTGTCATATTTTTAAAACAGCTTAATAATAATATAAATGGGATAAAACGATATAAAAACCCTATATAAAAACAAAAAAAAAACCATATAATATCGATCTTCAAGCCGACCCAAAATATAGCTTGATTTTTAAGGCCTGTAATGGATGTAATATCACTGCAAACCCCGGGTGTACTGTGTATAAAGTAAAGGAGCTTTGGTTTACCCTACGTTGGACAAACGAAGCGAACATCAAATCTGTTAAAAACGTTCAGCCAGAAAAATCGGCGATCTGCGAACAATATATTGGATAACGAAACTAACCACTGGCTGCGGTTTCAAAATCTCATTGTGATATCTGAGAAATAATTCTACTTTCCTCGCAGCCGGGAAGCCATTGAAATAAGAAGAACCCCAAACTTCAATAGAGACGACGATTACAAACTTTCTTCTACGTAGAACCCTTTTCTTAAAATGTTCCCACAGCCGAACGCAAGGACGTAAGACAGGATACAACGAGTGTTATATGCACAACGGATTTTCGAAATTCGTGCGCGTCGAGCCCGCCCCCCTCCCCACCACCGTTATAGCCTACACAGTGGCGGCAGCGGTATGCGGCCTACCCGCGGAACAACATATTGACAGTTCTATCAGTCTACCCTAGACAACAGCGGCTGCAACGTCGGGTGCTGCAAACTTCACGCGTTAAATTCGTTTTTATCCCATTTATTATGTCAAACAACCGCAATAGTCTTCGATTGCAGAGTTTAATAATAACTAAACCTCTTTCTATTTTAACAATACCATTGTAATAATTTAAAATGTAAGAACAGCGTATACCACGAAGAAAAGAAGCGGCTAAAGTGAAAGAAAATTGTACGACGTGACGTATGCGGGTATTTTCTTGGCTTACATGCAGCCCATAATATTCCCTGTATCAGGCCCGGCGCTGGAACAGACTGTACAGAGTTGTGTTTACGGATTTATGACGTGGAAAATGGAACGGCCGGTAAACCTATATCTATACTTATTACCGAATGCATTGCCGCGGCTCTTCTCGCAAGAGGCGGATGGCGATATTCGCCCAGGCAACCGAGAATATAGACAATATTTGACGGCGCAAAGAGCGGGATGGTTTAAAAGAGATTTCGTAGCTTTAAAATTTTTAAACAATTTTAATACTGAAATAAACTTAGAAGTATTCATGCGTTGAGAAAGAAGGCAGAGAGGATTGAATGGATTCATGGACATCGGCTACATAAATCAAAATATAGTTTAAAGAAAAACACACATAACAACCAGTAAATAGCCCTCATTTTTAAATCGACCTATGTCTTGACTGTTACTCTTATAGTCGGGCAAAGGACGCCTTGGTCCGCGATAGATTCGGCGTACACCGTTTCACCGCTTCGTAAGGGAGAGGACCGCGCAAGCGACCTCGAACTCGGAACCAATCGAGAGACCGGAGAAATCTGGTCACAATAATAATTGGAAGCAAGGGCGCGAGTGTCGGCCCGCCAGGTAACATTACTGGCTATCTCGCAGTAAAGGCGTTGGCTTCTTGCGGGTTGTGATGTAGCTGGACTTTGGATTGTTCTGTCCAAAGTCTTCTACGTTCACTGCAGGGCGACAGAACGAAAAAATCGTTAAAACGTCCTGTGGTGACGGGCTCGCCCGTTGCAGTTGACACCGCAAGTTGTTACTCTTATAGTACTCTTATCTCGCTATCATTATATTTCAAGACAGCTCCCACTAAACCGCTAGAAAATAGGAACACTTATGCATATATAGATGATTAGATGGCTAGATTGGTTCCTGAAAGTTCGTCAAGTAATATTGCAAATTAGACAGTAACTGTTCTGATCCGGGATTCGTCATCAAGGCTGCCTGCATCTACACGTCATCTACCAAGGAAAATATATAATATGTTTTATACATGCAAATCTATGTATGCAGATTTATTGTTATATGCTATCCCACCAACCCGCTAGAAAATGAGGAACAATCATGCTTATATAGTTGACTATATGGCTAGATAGGTTTCCAAAAGTTCGTGAGCTAATATTGCAAATTAGACAGAAACTGTACCCACCCGGGATTCGTCATCACTCTTCATCTACCAAGATTAAGATACAATATTTTTAAACGTGCAAATGTATGTAGAGTTATTTTTATATTCTGTGATTATGGACATGGGATTCTGTTTCTGTGATTATGGATATGTGAGACATGTGTTCATATTCTGTGATTATGTGATTAAAGACAGAAAGAGTACCTTATTACCCAAAACATTTTAAATGATTCGATAAAGCTTATTCACTTCGTGTAATATGCACAAATGAAACAAAACCATTTTAAAGTAAAGCTCATACTTTTTTTGTGACATGGATCACCTAAATGAAACACAAGCATTTCAAAACAAAGGCATTTCAAACCGCTTTAGATTTTTGCTCGACATCTTATATTTTGTTAAATGGCCTTTACAGACATGGTTTTATAGGAGTTTAAAATTGAAAATTTACAAACATAGGAATTTAAAATATATTGTATATTGGGTGGGTAAGAGGGTTGATCGTTGTAGCCACATCGTTAAGGATTTTTTTTGTAGCATGAATCAATTCAAACGTCGCTCACGTTCCTTCACACGATTACTCTATTTATAAGGGATGAGTGTAAGTATGCGAGTAGCATTCATCCCCGATGATTATTTCAAATTAGCAAGAAAAATACAAAAATAATTTATTTCGGACTACGAGTTTAAATAAGGGAGTGTTAGTTTAGAGAGCTGTCAACGGTAACACCTTAAAATGGATTTACTCCGAATGGGTAATAGCAAAAAAAAATATGATAACATTTACATGCTTGTATATGTGATTATTAAAAATGACAGTTTAGTCGATCTATTCAAATAGTTACATTTTTCTTCATAAAAAATGTAAAAATTCATAACATTTTTGTTTCGAATCCACATATTTATAATGACGGTTCCTTTAAAAAATCACGCCCAAAATTATAGGATACAGTGGGACGAGGTATTTATTCCAGGAAAACTCCCCTTAAAGAAGTCAAGTAATGGCCGCCATCTATTAAGGAAATCCCCATGAATTCCTAATGCGTCCGATGAATCTTCTGGATCCCTCCTTCTGGGCCGGTTGCTCAGGCGAAAAGTTGAAGCCGAAAAGTTTGCCCTTGTTACTTGTTTGATTGACACTTGCCCGAGCTGAACGTTTTTATTAACGATATGGAGCACTTCCTGGCAGAGTGATTGATTAATGCTTTCGAAAGTTCAACTTTAAAACGAGCCGGGAATAGAGCAGCAACTCGGGGGAGCGCTCGCGGCCATGTGCCGTAGCCACGGGCAGAACGAGGCGCGGTGTGTTTCGAGAAACTAGATTCAATAGCTCGTCGAAGGGACTTTACGAATTAACAGATATTTGGAAATTGAATTGGTTTAAATTTAACGTAGCGTAGAGCTTTCACATATGTTATAAAATTAAATATGATAAAATAATAAAATGTGAATCACTTGAACGTTCAATGAGATGGCAGTAGAAAAAATATGGGGATTCACAACCAACAACATTTTTTTTGTTTACATTTATATTAGTACTTCCCTGGATCGTAGTGCTTTCCTAAAACCTAGTCTATATCTTGATCGAGTATCTCTATTTTGAATCACAAAGATAAATTCGTTGCCAAGCTCTTCCCATAGCAATAGCTTCCTTATATAATGCTATACACATAGCTAAGATAAACCGGCCGCACCGTTTCGACGTGAAATATCAGGCTTGCTCGAATTTATGCACAGATAGACAATCATAAAATATACCTCAATTTCTTTTACTTATTCTCTAGGTTTGTGGATGGCTGCTCCGTATTTTCCGTTTGCCTAAATCCTCTGGAAATCAAATAATTATCATTAGTAATTTCACTATTAAAAATTAAACTAATTTAAGTTTAATGGAAAATTTAGGCCATTTTTAATTGTAATCCTGCACTAAAATAAAGATTTTGTTAATCAGTAATCTATTTATTTTATAATTAGAAAACGTATTAGAGGCAATTAAACTGGAATTAAAAATATTTTTATATTGATGGAGAGGGATTGTCAAAGTTTAGATTCGCTAACGACTTTATGCTCTCCAAAAACATTAAAATATGATGTCCATGTTTTATAAAATAATGGAGGATTCCCGTGAAGTAGGATTTAAGATAAATACCTCACAGACGATGATCATTATGAAACTTCAAATCGAGCATTGAAATTCGTTACCTTTCGAAGTTGTAGATGATATTTATCTAGGTCACAATTTCAAGATACCTATCTTCGAAAACCAAACAAAATAGATCGAGAGGCGGATATTAAAGACTGGTTAGCTTTTCAACAAAGAAAAACGCAATACGCGCAGAGCTTTGATGGAAACTGAAAGATAAAAGTTAATTTTTTTATTTAAGATTTTATTGCTATGAAACATTTATTTTGTTTACAAAAATAGCAGGAACTGAATGGCAAAACCTTTATCTTTTGCTTATTTGATTCTGTCACCCAACTGAGACAAGTCCTTTCTAGGGTGGACAAGACTCTAATACTACAATAAATTATGAAAACGTTTTAATTAAAAGCTAATAAAACAAACTCGCCCTAAAATGTGGTCCTGAAAATAAAATTTAAAACAAAATAAAACGCAATTCCATTATGGCATCGGCATTAAATGAAACGTAACATTCTATTAAATAGAGAATGACAAACAGAATAGTCTTAAAACTAAAATAAAGTTACAAGTAAGAAAAGAAAGAAAAAATCATTAATATGTAAATGTTAAATAATATAAAAATACCTAGTCAAAAAAAGTACAATTCATTTTCAAAAATTATAACAACTAAGTTAAATAATATTTCGTAATTAGTTTATTGTTAAAATATAATTAACATACATATTAAAAAAAAGTATTCAATCAATGTGTATTGCTTGTCTTTATTTACATGTATTACTGAATAATTATGACCGTTTGTCTTACTGAATAATTTTTCAAGATGATTACAGTTGAACAAAATCATGCTCGGAATCAGTCTGGGTGATCGAAAATGGGGCGAATGGATCGGTGGTAAGACAAGAGTATATTACGCCGTGGAAACTATTGCACGTACAAAGTGAGGATGGTCTGGAACCATGACCATAATGAAACATAGTCGGTGGACTAGGACTATCTCGAATATGAGACCATGTGGCCGTCTCTTTTCATACTAGGTGAATGATGTCAGATGATACAGAGGACGATACTGAACGAGTAAGGCTCAAGATCGGTAGGCGTGGAAGACATTAGAGGAAGCATATGGCCAGGAACCCTCTCCCTTTAGATATCCTCACTATTTAATATTTTTAGTTGTTTTGTTATTCCAATGACCTTTAGTTAGTTATTATCCCAATGATTTTAGTATCTTTTACTTAAATTGTTTTTTTAACCCAATATTTTGACTTTAGATTATTTTATTACTTCTTGGCTACTGATTATAATCATTTGTATTAATGTTCTCCCTAGAACAGGCTCTGCCTAGTTAGGAGCAACACAATCTATATTAAGAACTAACGGTGTATTTTTTTTGTGGTTTATTTTTAGATTGTTAAACCTTTATTATATTAGTATTTTTAAATATTTTTTAAATAGTAATTTAGATTATTGATAATTAACCTTTATTTTAATAAGTTTACGAAAATTTGCTTTATATGGTTGTAGGGACTTAGCAACGATGCAAAAAATATTAAATGACAATGTATAATTCTCAGTATAAAATCAATGTTATGTCCACACATTAATGACTAATAAATTTCAAATGATCATTAATTTCGCGTCTTTCATATGAAGCAGTATTTTATTGACGTATTGTAACCCCAATATCTGGATTAGTTCACATGGTTTACGAGTATAAATAGAGCTCAATGTAATTAATTAATTCACTACGGCCACTTCAATCACTTCTGTCATATCGTCTCTACTGGTAAGTCATCTCTCTAAATTAACGTATAATTAGATGATTTAAATATTAATAAGGTATTATATCTACTCTCTGTATACCTCGAGGTGCAAGGACAAAATAATAAAACTAAGGTCTTGAGATAAGTACTCCTCATCTACACTCAATCATCTACGTCTAGAGTTACTATGCTATATGGTAGTTAAAACTTATAGAATTTATGAAATACTAGTAAGAGTATAAGGTTCACATTATTAACTGTCAAATTCTAAGTCGTTCGATGCAGCCTAGCGTGAAGTAGGAAACTGAAAACTGAAAAACAGAATACAGTTTTTTATTTCATTTTTTCTCTATATTTGTTATACTCTTTTAAGTAAATTTTGAATATTTATATTAAGGCTAGTTTCAACAATCTGGTAGGATTTTACTGAAATAAACTGATAGGAATCGAATGTCAAGACCACAATGACGATGATGATGATTTTGATAAGTGGAAAGTTGAAAATTTGCAATATCGAAAACCAAAATACACAGTATATTGGCATCCCCGCATTGCTTACATTGCGCAGCGGGACTACAGGCAGTGCGGTGCAATTTGATATCTCAGATAATACGATATTGATATTCACATTCGATACGTGCATTAACATAACTCGATTCTGTCTGAATCGTAAAACAAACATTGCCTGGCTACGAATGCACACTGGGGCTGGCGTGTCTACAAAATACCTGTATTGTGTTTTGCGCATGCAGCCTGCAAAGTTTCAATGTAGATTCGACTATCATACGAATAGGTACGATACTAAACAATCGCATGCCCCGTTTCTTATCTCGAAAGACAGGCGTTGTGTTGCACAGTGAATTGATTTCATTCTTGAGCGATGTTGTGGAGAATACTTTAGTACATGAATTTCAGACATTTTGATAGATTATTTAGAAAATATATCAATAAAAATTACCACAGAATTGTTAAAAACCGCTACTTATTGATCTGTACAGCGTTTTGAGATTACTTGTGCGAGGAGTTATTCACCATACTTGTAGCAATTTTATATTGTAACTAGCTGACCCGTGCCCACTTCGTTGGGCGGTAAACATATTTTTTTGTGATGAAATTATGAGTGTGGTTCGGTTAGTACTGTGTGCTATGTTTTATTTCCTGACTGCGAAAACGATGGTTATATTTTTACTGCATGTGTATGTATGTATTTGCATGCCGATTTGGCTATATTACCGGGTCTCAAATGAGTGAATGAAATGATTATGATTGTATAAATTATGTTTATTTCAATTGTTGAAAACTTCTCTGTATACTATACTGATGTAATGTTATTATTTCTTACCGTATACTAGATGTAATGTTATTATTTGGTACCATTCTTTCAAGAGTTCCAACCCGACATACGGTCGCGGTTCCATACCTATGTCGTATTATCTCTTTAACCATATATGCAGAAAACGGAAAATTATACGCAGTGAAAGGCAAAAGTCTTTTGTTTTAAACACTTGGGACGATAAATTTACTTATTTTGATAAGAATTTCTAATTGTTGATAATATGACCAATACACACTACCTAACGATTTAATTTTTGCAATGAAAAATTTTTTAATATGAAAAACTACTTTTTGTGACTTAAATATAAAAGTTAGATATATGATGTCGCCGACTTTTTTATAGGCATTATCAAGCTCTACAACTTTTCTTTAGAACTGAATCATATATCTCTCATCGTTTAGGCAGCATTCGTAAGAAACCTATTCATTCGACCGTTTTTTCTGAGACTTGCTTTGCAAATCCGACTACCACGAAATGTCTTTTAATATTTCGGATTAATAAATAGCCTATGACACACAAATTACGTGGCTTTCTAATGGTAAAGTATTTTCAAAATCGGTTCATTAGATTCAGAGATTACCCCTACAACCTCACAAACTTTACCTCTTTATAATATTAGCAAAGATATATAAAAAAAAACTCATCTGCGTTACAAAAAGTGAACTATTGTTTTTATAAATATTATAAACAATTTGTTCGCCATTGAAGGCATGTTTCTTAGACAATTGTTTTTAGACTATTTTTAGACGTTACTTAAACTATTATTTCTATAATTATTATTTTTAAAAAATCGCCCTAAAAACCATGTTTCTTAGACAATAAAGTTCTTCATTATACTATCTTCTAAAGTTCTTCATAAAAATAATTCAAGTGGAAATCTTATTCAAAAAATTGCTAACAGAATTCTTATTAGATATGCATTTTATTCGATCGAAGAGTTTGCTAATTTTAGGTGATTTTTTAAGTTTTTAACAATTTTAAGTAGTATTTTCGAATTATTTTGTCTTTTTCTAATTTTATAAGGTCTTGAATATTTTTATTTGTAGTTTTGGTGAGTACATACATTTTAATAATGATTTTTGAGTATCGCCAGTATTAAAATGTTGCATATCGACATATCATAAAAGCTTAATAGTAAAGAACTTGGCGATCAATTTGAATATTGTGAAAACGGACGAATAAATTGCAATTAAAATTGTCATAGATGTTAAGTTTTTACAATCTCTTTATTTTTGATCATTTTTTCAAAATAAATAAATGAAATGATGTATTAAATATTTTATTGATATTTGGATAATTATTTATTTCATAGTGGGAGAGCTGATGTATCCTATAACACATTACGACAACCATTCTGGAAATATGCACTTCTAAACCGATTTAAGCATTTTAATGTTGTATTGGACTAAAAAAACGCTAACCATACATGAACAATTAAAACATTACACTTCTTTTTTTAGGCAGTCGTTTAAAAAACCCTTTAGCTTAAGATGAAGTAAAATTTATTATTTTATCATTGATTTAACTACTTAACAGTATATAACTTCCTTTCTAATTACAATAGGTATCCATTGTACATAGTCAACTTTTGTAAACGACATGTATTTTTTTATATTTTTCATTCTGTCTTTCTTTACTGCAAAAAAAAAATATAATCCTATAGTTTATCTAACATCAATTATGCTAGATAAATTTCGTAGCGTTGCAATGTCGTTGTTAAAAGTATTGAAACTCCAAACTAATCCAACTTTTACTGTCGAAAGTTGTTTTTAACATGCGAACAATGACAGCTAGATAATCACAGCATCGCTAAACTTCACCGCCTTCCATGATTACAATGGCATAGCATTGGAGATTATTCAACAATTTACTAATTGGAAACTAGTGGAAATGAAACGAATTGAGTATTGTATAATAGTAATAATAATTATTATACAAAAAATATATATTAACGTAGGTTTATAAAAATACTAAACATTACCAAAAAAATAATTAAGATTATATTCTTTATTGAGAAAAATATTATACATTCACGACCCTCTGCTTTTGCTCGGCCTGTAAGGAAAATTAGAAGGCAACCATCCATGCGTCGAATGCAAAGACAAAATTTATAACTGAGTTATTAGGTATTAGAAGGGAAAGTTAAAAGGTGATAGCTTTAGTCCACTGCGATGTTGCCTAGCTTTAAACTCGTTAAGCAGATAGCTTGAAAAATTGATTTAAATTTTCGCACCTATTTTATGTGCTTATTATTATTGATTATTGAAGGCTTATTCAAGGCGTTGGGTACAACAAAAAAAACTTCACTTTTTGATTAGGATATGCCACTTTCTGTGGTTATAATATTTATCAAAAGGAAATTGACTAGATATGGAGGCGATTAAAAATCAGTGCAGAAAACAAAATGGCGGCCGTCAAAGAAGGACGAAATTTTTATAGTAGCAATATTTTTTTGTGTATCTCAGCTCCTAGTGGTCCGATTTCGATTTTATTATTTTGTTTTAAAGCTTTTGTAAAAATAATAAAGTTATGCTTTTACATATTTGTCTGTACACCTTCGGAATTCCGCAAAATTGTCAATAACCTAATATTTTTTAATTTTCAAGAGTTTTTTTTACTTTTGGTGATTTGTCGCGTTCTTTTATATTTGTTTGCGTTCTAAAGAAAAATATGTTTCAATACTTCTTTTATATTTTGTTTTTATTTTTATTTTAAAAACTTGACTGATAACTAGAATAGAATAACTTTATGGTGCTATAAAAACATAACTTAATAAATATTACGCTGGTTTTATAAAAAAGTCAATTTATGCACAAATGGCGGACTTATCGCCATTTGTGCATAAATCGATATCTTACAGTCAACCATAACTAAAAGTTTTACAAGCGTTTCAGATCGCTGCACCATCTAGGGGTAAGTAAAATATCGCTAATAAACAATATTAACGATATTTCACTTACCGCTTCATGGCGCATCGTGCTCAGTGCTTTTTATATATTTTTTTCAAACAATTATATTTTTCAAATAAAAAAAAAGCTTTTTTATATCTTTTTTTTTACAATATTTTATCAAAAATTGCTTTTATGCTTGGATTGATTTTCCCCGTTCTAGGATACTAATTATTTAAAACCCATCCTGTATATATAGCCTCTTTTACTACATTTATTCAAGAAATATCGCCGAGGTGAGCCAAGTCAAACTGAAGCACCTTAATATTTGCATCACGTTCGGCGTATTACCGGGGAGAGTTTTCTTGTGAACGTTAAGATGCCTTACCTAGCCGGCTCAGTTTGTAAAGAATTCGAGGATTTGCAGTTAATACCTATAGTAACGGATGAAAAAAAAATAAAGATTTGTGCATTAGATTAAGTGCATTGAATTAGTTATTTGATTTGATTTTATTACGCGACATTCGTATCACTTCATATATGACTTCAGATTATTAAATTAAAATTATTACCCGAGAACATAAAAAGTAGAATGAGTATAACAAACGTAGTTAAAAATTCTATTTTATAGTCACTTTTTTTATTTTTATTTATTTATTTATGAATTATTACTATAAACATTGATTTTGCTTATTTGTTTCTATCACCCAACTGGGACTAGCCCGTTCTATGGTGGACAGGACTCTAATATTACAATCAAGTTTGCTTGATTGCTTGATTGTTTACAAATATACAAGTTTCAGTATAAACCTAATAACACTAAATTGCCGTTAAACGTGGTCTTCAAAATAAAAGTTCGGGGTTTGTTCTCGTATACTCTAGCCTTTAGGTGTCCCCATAAGAAAAAAACGCATATGGATAAATCTGGGGACCGAGGAGGCCAATGAACATCGCCAAACCTGGAAATAAGGCGACCAGGGAAGAGAGGGCGAGTAACGTCCATTGATGCTCTGGCTGTGTGGACGGTCGCCCCATCCTGCTGGAACCACACACGTCGGATTGGAACACGTCGCCGTCGTAATTTAGGGAAAAAGAAGTTGGTGATCATTTCGACGCTCTGAGTTCACGGTAACAGCACGACTATTACCGTCTTCGAAGAAGTAAGGGCCAATGGTTTGGTGCGCTGTATACAAGAACAAGCCCCGAACTCTGGACGAATTGAAGGACCCAATTCGCGTGGAAGTCGCCCAAGTTGAAAGAACGATGTTGGAGAGAGTCTACGCGAATTTACAAGAACACCTCCAGCACTGCATCAACGATTTCGGCCACCACATGCCTGATGTGATTTTCCACCCTTGACTGTCTCAAATTCTATTTCCTTGCGAACCTGATTCCATCAATAAATATATTTTTGAGTAAAAATTAACTATTTTATGATTTTTTTAAAACCGTCCGTCCTCACTGCCGCACCCTGTATAACAACAAGTCAAAAAAAAATAGTAGTTAGTTCAAGGTTAAAAAATACTCAACATACATGTTTAAAAATGTGTTAATAATTTGTGCACCTAAGTTTTATAAACTGTTATTTCTAACATTTGATGTATGGTTAGTCTGTCATAATTCGATAACCATTTCTTTAATTTATTTTTGAATTCTCTAAATGTCAAATTCATTCTTATTTCCATATTGATCAGATTGTAAAATCTCGGCGCAATGAAATAGCAATGTCTTTGTCCAAATGATGTTTTCATTATGGGTATTATTAAGCTATTTTCTAAAACTTGTCTCGTTGGTCGCCGGTCTGCATTTTTCCTAAATTTGAGTTATTGTCCAAAAACAGCCTTAAGAGGGAAGTTTTTAGAAAAAGTTGCCTACAATCAAGAACTTTAGCTTCCTCATAAAGTTCATTAGTGGAATGGCGATATGGTCTACGTAAAATAATTTTTAATATAAATTTCTGATCAACTTGCAATGGCTCTAGCAGGGTTTTACCACATCCACCGCATCCAATTATGCCGTAAGTAATAAGCGATTCACATAAAGCATAATGAACAGTTTTTAGCGTTTTGGAATCCAGAATCTTCCTCAGTTCTTTGAAAACATATGCAAGGATTCGCACCTTCGTGGCCACGTTATGTATATGAGAGTACCAACGGAGAAAGCAATCTAGAGTGATACCTTGATATTTCCAAGATATTTCTCTTTGAAGATGCTGACGGTTACAAGACTCTACGCCATCGCATTCGTGTACTACAATAGTTTTATTAGTAGTGGGTTCACCTCTGGTGTTTATACTAAAAGGCATTTATTTGTTTTTGCCAATATTAAGCGTCAACATAAAGTTTCCTATCCAATTTTTAAAAATTTTCATGCCCTGGTTTGCTTTCTCAAATGTGTAATCCCATGTTATAAGAGCAATATATACAGACTTTTGTACAATATATTCCTATGCAAGACTATTATTGCGTTCCGATACAGTTGATTCGTAGTATTTATAAAGTAGCCCCTCGAAGGTCGTTAGCATACCATGTATCCGAAGCGTATGGTTTCCAGTTTCACCGTCTGGATGTTAAAATAAGTATGCTGAAAATATCAAATACAAAACTTATGTAGATATGTCTTTGCACAATATAATGTAACTTGAATGTATGCACTTTTGCTCAAGTTACGAATTTCGACTAACTGTAACAAGCGTGTTTGGTTCCTTTTTTGTCGTAGTTTTATGTTACCGATCTTTATTATAATTTATTTTAAATATTATGTATAAAATTGTTTTTATGATTGCAAATATTGAAATGTGTGAGTTCTTCTAATTCGAATATTACCTCTATTAAGAAGGGTCGCGTTACCATGTGTACTTTCCGACGGCGATTTCCGTGTGTACTTTTCGAAATTGTTTAGAAATGGAGTTTCGACAGTCCGTTCATGGTTTACGTAGAAATAACCTATCCTAACCTTAACAAAGCAACCTTTGTAACCTGATTACTGATTGCCCCAGTAAGCTGATTACCGGTCGTTAGTTGTGTCTTGTAGTTCGAGAACCTAAACCCTGAATGCCATATTTATATATATATTTAAAAAAAATATTACACAGCTTTTCAGTATATGCTTAACCGGAATACTAATACGCTATATATTTTACAATTAAAGCAACAACTAACGTAAAACACGTAGAAAAACTTTACCTGCTCGATTTTATCTTGAATAGGAAAACTCCCTCTTCAAATGCTAGAAATAAGCAATAAAGATATTACGTACCAGACTATCAATTTTAATATTTGTACGATCTATTGGTTCCCTAAACAAGAAATGTTTTCGTGTCGCTGTGTAGTTAATCGTCGCGTTCGGAGGCAACTTTGAAATATTTTGGGTAGATGAGTTTGGGGTTGAGTAGACGCGAAAAAACATAGCGAGGAGATCGCATCTATTGTTTAATGTGCCGTAACATCGTACAAATATTTTTGTAGACAGGCTTAATGGGGAGGGTTTATAGCTATCCTTAATTTCTTATCCACTGAGATAGACCCCTTTTGTATATACCTTTGGCAAATAAAAAGCCAACTCTCTGTTTTCTTATGTTTATCATAATCTTTGTTTTGCTTTGTTTTTTTTATGTTAGCATTAGTTTACTTATGTAACTCAGTTATTATGATCTTTTACACTCTAGATTTAATATTTAAGGGCAAATTTTATTCGTCTGTAACGGTGCTGAATAATATTTGAAACAAATAAATAAATATGAGTGAAATAAGTAATTCAAGCTTATTTTAGCCCGTCGCTTCTAAAATAAATTGGATGGGTATAAATAGGGATAAAAACCAACCTGACGAGTATAGATTTATCTAATAAATTTAGCCAGGAGTCTACGAAGATATCGACTTAGTAATGAAAGATGGACTCGAATATTTTAGCAAATAAGGTTATGATACTAAATGGACGATAATTTATTATTTGGTCGCGAGGACATTTCTTGTGCAACGGTGTTATCCGTGTAAGCTAAATAGGTATCAGCCGCGCCAATGAGCCTTTGTAACAATACTTAATAATCTACTTGCTATCGAATATAAAAGAAACAGTAGTATATTTACGGTACTACATATACGTATGTAACCAGTCAGGAGGTAGGAGGTATCCTGAAGGAGATATCATTCCAAACTGGTAGTCAGGGGGCGAGGCTGCCCGCTGGTACATTTTCCGTTGCCTCGCCGTAAGGCGTTGGCCTCTGACGGGCAAGTGGCGTAGCTAGATTGTGGATTGTTTTTCGTCCCAAGTCTTCTGCGCTCAACTCACGGGAGACACAACGATAAATTTCCTGAGGTGACGGGTTCGCCCGTTTTGGTTGACAGCTTTAGGTATTACATGTTCAATTCGTATATTTGCCTACTAGGCGAGATATAATATTTAACGATCTATAGTTAACCGCTACTCTTAATCTAACCTAATTTAGATAACTATATGAGGTTGCCGACAAAACATGACACACCCTCCAAGTCATAACGTTGTATGTAAAACTAATGAAGATTTGTTATTTTAATTTTGATTGTTTTTTGAAAAAAAACAAGTTTTATGAATATTATGAGTTATTTTGTACAGTA
Source organism: Micropterix aruncella (assembly GCA_944548615.1). Classification (NCBI taxonomy): domain Eukaryota; kingdom Metazoa; phylum Arthropoda; class Insecta; order Lepidoptera; family Micropterigidae; genus Micropterix; species Micropterix aruncella. The sequence goes on from OX155950.1 coordinate 34,940,697, forward strand.
TATTATTTTACATGAAAAACTGAATAGAAAATCGATTAGAATTATTTTGATTTAGGCCTTGTTAACCTAGGAAAGCGTTGTTATTTATTTTCGAGTTTCTGTTCCACTATTTTCCTCACTACCAAAGGCCTAAATCCAAAAAATTGCAGTATTTTTCCACTTTAGTTTTTCATTAGGAATAATTTCATGGTAAAGAAAATATTTTAATATTTAAAAACATATGAAGAACACAAAGTAAGAATAATTCAAGTCACAACATCATTCCGGAGACCAACGAGACAAGTTTTAGAAAATAGCCTAACAATCTATTTGAATCCCAGAAGGAAAACATCATTTGGACAAAAACATTACTCTTTCATTGCGCCGAGATTTTACAATCTGATCAATATATTGAAATAAAAATGAATTTGACATTTAGGGAATTCAAAAATAAATTAAATAAATGGTTATCGAATCATGACAGACTAACCATACATCAAATGTTAGAAATAATAGTATAATAAAACTTAGGTGCATAAATTATTAACATATTTTTAAACATATATGTTAAGTATATTTTAACATTGAACTAACTACCAAAAATTATTTGACTTTGACAATGAATTATACTTTTTAGACTAGGTATTTTTATATTAATAAATATTAATGAGTGTTTCTTTCTTTTCTCACATATAACTTTATTTATTTTATTTAATCGAATTTTATATGATATTTATTGCCGATTAAATAATGGAATAGCATTTTATTTATTATATTATCTTTTAATAAATTTGTTTATTATTATTATTTTTTTATTTTATTCTGAAGACCACATTTTAGGGCAATTTAGTGTCATTAGCTTTTTACTAAAACTTGTATATTTGTAAGCAACCAAGCAATCAAGCAAACTTGATTGTAATATTGGAGTCCTATCCACCCTAGAACGGGCTAGTCCCAGTTGGGTGACAGAAACAAATAAGCAAAAGATTAAGGTTTTACCATTCGGTTCCTGTTATTTTTATAAGCTAATCAATGTTTCATAGTAATTAATTCCTAAATTAATAAATAAAATAAATTACTTCGGAATAAACCTATTTTAGGATTCAAAACGCAGTTCTATGTACATTACACTATCAAAAGTAATTTCAATTTTTTAATTTACTTATCAGATGAGCTAACTATCTATTATACGAAAGATATATAAATAACGCAGATATTTTACAGGTATAACTTATAGATAATAAATAAAAGAAAGGTTTTAAATAATAATAGCTATATGTAGTAAGTTCGAACAGATAATATAAAGTTCATACGTAAAGTTTTTTTTCCATAAATTCAGTAGTTCCCCCACCCCTCCACCAAATGTATGGAATTGAATTGTTATTTGCATGTGCAGCAAATCTTTCAGCGTGCATTAATTAGGATTATTTTATCCTCCTGTTTATGTCACACATTAGTAATTTTTAGTTATTTTTTAAATTCAGTTCAGTTCTTTTAGTTATTTTTTATTAAAACATCCATTTTACTGATCATAAAGTTCATCGCATTTTAAACCGCAACTTTATATTAAGATCTCGAAATTGAAAAAAATATATTAGGGTTGGTATTTATCTCGCATTATTATTATAATTTTATAGAAAAAATCAAACTCAATAATATATACTTTATTTTTTTTCTGTTTGGTGTTAAGTATAGTTACGCTTTGAATGGAATATGGTTCTGTCCCAAACCCCATGTATACATATGATGTAGAAAATATTTTTCGTACCCACGGTATCGATGCTGGACGGAAGACTTATCATGATGACGACAGACGTTGATTCGTCATCGTATTCCTTAATTAGTATTTATTAATTTTAATACCTAAATATTTTAATTGCCACTTAATGATCCAAGTCAAACCGATGAATGGCAAGCTTGACTAAGATGAAAATTTAATAACGTCCCTGATTGCGCGCTTCGTAATTAGGATGGATTCTCATAACCCTAATGCTTCCTATCAAATATACATCCCTTTTAACTCGCCCCTCTACCGCTCGTAACAGCGACGCTGTACGATATGACAAGATATAAATGAAGACAGAGAACGAAAAACGGGTAAACAGCCAAATTAAAGTACGAGCCTTATCTCGCGTGGCTTACAAGCAACAAATGTTACGACGGTAATCTCACCGAGATAATGCCCAAAGTATATTTGCCGACAACTTGATATGAAGGAACTTTCCTGGCTATGCCGAGCCGCCGAGGAATATTTCCGAGGTATTAGGTATTACAAAACTGATCCCAAAAGTTTTTTGAGAGAGAATAGTACAATCAATGGTTCTGAAAGTTCACTATTATTTAAAAATTATAACAGATAATCAATTAGTTACTATAATATGTAAAGGAATAAATAACACGAATGCCGTTACGAAAAGTAAACCACTCTATTTATATATTTTTTTAGTTTTTTTTATGAATTATTTGTGGTTTACGTGTTTTTTCATATAGAAACATATTATTATATTTTCGGAATGTACTCAATCAGACCTTTCATTTTACACTAAGCACGATATATTTATGTTAAATTATTAATATTTGGAGATTTGGACACTTAAACAAAAATTTACCTAATATTATGACAGATAGTCTATGGCACTCGGGATTACATAACGGTTCTAACAATACTAAGTCGGTGTGAGCGTTTAGAAGTTAAAGTGGAATAAATAAACGGAAAACATACTTATTGCGACAGTGCTGGCCTCGTGTGTGTGTCGAATGGCTATTTATATTGAGTTTTACTACTGCTTTGTATTATAATATATAAGTATACATTTTTGTATTGAAATAAATCCATTCTTGTGTTGTTTTTCTATACGACTGCTTAAAAAATAAGTGTTATGTGTTTATGATTCATCTATGTACGAGGTTTTACATTTTTTTTTGTCGCGCCACATCTTTTAAACGCTTAAACCGATTTAGAAGTGTGTCATATTGCAAGAATCGTTGTGTCCTCCCGAATGTCACTTTCCAAATGTCCAAAAATATTAGTCTGAAAGTCCAAATGTCAATTAATTAACAAAAATCATGTTTAGTGTTAAATCAAAGGTCTCGTTGTATACATTCCGGAAATTTACGTCTATCTAAATTAATAAATACATTGACCATAAATATTTCTTAAAAAACCGTAATAAAAATAATTATTATTATGTATTTTTTAAGTCCATAAAAATACATTTAATTAGAAAAACATTCTCTTAGCCTAATATTTCATAATTAATTAAACAGTTTTCCAATTTACCTAAGTCGGAAAGAGATTCAGAAATGATAGTTTGTGGTTTACTGTATCGAGGTGGTACCAACAGAAATCGTATATTGCCTGCCGAAAGAGCATGATATATTCGCTCTTAGGTTTTTATTTTATTTTATTATTTTTTTTTAACTTTATATTGCAATGGTATTTACATTTAATAATAACAAGGATAGAGGTAGTTACTTTATTCCAAAATTTAAAAATTTTGAAGAGTCCAAATTAAACGGAAGGTATTTTAGTTCAAATATTCATAAATAAATATTCTTACATCTAATATAATACATACATAGATACGATAATCGCATAAACTTTACATGAATTTTTATTAAAAGTATACATAAATAAAAATTATTATAAATAAGTACATACATATAATATGATAAATAAAAGTTAAAAAATAAAAAATATATTATTGTGATAATACGAGTATATATTTACATATGCAAAAGTGCCTTGATAACTATTTATCAAAAAAATGACAATTTGCAATGCCATTTTTTTATATAATATAGTAGTTAATTAAGAATGTACTACAATACAATACAATATAACCGTAAATTTGAATAATATATGTAAATAGAAATATGTTCATTCAAGCGTTCATATAATAGTTCACTTTTTGTAACGGCAGTCGTGATTTTTATCCTTCTTAATATACCTATGTAATTATTCTTTAGTTTGTTGCTCTGATAGGTTATAATACTTTTCTCTTAGCTGTGAATCGAAATATTGAAGAGCCAGTTAAGTTTTACAAAGACACAGTCTAAAAATTCCCGGCAAAAGCCGCGCTCACTTCGAACTCTATCGCTTTTCCTTCTATAGCTTATTTACTTCTATCGCATTGAGTGGTATTCACAATGCAACACATTTTCCCGACAATCCCAGCCATAACTTCACCCCTCGCCTTCAATAGTTCGGCCATTCAACATAGACGAGTTTCCCTTCGTCTGAGGAGCAACATCTTCGCGCGCGCGGGACCCCGATAAAGCGTCGGCCCGGGTGTTGACTCAGAGGGGTGAGGAATTTTCCACGTCATAAAATCGGATCGAACACATTTTACTGCTACCCTCCGTCTGATGAGAAATGATCGGAATAAATCGAAAATACACGCACACTCGCGAGAACGCCTTTATTAAATCTTTATTGCATTTTAAGAGACGGCCATTTCCTTTCCGTCGAGGTGTGAGGATATTAATGTGATTTATAGCTGTCGTTTTTCGAGACACTTGGATCTGTAATTGCGTCAAGGCGTTTAACAAATTGTTAAATTTGGTTGTTACGGACCGAATTTCACGTCATTCATATTAGCATTTATGCCGCAAAATATCATATAATACAGGGGGCTAGGAATGTTAATTGTCTCACTTCGTAGAAGAAAGGTCATCTCTGGCAAGCGAAGGAGTGTCGAATTACATGAACGGTCGAAATGACGAAGGGAGAGCAAATATGGGCTAAGGTCGACTCACCGTACGTATTTTAGACAATAAACAACGTTCCTAGTATGTAGCAACCTGTTAGATTAATTAATCATAGTGTAATGATAATTAGGAAGAGACCTTACGTCCATTTAGCAAAGAGTGTATTGTATATATATTTAAGATATGCCCTCAGCAACAAAAGAATAAAATAAGTAAATAAGTTTAATGTACGATATGAGAAGATTGTGAAGGCGTTATCCCTAATAAGGTCAACGGGCAGGATGCAGCTACAGTATATTTTTGAAGTTAGTGTTTAACGAAGAGCGGCTAGGTGTGCGCGTTGATCATATTGCGTAGGTCAAGGGGAGATTAAAGGACACTTCAGCAAACCTGCGTTTTATTCGGTCAAGGACAGCGTAGAGCAACACTCAAAGGAATCAAGAAGATAACTGTCGTCCATTTCTCGACGATACTGTGGCAAGTATAAGGAGTGCTGCTGATCCACCCTATTTTCAAGATTGCAACGGTGTACTCGGAGTTTAGACTGCTTTACGAAGACTGTAGAGTAGAGCTTCGCGGTACAGCATTTTCATTCATATCATTTATTATTTAAGGGGGTATTATGGTTTAAGAATTTAAAATCGTCGTTTTTTTTTCTAAAAGATTATTTAAAATTTCGGAGTTATAGCGACTTGTGACGTGGCAAATAAACGGATCGTGCTGAACGAATCGACCAATAGACCCTCGTACTATAGTGTAATCTCCGACTTCATGATTATGAAGCTAGAACAGATCGCTTAGCTGAAAGAACTTCAGAAAATGTTAATTTTGATGTAGAACTAAATGTGAGAATTAAGTACCATTATCTGAGTTACGCTCACGAAACTTTGTCTCAAACTTTAAACGCTTTTTTCTCGAAACTACTTTTTTCGACCTGGTTGACGTGATATCTCTACTTAAACAATTTATTTGAAATTTGGTGGAAATCTTTTTTGCTTACTTCTTTATATCAGGGACCATGCATTTAGTATAAAAATGCAATATAAAAAAATGGAAAAATAAAAAACATTGGTAATTACTTTTTTTTCAAATCGTCGTCATTTTGCGGAAAAAAAGAATGTCATTTTTCCATGGTCCGGGCCATGGCGACGTCCTTACTAATCAAGATTTTTTTGTTTTTCTTTATTTCATAACACTACAAGGGTGAAAAACATGTCAACCAGGACGCACCTTTTTTTAACCCCAATTTCACTAACCTTTAACTCTTTGTTTTTTTTTGTTATTTTTTTTTGTATTTTTGAAACGTCAATTAACATTTTGTATAAAAAATGGATTGTAAAAATGTATTTCTTTTATCCTACTCAGAACAACGCCTAAAATTTAGGACTCTATACCGGAGTACCCCCCTAAGAATATTTAGAAAATACCATAATTTACACAATGATGTTACGTCACTACTAACTAGGCAGTGCTTGGTTCAAAGAAAACGCTAGTTTTATATGACATTATTTTAAATTTAAAATTTGGATTTATGAAAGAGATGCTATGGTAATTTATATTGTTAGAGATGTGATGGTATGTAGATTGTTTGTTTGTAAATGTGTTGCTATTTGTGAAATGTCATGAAGATACATTCAGTTTTCTTTTTCCTTTACTAATCAATCCCTGAATGATACTTGTTTTAAGAACCAGAAGGAGGAGTCGAGAAATATTCATAGTAGCGAATTTCGAAAAGGACGTTTCATATGTCATTGATGTTTGACTGTATTCACAGTGCCGACAACGGAGGCATAAATCGACAAGCTGACAGGCAACATTGCAAGAAACTCATAAAATTTAATAACAAATTTAGTCATTTAATTATATTTAATAATGATGACAAAAATAAGCAAATTTTAGTCGTTTAAAAGATAATAAATTGGCAAATAAATAAGTTACTTGCGGGACCAACGCCGTCTTTGTGAATTAAATAATTTCCCATAAAATTTATTATGTGCGGTGATTTAGTATTAACATGTTCAGAGAATAATCTTATTATGAGGTTCTGAAGTATAAGTTATCACAAATGATTTTCGGTTTTGTTACTAAAGCATGATCGAATTGCCGTTTAACCTTACTCGATCGGTTTGAACCACCTCAAGAAAATGATTGCGGTGCGGAGCGGTCGCATTTAATAGCGTAATTCTTACTCACTACTTATTTTTATTTTTTTTTGTAAGGATAGAGTGGTAAACTATCCAAAGTGCTTTCGCTAAGACCAAAAACAGTGCAAAGCTCTTTTTTGTTCCATTCAAAACACTCGCAATTTGTAAGATAAAGAACCCTGAGTCAGATTGGCCTTTGCGAAATCCGTATTGCCTATCTTGTAATAGGGTATTTTTTCAAGACTGTAATATATTATTACTTCCAGTGACAGAGTTTCGGTGGAGGATGTGATGTGCCGCCTATACTCGTATATCACCCGTGTCACACTTTCCTGTATCCACTTTGCGAGCATGTTCTCAAATAACCGTTTCGTAAAAACATAGATTATGGGAGCCTGTTTTCGTTCTCCCCACCAACGCTGCAATTGAAATTTAATCTCGGTCCTCTTTAATTTCTGGCATGGAGCTAACATGCAAACACATGTTTAGTCTGCATGTACTCGTGAGCGCAAAACAAACGAAACAGTTAAGCTCCCATTACATTTAATTAAAGCACACTGGTGACATTATGTGTCACGCCAAATAATCACGTCACCATGCGTGGTCTTCGTCCGGCCACCGCCGCTGATATTATTTCAGTTAATTGTATCGCTAATGGGATCTGAAATTTGCTTCAGCGAAATACACGTCCGTTTGCTCCGGTTAGGTAGAATAAATGAAGATATTAAATATAGAATCCATTTGGGTTTCACTTGATTAATGATATTTATATTAAGACCGATGTTGTATACAAATTAGATAGTAGATGCGTTTGTTGAGTTCTAAGTTCGGTTGTTACCGGCTGACATTCACGTCATTGAATGGACGAGAAATATTTAAATAGTCTAATTTCTAAAATTACATTCTTTATGACATTAGTGTTTGACAGTGTTACTAGTGAAGCCAACGGAAATCGACAAGCAATTTTCAAGAAACACATAAAATTGAATATCGAATGTATCGAATTTATCTTGAATGTCGAATGTATCGAATCTAATAATGATGACAATAATAAGCGAATTTTATTATATTTATGGTTTTTCTATAGATAGTAAATTTGCAAATAAATAAGTTATTTGCGCTGCCAACGCCATCTTTGCGAGAACTACTCAAATATTTTGTATTTAGGCAAATCAAACATAAATTATATTTAGATTTGCTTGATTGAAATACATGTCCGTTTGCATGGGTTTGGTAGAATAAATGAATATAATAAATATAGAATTAGCACTCAAATATTAATTTCCATTTGGATTCTATGAGTTTAATTATGTAGGTATATAATAAGACCGATGTTAAATACAAATCAGACAGTCGAATTCCCTAGATAATGTTCAAGTTGTCAGGATTATTTCCGTTTCATCTGGCAATACAAGGAAGAGTATCCGTTACCATAAATGGAATATCCCTCTTTCGTAAAATGCGCTTAAATAAATCACTAAAGTTTTATAATTCGTCTAAAAATGCTATGATTCTCAATGTTTTATTCTTTTATTTAAATTCTTTTTATCTCTGTTTCTATTCTTTTATTTTCTGTTTCTGTACTTTTATATCCTTTTTTTTGAAACATTATCTAAATTTTGATCAATTGTCTTCCGGAAAACCAGCCGCCATTTTGACGCTTCGATCGCTTGGCCGGAATCGCTGTGTCTGCTATTGTTTTGTGTTTTATTTTTCATTTTAGCTGCTTTGTTCACCTCATGTCCTAATTTCCTTTCTCTTCATAAAATGCAAATTAATGTTTTCAAATATTTCTTATCCAATCAGAACAACAATCAAATGCAACAGCCAAAGCCGAATCGTTAATAAAAACATGACAGAAGGCAAGAAAATTTGCAATAATAGTCCATTAATGCAACGAACGGGAGCAGAATGACGTATTCGACCTTTTCAAGCATTGCTCAAGCATTATTTATCAATGAGATACTTGGTTCGAGCCGTTGCTTAAGGATGGTTGACTTCACTATATAATGAAAGCAGGTATAAACATTACAAAACCGCGAGGCTATGGTTAAACATCGACTCTAGATTTATGTGTTAAAATGGGCAAATTTTACTGATTGACAATGATGTTATCAATATTAATCTAGAACTTTGTTGATAATTGGTAAATTAACATTGAATCAGCTAGGAGTTGGAAGAGATTACCATAATAAACGCTATCTACATAATTGATCTCGAAGTAGAGATGAGGATGATGACGACGATATGAGAAATCATATAAAATGGTATTCGCATGTATAGTCTCTTACACTTAAAACTATTATAGCTTATCCCAAACAATATCTATTAACTATCGAGATTTTTCGTCTGATCTCGTAATTAGATTTTTTCCTGGCTGTCGTTAGAGAGTCAAAACATCATTATCGGTGTTCAGTTTAATAATTAATCGCTTGTTATGATATTGATTTATCATATTTTTAATCATGGTGTTCTATATTTTTTTTTTGGATCGTAACCCAACGAGGATTCAATTTCTCTTTTGTAGAATTTCTCTTTTGATATTTTTATCATCCGGATATACCAATTTTTTGATTTATAATATTTATTTTTAAGTCGTAGTCCGTGGAGTTATTTCCGAGTGTTAAATGAATGCATTGTTCTGCTTGTGAATGTAACAAACGAGCCCGGGGCTAAGCCATGGTTTCGGATTTCCATTTATTTCTACATTATTCTCTACAAGTTTATTTAAAGTATTAACATAGATGTACGAGGAATTGTACACTTATTCAGTATTTATACATTGGAGTTCAGTAGTGGGTTTTGAGAGTATTAATAATATATTGTTAGTGAAATGTAGATTTCTAATCATTCTTTTTTAATATTTGGGTTTTAATATAAAACAGTGTATAATGGCCCGTTATAGTCGACTGCTAGGTTTTTTTTATCTGTTGTGTGGGGCTTTTCTAAGGTCTTATGAGCCTTGTAACACTGCGACCATTGCTGATCTATTGTGTTCGCCACCTACTATAGTTCTGCGCTAAGCCTCGTGTCATTTAAGAACCGCAACAGGCTTTTGTTGCCAGATTGTTTTACCTCCTCAGGTTGGATGTAATGACCTCCCAAGTGGGTGTATCTTTTACGCATTAGCGGGCCACACTCGCACACGTGGTGCAGGGGAGTTTCCTCTTCCCCTTGGCAGAACCGGCACATTTTTGTGTTTCGGATCTTGAGGTTGTATATGTGTTTGTTCAGGCCACAATACCAATACCCCGTGAGCGCCCTCACCAGTCCTATTTAGCGATAAGGCCTCACGAGCCGTCTTACGGTCGTAAGCCTTAATTAGCGCTTTGGGATGATTCAACCCTGGCGTGTTGCTCCAGCGGTTGACAGATTGTTCTAAAAATATTTGTTTGAGCATTAGGTTTGCAAGGATTTTAGGTACACCACAGCAAGGTTCAGGGCCGTAAAACGTTCCCTTTGCTCCCGTCTTAGCAAGTTCGTCGGCTTTTTCATTTCCCTCGATTCCTGCATCCCATCTTGGGTTCCTTCAGGGCCGGGAACCCATCATCGGAGACTGCTAGGTTGCTTGGTGTTGTTTTTTTACGCTGATATACTCTCATTATATGATATATACACGTAGAGGAATACTGGCATTCTATGGTCGGTTTATTTGTAATAAATATTAGATAATTTACTGCTATTATATCGATATATTCGATAGCCTAATTTTAGGTATTTAAAAAAATATTAATTAATCATTTATTAATACACGGTGACTCTTTTTTGAATTAGATGTCAAAGGTTGTTATAATGATGTTAAAAAATCATATTGTTTTGAATGCAAGACTTAGTATAGGTACTCTGTCTTTGCGGAACACTAGTAGGCATTAAAGACGCGGTCAGTAATTGAACGGGTAAACGATGTTTCGGCCTCTTGACGCTTTAAAAGCCCGCCTAGGAGTTGTTTCCACTAGGCGACAAGGTGGGTTCCTCGAAAATAACTACTCGTGTGGGTAAAACAAGGTAAAAGTAATAAGAAATTATGTTCTTCAAACGACTTGTGTCACTCTGTATTATTATGTATCTGAGAGCATTTGTCCCAACTACACTTCTATCCATTATGACTCGAGACCGCTATACTTTCATTCGATCTATCGTCGGTCACATCGTTACACTATCTAGTATTTGTCCACAATCTGATATAAAAATATATTATTATCACGCTTTTATTAGGTCGACCTATATGTAACTATGTAATGGAATCTAAGGTAACTAATTGAACCATCTTCCAATGATCGTAGCGTCATGAAAATTGGCTGCTGTATGTAGTTCTGATGACAATACAATAATATGGTACTGTCGAACTGATCTAATGATGGAGTCGGAAGATATGAACTGGAACTTCATGATGAAACATCGTATCATATCTGTGTTTGGACTTGTTAGAAAAGTCTTGGAATGAACTTTGACCACGATTAGGTTTCAAGGTCTGATGATGAAGCCGGAAGATAGGCACTTGCATTCCATGATGAAATATCGTATCATATCCGTGTTTGGACTTGTTAGAAAGGTCTTGTAATGAACTTTGACCACGATTAAGTTTCAAGGTCTGATGATGAAGCCGGAAGACAGGAACTGGCATTCCATGATGGAATATCGTATCATAGTCGTGTTTGCACTTGTGAGAAAGGTCACGTAATGGACTTTGAACACGATCAGGTTTCAAGGTTATAACAAACCTTTTTTAGTTTTTACGTCCATTTATAAAAGCGTGATTTTAGTGTTTTTTTTAAAACTAATAATTTATTTTTATTTATCAATCTCAAGTGTTAAAATAACGACAATGGAGAAATATTGAAATGGGTTGAAAGGCACTCATTTACCTCTATCACAAAGTTAGCAGTGAAAGTTTTTTTTCCACTTAGACAAAGGCTGATTAAAAAATCCAAGACCAGCGGGAAACGAGACTGCAGCAGTAAGAGGAAACTTCGTTAAACGCATAATTTACGGCGGCAACATTTTAAAAGGCTAGTTGGAGCGAACCGCCACGAGCCATAGAAAAATAAAGTGTCAAAGCTAAAGTGGGCATATTTTCCCTTCCACCGGTTACACTAAACCGCCGAAACGCCATCGAATAAAGTAACCATGAGGCCGGGTGGGCGCAACGGAGGGCAAAGAAAAATTCCGTTGATAAATTATTCGTACCACGCCTTGCAAATTCGTCGACGCAGAAAATAAGTAAAAAGATTTTATGGTGCGCAAAGCTTTGACATTGTTACATGATCCGTGCAAGCCGGCCGTTCGTTCTGCGCCGCGGATAAAGAACGGCCGACGCCATTTGTTTACCAATGTAGCCGTAGCGGCAGAGAAACCCGATAGGACGCGACTGCCGAAATTAGTAACTGTCCGTCCGAACCTGCAGAGTAAAACGGTTTATTTCCAGCGTTGATTGAAGAGCGTAACGACGTTACGCCACGGCCAATGTCTATACTCACACGGAAGGATATATTATGCCTGGCCGACGAAAACCTCGGCATGACTGATGAAGCATAGGTAAACCTTTTCATGAGGAGTCGTACTTACACGGACCTAAACTAACATCATCAGCAAATACCAAACACTGGCCACGCGACCGGCTGTGACAAGACTTCGTTTATGAGGAACAAATTGCTACTTTTAACCCTTTGAGGGCCATAACCTTTGCGGTAGAGTATGAAAGTTTTGATACTTGAAACTGTTAAGCGGCGATGTAAATAACATGTATTTTAAGTTTTGTGAAAATTGGTGAAATAGATTTTGTATAAATTGATGGGAAGTAAGTGTCCCTGTGGTCCATAAACATGCAAAATTAAAACGATTTTCAAAATTTGTTTTTTTTATTATTTAACTATGAAATCATTATTACTAAAAAACTTACTAAAAAAAAACTTAAAATGTCACAATGAATATTGTATTTATTTATATAAAATCACTAGAGTTCGTTGGTCGTTTCCGATATTCTCAAAAAATATTTACTGTATATTTTTAAACAATATCTTTTTTTGTTGCGATTATTAAGATTCTGATATTTCAATAACATGAAAACAATATAATCTATGAATTATTCGTATCCGAAAATTTAAAAAATAATGTTGAAGATGGGACACATATGTATGTCCTATAGTCCTTGAAGTGTTTTGAGAAAATGACAAATAAATATTTCAAGTTTTACCTTATGTGACTTTAAAACTAAAACTTTTAAAAATAAATATTTCAAGTTTTACCTTATCCAACAAAAAGCACCTTATAGTTTAAGTTAGAATTATATTATCTTATTACCTTATAATATAAAGCATATCGAAAAAGTATAACCTTAAATTTGTAATATTACCTTTCAAATTTAATGATCATATGTTTTACTGACATTCTGGCTAGAAAAATAATAGTAATTTAACAACTATAACGTTTTTAGTTACGTGCAATATTTTGGCTGGCTATTTTTCAGAATATACGCACATATATATTAAGATATGCCTTTCAACTTGCCAGTAAGTTTTGTTTTACTGTTACATGCAACATACTAGACATATGATCTTGTAACAATTAATTAGGAAAGTTAATTATAATATAAAATATATTTCGAAATAAGTACAGAAAAATTATACCAATAATCAAACGGACAATTGAAAGTTTAAAATTGTTATTTTAAAATTTAAATATCAGTGCACTTATCATTGCACATTATCTGACCGGTTTTACGGTAATTATTATCGAAACCATGTATATTTATATACGAAAAATTGTTTTTGTCGAAAATAAAAGACAAAAAATACAACATGAAACATTAACATGATGAACTTGTTTAAATTTAACCTTCATCGTGTTCCAAGGTTACTTCTTGATCGGGCTCGGAAATTCTGTCAATTGCTCATTTAGGCTTCAGTAACTTTATGTAATAATCTTGAAATACTTAGATATCACTCCCTCCGCATAATCTAACTCTTGTAACTGTTAAACATTAAAAAAATGTAATTTGTAGTGTTTCCCAATGGTAAAAATGCTGTAGGATTTTTAAATACCATTAAAAAAAAAATACAAAAAATATACATATGAAACCGTGAAAGTGAGGATATCGGGCATAGTTACATCCAAATGATCAAAGGCGCGACTGTGTTGAAGTGCGACTTTTATTTAAATAAAATGCGTATGTGGTAGGACCAGATACATTTTTTTTTTGCTACTATTAATTTAGGAAAACTTGTGTTGCAAGAACATTTACTTATTCCCTTTTGCTATATAATAATGTAACATAGCAATTATTAGCAATGCATCACGTGTTTAGGCACGACAAGTATGAACTCTTGCACTTCATTATAATCGGAAAAGTTGCAGGTAAGAGGAGACCTGGCCGTAGATGGAAATCTTGGTTGAGGAACATTCGAGAATAAATCATGATTACGAGTGTCGCCTAATCGTTTTGCATGACGAAGGACAAAAAAAAGTACGCAGAGCTGACTGCCAACCTTCACTATTTGGAGATGCAACATAAGAAAAAGAAGAAGAATGTAATAATAAAATATCGTTATTAAAATTTACAAACACAATTTCTTATGAGGCACTAAATAACACTTATTCACTTTCACCGTTTAATTATATTCTCATGTCATTTGTTACTTCATTTAAATATTACTCACGTGCAGGTCTGTTCTCGGTAAGTCTCTTTGCAAGATAATTATTGCGAAAAATACCGCACTTATGCGATTAAGTTTTATCAAATTACTTCTAAATTTTCAATACAAACATAGAAAAACGCTTTTTGCAAATGATAGAGGATTTTATTTCCTGTCGTATCGTATTTTTTTCTTTTTGCTGAAAATTCACCTTTTATTAATTTTATAATATTTCACCTTTATAACATTCTATTTTGTAAATCGTCTTTTATAAAATTTAGGTAACGTTCTACTTAAAGGTAGCTAAATTGTTACGAAGCAGAGTTAGTCAATAATTTGAAGGAAATCGTGAGTCATCTCCCGCAAGGATCTTAACCTGAAAGCGGGACCACGTTGTGTAGGGTGTTGGTTGCTATAATAATTAGGCATCTGTGATATCTATGAATTTCACGCCTTGTTCTTACTCTAAACTTTAAGGTATCTGGCGATGATCTTCGGTATCGTCAGACTCATCAGAATGGTGATAAGTATATTGTTTTTATCTATGGGTTGGCCATGAGGCGGGCTCATAGGCCATGAGGTATTGCAGCTCTGTTCAGTCGACTCTCAACTGGATGCCTGTTGAGTTCATTGTTTCTAGACATTATGTGTAGACCAGCGGCTCCCAAACTGGGTTCCGTGGAACCTAATGGTTTCGTGAGATCTCCACGAATTTCCTTTCGATAACTTTTGAATGAAAAATAAATTAAAATCAACTACAAATATGAAAAAAAAAATAAATATGTAAAGAAAAATAAACATAAATATAAAAAGAAACATAAATATATCACGATTTAACAGATATAATTAAATCATTGTTTTAATGTGTGGATTTTTGCTCCCTATTATTATTTTATTGTCATTTATTAATTTTTAATAATATTTTGATATTTGTAAATATATCTTCACTATTATTGATCTTACGAGTATCTTACTTATATATCTAACATAAAAAAATCAATAAGTATCAAACTTAACAATGAAAGGTCGAAGGCAGCGAGTATCCTGTAAAATGAATATATGTTGCGGCAAGCATTAAGTCCGAGACTATTGGCGATACGCTTGGGAATAACAGTCGATAAATTCAGTATGGGGCGCAATGGACTCGCAATCGCTTCTTTATAAACGACCTCTCGAACTTTCGTAGTGTACGAGCGGTGCAAGATGCTTCGGCAGGCTTGTTGACGTAAATGGATGGTCGACCGAAGGGGGGAGGGGGGGGCGAGGCGGAAAACGGGGAGCTGCGGGGAGCGGGCCGCGGATTAAGCAAGACGAATGAGCTGCTTTACCGCAAAAATGGCGAATAAAAGGTGGACACGTACTGCCCCCCCCTCCACCTCCTCCTACCCTCCACCCATCTTCCCTCAACCACTGTGCCACTATTTCCAGAAAAATAGGAAAAGAAACCCCGACAAATAATATTGTCAGGATTACCGCGGTACAGGGTTTTAATTTTACTTTCCTGGCAAAGGAAAGTATAGTGAACGAAATTCTGTTTGTCTGTGTGTATTCCTCCGCGATAGCGCTCAAACACTTCATCGGATTGTGCTAAAATTTGGCATGCAGGCATTACTTGAGTTGAAAAGATTGTGGTTGAAATATTGACGAAATACGACGCATCTGTGTACCGAAAGACTTCGGTACACAGATGCGTCGTAGGGCCAAAATCTGTCGACGGGCCTTGATAGAGGCCCGTGACGTCTTCCACTAGGCATTTTGCCTTTTCGCGGGATTTCGCGTGAGCCGGGCTTATTGGCCCGGCTTTCAGGATATGGCGTCGCAGGGCTTTACGCCCTGCGGCAGACTCATTATTAGGTGCTTAGGCACCTATTGGTTGGAATATCTCTTATATACAAGCGACACGAAAAAAACCGCCGTATTTAAGAAAATACTACATCATATTTGGAAAATAGCCATTTTAATACCACGGAAATACTACAAATATACTACATTTGCTATCATAATCACTTGACACAATCACGATTAGGTGGAGTGGGGGCGAGTTGGCGTGGGGGGGGGGGAAGAGTTATCCGAAGATTGCAAGGGGGGAGGTGGTGAACATGGTAGGGAAAAAGGGAGTATAGGGGCGGGGGGGGGGGGGGGGGGGTTGGAGGCGGTGGGGTTGTAGGTTTGGGGGTTAGGGGGTTGCGGGAGGGAAGGGGGTTGAGGAATTTGGCACAGGGGAGAGGCCTTGTCTGCTCGCCGGGAAAGCCTTGGGGTGATACAACCGATTTTTGATTTTTTTTCTGAGAAGTATGCACACGATTATTGATATCATAATGTACCTAGGAGTAATACCAAACTATCATTTACGATGGGATACACTTATCACATAGTAATACACAATAGGCCATACATTATTCAACTTTAAAAATCTCAATATAAAACCACAAGTTGAATTTATTTATTTATTTAAGAATTAATTACTATAAAACATTGATTAGCTTACAAAAATAACAGGAACCGAATGGCAAAACCTTAACCTTTTGCTTATTTGTTTCTGTCACCCAACTGGGATTAGCCCGTTCTAGGGTGGACAGGACTCCAATATTACAATCAAGTTTGCTTGATTGCTTGGTTGCCTACAAATGTACAAGTTTTAGTAAAAATCTAATGACACTAAATTGCCCTAAAATGTGGTCTTCAGAATAAAATAAAAAATTATAATAATAAAAAAATATTAAAAATATATAATAAATAAAATGCAATTCCATTATTAAATCGGCAATAAATATGAAATCGAAGACTATCGCGGTTGTTTGACATTATAAATAGGATAGAAAACGAATTTACCGCGTGAAATTTGTAGGACCCGACGTTTCGGTGACGTTGCAGCCGCCGTTGTCTAGGGTAAACTGAAGAGCTGTCAGTCCGTTGTTTTGCGGGTAGGCCGCAAACCGCTGCCGCCACTGCGTAGGTTATAACGGTGGTGGGGGGCCGGGCTCGGAGCGCGGGAATTTTTAAAATCCGTCTTGCACACAACACTCACTGTATCCTGTTTTACGTCTTTGCGTTCGGCGTTCGGCGGCGGGAACATTTTAAGAAGAGGGTTCCACGTAGAAGAGAGTTTGTAGCCGTCATCTCTATTGAAGTTCGGAGTTCTTCTTATTTCAATGGCTTCCCGGATCATGCGAGGAAAGTAGAATTGTTCCTTGGATAGAACAATGGGATTTTGAAACTGCATCCAGTGGTTACTTCCGCTATCCAATATATGTTCGCAGATCGCCGATTTTTCTCGCTGAACGTTTTTAACAGCTTTGATGTGTTCTGTCAGTCGCGTGGCTATGGGCCGTTTCGTTTGTCCAACGTAGGCTAGACCGCAGCTGCATTCGACTTTATACACACCCGGGGTTAGCAGTGGTATTACATCCTTTACAGGCCTCAAAAATCGAGCTATATTTTGGGTCGGTTTGAAGATCGTTTTTATATCGAATCTGTTTAGCATCTTACTTATTCGATCTGTCACGCCCTTGACGTATGGTAAGAATGCTCTTGATCTGCTCGGTTTTTGAGTTTCGTCCGTATTAGATCGTGTGCGTGTCTCGTGATATTTTCCGTATCCATTTTTCCTAAGGACATCATTGACATGTTCCATCTCCTTCGGAAAATGCTCAGTGTCGCATAGATCGCGTGCTCGATTCACGAGCGACGTTTGCACTGAACGTAGATGGTAGGGATGATGGTGTGAGCTTGCATGCAAATATCTGTCCGTATGTGTGGGCTTCCGATATACCGTATGTCCGAGAGTATTGTCACTTCTCCTCGTCAGCTGCGGTCTAGCCTACGTCTAGGACAAACGAAACGGCCCATAGCCACGCGACTGACAGAACACATCAAAGCTGTTAAAAACGTTCAGCGAGAAAAATCGGCGATCTGCGAACATATATTGGATAGCGGAAGTAACCACTGGATGCAGTTTCAAAATCCCATTGTTCTATCCAAGGAACAATTCTACTTTCCTCGCATGATCCGGGAAGCCATTGAAATAAGAAGAACTCCGAACTTCAATAGAGATGACGGCTACAAACTCTCTTCTACGTGGAACCCTCTTCTTAAAATGTTCCCGCCGCCGAACGCCGAACGCAAAGACGTAAAACAGGATACAGTGAGTGTTGTGTGCAAGACGGATTTTAAAAATTCCCGCGCTCCGAGCCCGGCCCCCCACCACCGTTATAACCTACGCAGTGGCGGCAGCGGTTTGCGGCCTACCCGCAAAACAACGGACTGACAGCTCTTCAGTTTACCCTAGACAACGGCGGCTGCAACGTCACCGAAACGTCGGGTCCTACAAATTTCACGCGGTAAATTCGTTTTCTATCCTATTTATAACGGCAATAAATATAATATAAAATTCGATTAAATAATATAAATAAAGTTATATGTGAGAAAAGAAGAAACAGTCATTAATATTTAATATTATGTTTTAAGTAATATAAGATTTAATACAAAAATACCTAGTCTAAAAGTATAATTCATTGTCAAAGTCAAATATTTTTTGGTAGTTAGTTCAATGTTAAAAAATACTTAACATATAAGTTTAAAAATATGTTAATAATTTGTGCACCTAAGTTTCATTATACTATTATTTCTAACATTTGATGTATGGTTAGTCTGTCATGATTCGATAACCATTTCTTTCATTTATTTTTGAATTCCCAAAATGTCAAATTCATTTTTATTTCCATATTGATCAGATTGTAAAATCTCGGCGCAATGAAAGAGTAATGTCTTTGACCAAATGATGTTTTCCTTCTGGGTATTATTAAGCTATTTTCTACAACTTGTCTCGTTGGTCGCCGGTTCTGAATTATTCCTAAATTTGAGTTATTGTCCAAAAATAGCCTTAAGAGGGAAGTTTTTAGAAAAAGTTGCCTACAATCAAGAACTTTAGCTTCCTTATACAGTTCATTAGTGAGATGGCGATATGGTCTACGTAGAATAATTTTTAATATAAATTTCTGCGCAACTTGCAATGGCTCTAGCAGGGTTTTGCCACATCCACCCCATCCAATTATGCCGTAAGTAATAAGCGATTCACATAAAGCATAATAAACAGTTTTTAGTGTTTTGGAATCCAGAATATTCCTCAGTTCTTTGAAAACATATCCAAGGATTCGCACCTTCGTAGCCACGTTATGTATATGAGAATCCCAACGGAGAAAGCAATCTAGAGTGATGCCTAGATATTTCCAAGATATTTCCAAGATATTTCTCTTTGTAGAGGCTGACAGTTACAAGACTCTATGCTATCGCATTCGTATATTACAATAGTTTTATTAGTAGTGGGTTGACCTCTGGTTGTTATACTAAATGGCATGTATTTGGTTTTGCCAACATTATGTAAGCGTCAACATAAAGTTTCCTAGCCAATTTTTAACAATTTCCATGCCCTCGTTTGCTTTCTCAAATGTGTAATCCCAGTTTGAACCCTTGAATAGTATAACGGTGTCATCGGCATATGTGATGATTTTACCTACTGGTAACTGACATAGTCATTTATGTAGACGAGGAACAAAATGGGTCCCAAAACGCTACCCTGTGGCACACCATACGTGAGATGCTGGCTTTTACTCTGGAGGCCCTGGATGGTGACACTTTGTACCCTGTTGGATAGGTAACTATCAAACCATTTAAGACTTGTATAGTTAATTCCTACACTGCTCAGTTTGCATAATAATATATTATGAGGAACGGAGTCATAAGCCTTTGCAAGGTCAAGGAAAACTCCTAGGCACTTGTCTCCTTTATCCACCGTTTCGACTATAAATTCTGTTAAGGCAGCTATAGCGTCTGTTGTCCCTAAACCTTCCCTATTCCCGAATGAAATGAATGTTTATTAAAATTACGTTATTTATAGTCCCTTATCATATTATTAGACTCACGGTAGATTTCGGTACAAATTTACACTTTAATACCCAAACAACTGTTAAACAGTGCTTTCAGCTTACTTTCAGGTGTCTGTTTAATGTATTTTAATAAATATATCAAAAAACATATTTTTACTAATTTGCCATTCAATATCAGTCTTAGAATTAGCATAGCGTCAGTATTTTATTTTAATTTATTTTATTATGTTTTATTATGTTAATATGTTTTATTTTAATTATGGGTACAGTGGTTTGGCAGTAATTAATGTTTTGGTGAGACAATGTCATAATTCAATTTTTCTACTAATTTTTACTAAAACTTTTTGGGACATCAACTTGTCAATCGGAAGAGGGACCGAGGCCTGAAGGGTTAATAGAAAATTTACTCCAAAAATATCTTGTTTTTATTTTATTGTCAAAGGAATTTTCGTAATTCTGTTAACTCCAAACCCGACAGAAGACTCGTTTATAACGTATAAATTTAAAATAATTACTCATAACTACATTAGTTTATAAAAAAAAATAGATACATAAAAAACATATAGGGATTCATTAGAGAGATAAGTGTATAGATAAATATACAAAGGTAATATGAAATGTTAACAGTAATGAGAAACGAATATACCTTCATTATTCTCCCTCTGAAGACAACAAATATAATTCTGACAAAATTTAAGGATTTCGTTAGTTTATGTAAGAATAGTCTTGTAAACATATAGCTAGTGGCTAAAAATAACATATAGCTAGTGGCGATCTAACTAAGGTTTTACGGGAACACTGACTGGAACTGTGTAATCGGATACAAACATGAAACAGGAGTCGTGTCGTGTTCGTATATGCAAAAATTTATGGCTTACTTGTATAGGTTAGCTCTAAAATATTTCCTGCAGGAAATAAGCTCGTAGTTTCGTACGAATAAAGCGTTTCATTATTATTATTATTATTATAGCGAGAGCAAAACTGAGAAAACCCATAAAGTAACATCTTTAAATACTAAATTAAGATCCATCATAATACCATGATAAGAAAATACTAGTATACTATGACGTAGATCGGTCTATGGTGACTTACGGAATAATAGCATGAGGAGGATGTAGTTACACTCAACTGGAAAACTAACTAAGAAAAGTAATAACTAATTATTATTAAGTTAATCAAATAGTAACCGATGAGAAATATTTCTGAATAAGTATGTATTCCTTATATATTATTAGGATTTCAAAAAATTCTTTATTTTAAACATACCGAAACATTTTCACATCCATAACCATGTGTACCTAAACAATTTTTAATCAATACACGAAAAGGCATTGACATTAATTACGTTGTACCGACACTTAGTACTACCTTTGGTATTTGAGCTTTATTTTTACCTACAAGGCTGGTGCTTGTTCGTGGAAACTATTATCGTTATTATTTTAGGGATCTTTTACCCTCAGATATATAAAATATTTAAACATGAGCAAACACCAATATGAAAATAACCATTGGAGAATCATTGAATAAAGTATAATTATGATATATATTACCAAATATACCTATATGACATAGGAATAAATTGATAAATTCAGAAGAGAAAACATGTTATATTTAAAAATGTGTAAATCATATTGCATACACCTAACTATTACATATATTTAATATTGTATAGGTAAGTCTGAAAGATAAATAATTAAACTTATTTTTTTTTGCATTCGGCTAACAGTGCGAGCGTATAGACAGGGTGAGTTATGAAATAGTGACATCCTTGTAGTGGGTGAATCTAAACGACGAAGCAAGTTTTGACGTGCATTTTTTTGTTAAATTTGTTTTTTTAATTAAAAATGATAGTATTAAAAGCTATGAACACCATGCGCTATCTAGTGGCAGGTAAAATATCGCTAATATTGTTTATTACCGATATTTTACCTATCACTAGAGGGCGCAGCGCGCTCAACGCTTCCCAAACTTTTCTTCAATAGATAGGATTTACAAATTGAACAAAAACAAAAAAAAACAAATAAAATGATGTTTTTTTTGTAAAAAACCAATTACTTGTTATCGTGCTTAGTTCGTCGTATTGATTCACCCACTTCAAGCATGTCGCTAATTAAAAACTCCCCCTGTATATAACTTGTAAATGGTTACATAGGAAAACTAAACACAACCCATACAACCCATACAAAAAATTTTGGTTGAATCGCGCCATAACCTGCTACTTAATATCCTAGTTACCCTCTGTTTATCGGAATCAAAACAGTAGGCGGGGTCTACAGTATCACCTCTTAAGTACATTGGTGTGTTTGTATTTTGTGTTGCAAATAAGGGGTGAAATAGGATTTCGGTAAGATCTATTCGCCTACTAATATTATTTAACCCTTTACTGGGAACATGATTTTAAACTTCGTAATAGGAAACATCGGTCTGTAGGACCGCTATTTTTAATTATTGATAATAAAACACACTTCTAACTCAAAACATTTTATTTAAGTACCAATATCAAAAGCCTGATATTGTATGAACTAGAAAGAGTTAGGTATAACAGATATATTTATTATCTATCTTATTATAAGTAGCACTTATAACGTATTCGGAGCCCAGTTTTTGCAGACCTTCATAGAACAATCTAAGCATGTAGGAAACGACCATGTGATGCATTTATAGCATGTCTTGCGCGTCTTGGTGTATGGACAGAAATTGCAAGTCTTTCCTTTTTCAAGTTTGTCCGTCACTGTTATCGGTACCTCCGCAGAAGGTCTCACAGACCGGTACTAATAATGACGACTTTTTAAAACAGCGCTAAAACAATGAAACAGACGCTCCTACAGACATGATCGCTGAGTGCGCCGACACAGCAGGAACTAATAGGAGACTACTGGGAGCGGTGGGTCGCTGAGGTGTGGGGGAACGGACTGGAAGCATTTCTAAGAAACTATAGCGGTATGTGAAACCGATGTTCCTGATAAAAGGTAAAGTTACAACTGCCTGGATATAAGGTTTTTGAGTACCAAATTTAAAGATGTTTCTCTTAAGTAGAAAGTCGCAATTAAAAGTTATCTAGTATATTAGAATCAGCGCCACGAAGCGGCAATTTAGCTTCGCGTGAGCTTCTTGTACCATATTTAGCCAAAGTCGTGTTAACTCAAAAGGTATTTGACAAAATTGTGAAATAAGTTTGCTACTCGTACATGCAGAGTTACGTCTGTAGACCGTAGTCATAATATAAGCATAATGGTATAGCTATCATAATAAAATAAACATTTTATTTTCGCAAATTTACCATGGAAACATAAGAAATATTGAAAACACTTTCAGAAAATATAAGAATATACAAAGGGATAATTATACACATTGCAAATCATTAGTACTAGAGCTATCAACTACAATGGGAGAACCAGTCACCTCAGGATTTTTAATGATATTAGATCGTTCTGTCTCACCTGAGGTTAGCGTAGACGACTTAGGACGAAAACAGTCCACTGTCTAGTTGCGCCACTCGCCTGTCAGAGACAACGCCTTACGGCGAGGCACCGGGAAAGTTTGGAATCATATCTCGATCTGGAATTAATCATCCGTATACCTCCTACCTCGTGACTGGTTACAGGATCGAGTTCGCTTGCGCGGTCCTCTCCTTTACGTAGCAGTGATACGGTGTCTACTGAATCTTTCGCGAACCACAGCATCCTTTGTCCGGCTCTTCACCCGGAATCGGGTGGCCGAATGGTAGTTCAAGAGCAGTTGCCGTAAGGTTAACAACTACCCCCACTCTATAGGAAACCTAATAGAGTGGGGGTTACACCTGTTGCAGTTAGGCCACTCTATAAGTGGCCTAACTGCAACAGGGCCCATTAACTCCCTCCTTAGCACTTATAATTTTAGTCACAGGAGTAATATTCCTCCTGTGATTGAAAGGCCTTATCTGTGACATACTTTTTAAGACGGCTCAAGCAGCAAACGGGACAATTGTCCCAGAATTGAAATTACCGTAGAGCAGCAAAGGGGACACCTGTCCCAGCCGAGATCGGCCGAAGTTTTCCAATTATTTACTCTTGATACCTCACATAAATCATACGGCCTGTAGTATGTGCGAAAAGAGGAGAAGATTCTCTGTCGTTAACTCGTTGGTTCATTATTTTTCATACAGTCGCCATTTTTTAGTCTATGATTGAACCAAACCAAACCAAAAACTTCAATATTCATGTTGATTTTCAACACCGAATAATTTTTTATTTTTGTATGGGTATAAGTAAAACGAGGTCATAGGTTGAATGAAGCATATTATAGTTATTATAAAATTATTCACAATTTCTTGCATAGGGTGATTTATTTCCAGAAAAACCATAGAAATGTTCGACAAGGCAGTTTTTTTTCTGTACCACAACTTTGACAGACAATTCTGAATAATGCGTATTGCTTTACTTTACACATCTAATAGCAAATTTCAACAGGAACTAAAATAAAACAGGTCTTCTTTATACGATCCGTATAGTAGTTTCGGAGTAATCGTCGTTTTCCTGAAACGCTATATTTTTGTTGTGATGTAATCTTCTTCTCGCGTTCTCTAAGAGACACTACAATTCAAACGTCAGCGCTCGAGGGGTTAAACACGCCAAATGAATGCGATTGTCATTTGAAGTGTTTGTGAATGTGATCGCTGAGTTTGTTGTGAATAGCTGGACCGACGGCATATGCTACCGTCGACGACTTATATACCGTAGGACGGGGTGACTTTGTGCCACTTTTTGAGGTTTTTTGATTTTACGAGGATTTCTGGGAATTTTTCGCCTATGAAAAAAAAAACAGTTATTCATTAACTCTTTAATAATTGGTACATGAATACAAACAATACTTTTATGACATACATTTTCAGGAAAAAAATCAAATACGTGGCACATTCTCACCTGCGTCGTCGGGGCGACAATGTGCCACTTTACATTTTCATTACTCCTAAACTATATCTCCTAAACTAGTTGCAATTGCACATTGTCTCCTATTCGGACTACTAGAACAAGTCCTCACGTTACAAACATATTTCTAAAAAACTAACTTCTACATTATTTTAAACAAAATGCAGACAATAAAAAAAAGAATTTTTTTTAATCACTCGAGAAACATTAATTAGTTTACATCTATCATCTCAAAAATTTCGTTGATTTCTGCTCGGCCATGTGTAATATTTCGTGCAATTCTATTAGATAACAAATGGTTATATCGTTTCAGAAAAGAACACACTCATTCTTTGCCAGGATAATTGTTCTGGAAAGCCATTACTCTTCTCCCTTGTTTATCTAAGTAGGTTTGTGCAATAACTCGTAGTTCCAAAAATGTTATTGGAAATCCAAATGCAGATAAAGCAGTGATGTGTGATTCGAATATGTGATTCGAATGCAACTTCCTCTTATTTAGTGAATATAGTTTGTCCTCCAGGTCTTCAAATGGTTTGTACCCTTCAGTTTAGCTGCCAAAGTATTTCTGTGGATGCCATACCTTTCAGCCGCGGCTCGCCTAGAAATGTTTCCAGAACGTATTTCCTCCAAAATTCTTCTTAAAGTTTCCTCCGTATAGTTTTCATATGATCTGGCTCCCGGAGTCCGCCTGTACACCCGTGACATCGTCGCACATAAACTTATAACAAAGAAAAAAATATATATTCAGTTCATAATGACATAATTTTGATGGCACATTTTCACCTGCCAAGTTTAGTTTTTTTTTTAAATGACGCATAACTTTTCGAAATGATAATCAATAAGAATCATTTTTAGCATACTAACAACTAATATTATTAAAAGATCGACATACCGTGATAACAATAGCTGTGACCATTTTTTCTCTCCAGATGAAAGTATGCAGATAACGTCACAAATCGACCAAATGTGTCAGTTTTTCTGGCGTAATGAATGACAGGCAGGTTCGCAACTAAGGAATTCCGAATGCGTCTAATAGATGGTGCATCTAGTTACGTTTCGGTCAATGTATGGAGAATTGCCGTCAGCTTCGCTAGGTTGCGGAATTATATTCAAACGTATGGCGGGACAGCCGTTGCACAATCTCACCGGCCCGGCACAAAGTCCCCCCGTCCTACGGTACTGCATGAAGGCGTAGGCATATTATCGGACGCGTCCGTCAGCCGCGGCTTATGGATGCGACTGAAAGGTATCTGTGTAATGAATTTCTATTGAGCCGTGAACATTATCGGACGTGAGTCGCGGACGTGACCTTGAGGCTTCGGACGTCCGATAGAGATACGCAAGCCGAGACCCAAACGACTGTGCATACTATCAGTCGCGTCTGTAAGCCGCGGCTTACGGACGCGTCCGATAATATGCTTGCCAATTGACTCATTGAACGTACCCTGCTTACGGATCTTGTTGGATAGTGGTGACGCACACCATTCGCTTTATATTCGGCGAGATTTCTGCGAACGTACAGAGCTTCTTCCATTATATGGATGGACGGCAGCGTCATTATGCACAGGATGGCGGTGTCGACTACAACGGGCAAACCCATCACCCCAGGCTGGTATAACGATATAGATCGTTCTTTCAGCCGTGGGATGAGCGTATAAGAATTGGGGACAATACAATCTACTGTCTAGTTCACCAGCAACCCGTTAGGGATCAACGCCTTACGGCGAGGCACCGGGAAAGGTCCAAGCGGGCAGTCTCACCCCCTAACTACCAGTTTTGGCAAGATATCTCTGTCTGGAATTAACCTTCAGGATACCTCCGTCCTCCCGACTGGTTACGGCTCCAAAGTCGCTTACGCAACCTCTACCTGTTGTATTACAGCGGTAATTCAGTTTGAATTTATCGCGGAGTGGCCAAAGGTCATTTCAAGAGTGTCATGACAGCGGGTGAACATCCACCCCCGCTGCTTAGGAAACAGTATATTTTCATAGTCTCCAGACCCAATATTATTCGCAAAAAGAGGGAATCACAGAAAAGTATGCGGTAGGTGTGGTAGTAATATATGGTACCCGACAGTCGTAGATCTGCAAATAGCATCTGGCGTGAACTTGATTCAGGTCCTGTTGGCATGAAAGTATTCACGGGGTCACGTAAAAAGGCTCCACATGGAGAGCCAAGTACGGGTTTGGAGCTACTGACAACCAACCACAAACGCAATCCCTTATTGAAACCTTCGAGACGATACAAAATTATTTATAGGTAGCACAAATCATTCAGTACACCCTACGACTAGCGCAACGATTTCACGTCCCCTTTCAATTAGCGTACCTAATACCTTTATCGTGCGAAAGTCCCACAATCATCGGGTCATTTGGTCCCGAGTTCCTAATGCTATTTTGTTTTAAAGCGATTATTACACGGAAGTAATTAGAGGAGGCCAGGTAAAGGGAGGGTGATGGTTGGGTGGTAGGGGGGGAGGGGGATTGAGTGGATATGATACAAATTAACGACGACGTGGCGTGATCCACGCAAACTACGGTAATTACATTTTCACTCCTGAGAGCGGTTTCCCCCGCCACATGAGGGCTACGATCGAGAAATATTTCATGTTGTACTGTCAAAAGTAGGTCACGTTCTGCCTGGGAGCGGGTTGCGCTGGAATTCTATTCTGAAATAACTCCACGGCCGAATCGTTGGCAGAGATATATTAAGTACTAGATAACCCTTGTTTTTTAAAGAGAATTTTTCAAGTCTGTAGGGGAGTATTAAAATAAATGGTGTCCTCGTTAACAACCATCGTTATTCCGATGACACAGTCTTGATTGACACAAACTTCAACTATCTGCAGTAACTTATTCAAAGCCTAAATGATGTAGCTGAAAATTGCAGTTAGCGCATTAATAAAAGCAACTTACCGTTGCAAAATTGCAGTTTACCGAGTGTATGATAACTGCTCGCAATGAATTTCCTTTAACGATTATTATTCGTAACATCGAATATATACAACGAACAGAGAAATATATATATATACCTATCTTGGAAATTATGTGAATGAGAATTGGGACCACAGCTTGGGAGATACATCGCTGAATTTAACAAGCACGGCAAGCCTTCTATAAAGCGACCAAGCTAATGTGCGCCAGGGACTTTAGCCTACAACCCCGTTTACGCATTATTTATTGCTATGTCTTTCCCGTCCTTATGCATGGAACTAAACCATGGACGTTAATACAGAATATGTGTAAAAAAATAGACGCTTTTGAAATTGGACAAAAGAATGATTATGATATCGTAAGTTGATCAAGTTCGAAACGACTTTGTGCTTGCGAGACTTCAATTGAAGCTACTACTCCAAACGAAACCGGTTTTATATTTTCACTATTTATATTTTTATTTATTCGGTATTTTAGAGGATTAAATACATTTTTAATTGTTTTATATTATTAAATGTAAATTTAATTATTGATTATTTTTACAATTTTAGAAGTATATCTTACACAAAGGGCTAGAATGTGTAACGTCCCTTCCGGGATGCAAAAGGTACGGCCGAGTTTTTACTTCAGAAGTTTAAGGGTTAACTACATAATTTAAATTATGTAAACTCAAAATGACAATACAAAGAGTAGGGATTCTTACCATCTGGCTTATTTTATACATAAAAATAAATAATGAACATTAAAAATATTCGGGTACTTGGGTATTTTGCGGACACTTAATGCTGAACGAATAGTATGGTCGACGTATTTTTATATTTAAGAAAAAGTCCAAGATATAAGGCCTCAAGGACGAAGAGATATGTCCTAGATTGACAATTTACATCGATTTTACGGAAACATTGCACGATTGCATAGTCAGTAAGACACAAATAACCAGAATGTTCGCCTACCTTCGATAAAGATGCTAACCTTCAGGTGACCTGAAGATGAATGAGAATCCTTCTACCGTTTTGTGATGGCCTGGTCTAATTATGTTTAATGATTTCGCTGGTTATCGGCCTATTCGAAATACATAGTGCAACGCAGAACTAAACGGGATCATAGATGAACAGGGTCTAGAAGCCTGGCACTCAGTAGTCGGTATGACACATCGAGAGTAAGATGTGGGTATCCAACGATGATAAATGTAGGCGCCCGCCAAACGCTTGATGTCTAGAGACTCTAGACATATGTATATTGATTCGTTACTGATGACATATTAAATGCTCAGGCGAGGGCAAATGCAGCCGGCTAGATACCAGATACACATTTGTTCAATGACTTTTGATGGGCAAAATACACGTATGCGTGCAAAATATATTTACTTTTTAAAATACAGTATCCATGGTAATAGACACATTCATTATATGGCTTCATCATAGCGCATATACATCTGGAATACACCTACTGGAATTTCATTCAACTATGCCATCGCATCACTCATAATGTCTTCTTGATTTCAATCGGTTGCCTTCAGCGGTATTTTCTACTTGGAGGTTTAGTCAAAAATCATATGGACCCATGCCTTAAGACTAGGGCGCTCGATAAATCAGTGGAATGTCGAAAAAGCGGGATTCTGCATGACCAAATTCCAGACTTGACCAAGTGTCATTGACTCTCGTCATTTGGGCTTATCGTGGGCATACTGGGACGTCATTCGCTATCTACTGATTTACTATCATATCTCAATCATTTTTACCACTCCTTTATTCGGGAGAAGGTCATTGCGTCGCCCCCAAAGTTTGTTTGAATTTGTTAATATTATCTAGTGAGGTATTGCCAGGTTTTATGTAAAACTTTATATAAATTCGAAAACGTTCTTCCATCCGACAGACGTGCACTAAACTCCGACAAACTGTCACTCAAACGCATATGCCCTACATATCCCCGTGCACCGAAGAACAACTTCCAGGCTTCATTTGCTTATGGGAGGAAGAAATAAGGATTGAAACTTTTTTAACATTACTACATTATGTTGGTTCGTTACTGGTGGCAGGAGGAGATAATATACTCAAATGTTCATATAGGAGCAAGAACAAGGAGTCTTATGGTCTTAGTCTCGTATGGTCGAGTATTATGGTGGATGATCCCCGGTCTCCATGCAATGCAATCAACGTAGCCGGATGGATTAGTGGTATAATGTAAATTGATCTATGCAACACTTTAGGTCCCCATGTTTAACTTAAAATATAACTTGGCCTTTCCTAATATTTACAATCTTACCGGTGGATGAGACCTTGAATTTCCTGGGAGTTGAAGATGATTGCCGTCTCCAGGTCTGGAACTATTGTTTAATTGCGGGATCGTAATGGTAAAGCCATGTTTCGTCCATAGATATAAATCGAGCCAAAAAGCGGTCAGGATTCTATTGTTGCATATACAATGACCGTGGCGAAATTTTCAGTCTAGTTTTTTCTGCGCGTCCGTAAGCATACTTGGTACCCTGCGTACGGATACCTACTTCATCCCTAAGCAATCATGTGAAATGCCTATCGACATTTTCATTTTTTAACAATTAAACATCTTTTCAGTGACTGCCGTTGTAGAGCGACCTAAGCGAGAGTCTTCGTTAATTGAAGTTCTTCCATGTCCAAACTCAAAACACTAACGCACCACCATAGACTGTGAGAAGTATTAACCCTTAATATATAACGTAATTCATAAAATACTTGCTTCGTACATATTTTTTTCAAGTAAAGCTACGTAATAACCCCGCAAAATTCCGTCTTTTCTTAATTTTCGCCAAAACGCCTCGACGAGATACTTTGAAGCGTGTCGAGCCGAGATACGTAGAAAAACACGCAAACAAATAACTATATTTTGTTTTAAACTGTTTGTAACTCGTTATCACTTTCTTTATAACACCTTTCGTACATCTATGTGGTAAGATTAGCTGAAATCTTCATATAAAACGTATCAAATCATAACTGCCGACAACCTGTTATCTATACTATTATTATAAAGAACTAATGTTTGTAAGTTTGTAAGTTTGCAAATTTGTATGTTTGTAAGTTTGTAAGTTTGTATGTATGGGGTAATCTACTGATACTTATCCGATTTCAAAAAATCTTTCACGAGTGCTATAGGCTATATTTTATTGTGATAGATATTGGTTTTCAATAAAAAATCACGACATTTATAATTCGAGTCGGTTTTTTTTATTGAGAATTTATTATTTTTTTAATAAAATAAATTACAAAATCGTTGAGCGCGCTGCGCCATCTTCTTCATCTCGGAGTGTCTCTCTATTACTGGAGGTTGGCCGTTAGCTCTAAATATTTTTGTCGATCTTGCGTCATCCGGAAAAGCTGTTCCGTACTGGTGATCCCGGTCCAGTTTTCCACCCGGGGATTCTTAGCACTCCTGACCCATTTTAGGGCCGTCGGGCACTCGGGCCATGGCTAATTTTTACTTTTCTATTGCTAACTACTAGGGATATATAGTGCAGTGGTCTCCCTTGCCTTCTGCACTTGTGGTCTCCCGTTGCGCCATCTAGCGGTAGTTAAAAATTACGAAACAAACAATATTTGAGATATTTTATCCACCGCCAGATGGCGCAGCGCGCTCAACATTTGTCAAACTTTTATTTACCAGTCTTACAGAATATTCAAACTTACAAAATAAAAAAACATTTTTTTCTGACAAAGATTATTTACTTGCTCGTGCTTATTCACCCACTACAAAAATGTCACTAATAAAAACTTAGATCCAACCTAACAAAAACTTAGAACTAACAGTCATTTTATGAGGCATTTACTCGCGAAATGTACCCTCGTTTAACCGAGTACATTAATTCCACATTAAAATTAGAATACGACCCCTATTTTTTTACCGCCGCATGCGAATCGCTCCACTCTGTCATGAATATTATATAATCCGCTAATTCCGCTAACCTCCGTGAATATTCTGTCGGCTTATCGGTCAGTGACTTTTGGATATCATTTTAAGTGTATTTTTGTAACGAAAAACGTGCGCGCATTCGAATTGTGTCGTCTTGTTCTACTTCTTCGCTTCGTCCAGGATTATAGATAAGTGGGTGCACTTTTTAGTATACTTGGTTTCAAGTTACTTGTTTTTATGAAACAAATTTGCGCTTATCATTATGATATACACATACCAAGTTACTGTCATTTTCAAAACTTACTATCATACATAAGTAAGATCCCGCATTGCTAGGACGATATACATGTCTGATAACCAATAATGAATAAAAAAAACGGTTGTGTCAGCCCAATACCCCCCCCCCTTCCAATTCCTGAACACCTCCCAATCCCACCAAAACCACCCCCCCCTCCCGCCCGAACCCCCCTCCGCTAACTACCCTGGCAACTTTCCCCCTTCTCCTTGCCCTTCCCCCTTTCCCTTGCCCTTCCCTCCTTCAACCCCCCTCCCCCCCCCACCCCGAGACTACCTCTTCGTCGACCTCTACCCGATAGTGTTTGTGTCAAGTGATTATCATAGCAAATGTAGTACAATTGTGTAGTATTTCCGTGCTATTAATTTGTGTTTTTTTTTTCAATATGATATGTAAAAATATGTGTCGTTTATATAAGAGACTAGATGACCCGGTGAACTTCGTACCACCTAAAATTTATTTGATTGTAACTCTTCATTAGCATTTATTAATCCTAATGAACCTTCCAAATCTAATTCATTGAAATCTATAATATGGCCGAAGCATGTACGGTTTGAGTATCGTTTGGTGATTAAATGGAAGTCGTTTGTGATTACATGATAATATATATGTAGGTAAATGCAGTTCACATTCAACACGAAACATTCTGGTAAAATATGTTTTTCGTTTTGTTTTCCGGCGCATAAATAAATGATGGCGTAAATAAATGATAGCAAAAATGATGGCTTTCCGACCGATGGCTTGGCGAACACGGGACATACAGTTGTCCAGATTCCAAGTTAATTCCGCAAACTTCCAACACGCGTGATTTGTCATGGTGAAGGCCAGACGCACGGGGAATCTAAATTCCGCTTTCCAGAATTACCTAGTGTACAACTGTAGATTGTCTTTCGTATGTCGAAAGGAAAAGATGCGCCAAATCGCCTCGTTGCTGCTGATATAGCGACACGTCTGATACTGAGATACACCTCGTTTGAATTCCTCACAGCGAAAACAGCCATATCGCTTTATTTTACGTATTTGCAGCATATGTAATTTATCGAGTTGATGAAGTTGCAGTATTCCACATTGATTTGCGCTTTAAAAGCCTTGGAAGATAAGGCACAATCTAACGATTGACCACATTTATATCTTGCCCTTTGACCTTCACAACTGCAGATCGCCTATTGTCCGCAACTGATCGGCGACGATACAATGGGTATCCGTCATTGCTTGTGATGGTGTTAGCAATCAGGTCTCTCGGGTAACGCTTGGAACAGTTACTATCGAGCATACAGGGCGAGATGTTGTTATAAACTTCGCGAAGTCCATAGATCATATTCTTAGGCAACACTGCAAGCAATTTCGGATTAACAGCTTTATCTTGTATTTCGGCCGAGATGATGGAATCATCTCAAATCAGTGCGGTTTGCACTTGAAGTAGCTTGCCGCACATTTGACTGACTTCGTCGACCTATGTTATCTCTTCTTCTCGACATTGTAATGGACACTGTAAAACGACACGGAATTGTTTTCACGCTCACTCAAATCGATCGAAATTTCCATGAGGTCTTTACAGTATTGAAATCCCCAAACTAAGTCAAAATTCGTGGTTACGTCATTAAAAAAAACGGTTGTGTCACCCCAAGACTTTCCTGTCAAGTAGCCAGGAACGTAATTGATCTGAATATTGATATCATTAATCCTACAACAACAACCCCCCCCCCCCCTCCCCCAACTTCTCCCAACTTAGCGACACCCTTTAAAACTCGAAAACCGAAATCGACTTTGACTTTTCGACTTTTCCGACTTTTTCTACTTTTTCGACTTTTTTACTATTTTGACTATTTCGGCTTTTTTGGCTTTTTCAACTTTTTCTACTTTTCCGACATTTTCGACCTTTTCGACCTTGTCGACTTTTTTAAATTTTGCGACTTTTCCGACATTTTCGACATTACATTACATTACATTTTCGTCGTGTCCAATTGACGGCTAAAGACCGCTCTTAGACGTGTCAAAATAATTGTGCTAGGTAGTAAGTCTCATTTTCGACTTTTTCTACTTTTTAGACTTTTTTGACTTGCGACTTTTTCGACTTTTTCGACTTTTCCGACTTTTTCGACCTTTTCGACTTTTTTGCTTTCTCGACTTTTTCGACTTTTTGACTCTTGACTTTTCCGACTTTTACGACTTTTTCGACTTTTACGACTTTTTCGACTTTTTCTACTTTTTAGAGTTTTTTGACTTTTGCGACTTTTTTGACTTTTTCGACTTTTTTTATATAATTCCTTTTTTATATAACTCCCCCGACTGTTAGTCAGAGTGCACAGTCGATTGGCTTAGGTGCGCCAGAAAGTTGGTCCAGGAGCGCCAGAAGGTTGATTCCCAGGGGAAATTGACCATAAGGCCAGAGTCCTACCCAGGCTCGCCCTTCATGCGTGGAGGCCGTCGGATAGGTGCTGACCCGTGAGTGTGACCAACCCTGAACAGAATGGGTCTTCGTGGCCAACTCAGCAAGGGCCCATTAACTCCCCAATGGGTCTTCGTTTCCTAGTAATATGGAAACGACGCGAAGTAGCTTTCAGAAAATTTTAAGTGCAATAGAAAAGGAGTATCATCCTGAAGATTTTTCCGCAAGAGATCGCCGGGAATAAAGTGAGCCAAAAAACGTTATAATCTGATTAATAAAAAAGCAATGTTTCCACGAATAAATTTATTTCTAATTACATATAAACACATCGTCATAAATTAAAAAAAATCATTTACATACATAGTGAGTTTCAATGACGAGAAATGTGGCACATTTAAAATTTATCTTGAAATATTACAACGTTTTACTTATCAGGGATACTCATATTTACAATATTTATTTTATGTACATGTATTGTCCATTTTTTAATTATATTTTATGTATGTGTAAAAATAGCCTGCTGTTTGAAACTTGACTTTTTTAACAAATTTCGAAATGTTCAGACCCTTGAAGATGAATTTTTCTTTCTATCTAGAATAATATAATATTTCAATAGTAAGTAACTACCTAATATCTAATAAAAATATTTAATAAATTATTCTTTATTTTCTTATCATAATTATATTATGAAATATTATGTTATAATTTACACATATAAAATATCGATTATAGATAGCTAATTTAGAGATTTACACAGTCATTTGTCTTTGTGAAGCATAGAGCATTCTAAGTCTTAGATATTTAGTTAAAAGACGTGACCGAATTGAGCGCTCTTTGTAGTTGAGGAGCCAGCGACAAAAAAGCCAAAGAGTATTGTAAAATCTGATACTTTTAGATCAGACAGTATTTTGACCATAGAATATCAGTGTATAGTCAACAGACCAGATTCCGGGACACCTGGCGCTGGCGAAACTACCAGGAAAGGTGTAATTTCAATTAGTACCATAAAGAGTTTCGGAAAAGCTGAAAATTCGTCAGTAGACAGTGGATGCCTTAAAAAACTCGAAACAAATGGTCAGACTGCTTAACAATAGAAAGCGTGGCATCGGCATTACTCCATAGATGTCACAAAAATGAAGTCCTTGCAAATACGCCGGTGCGTATTTGTCGGTAAGTATTACGCATAGTTCTAATGTGCCGCGCAATAGATTATACTTAATTTTTGTGACATGTATAGAGTAATGCTGACGCCACGCATTTTATTGATAAGCAGTCAGACCATTTGTGTCGAGTTCTGTATTGAATCCACTGTTTACTGATGAATTTTCAGCTTTTCAAAAACATTTTTTGAGCATTAATAAAAATTATATATTTCCTATTACGCCAGCGCCAGGTGTTCCGAAGTCTGGCCTGCTGACTGTATCCCAGCATTCTGTAGCCAAAATACTGTTTGATCTAAAAGTATCAGCTCTCACAAAACTCTTGCACTTTTGTGGCGCTGCCTCTGCGCCACTCTCGGACTATTGAGGGAATATACAAGGACGCGTGTTTATCCATGCTACGAGGAGCAACTTTTTACTTTCTCTTTCGTTCTTGAAAAGTTTGCGTCGAACAAAACGTACGCAACGCAGGTGGGAATGAATATTGCCCCCCTGCCACGGCCCTGACAGCGGGGGTGCCTTAAGTAAATATTACTTTCGTATATCAACGTTCCATACAGATGGAGTTTCAACTTCGAAAAGAGGGCAAGAAAACGTGACAATGATAGAAACATCTCATTTGGGTAGTAGTCCAGTAAAAGTAGCATTAAACCTGGAAAAGGGTCGGGGGGTAGTTCTGATTTTTGACAGAGGTATACATTTTGGACTTTTGACTATTTGACGTCCCCGCACCGCAGGTCGTTCGATCTTGAAATTTTGCGGCCAGAATCAGTCATTGCACAATGTCTCTCTTTCAGTATGTGCTACGATATACTTGATTATAGCGTGTAAAAATCTGCACATTTACTTTTAACTGCGGGTTCCCATGATTAATCATGATTAATTACCCAGTTAGAGATATTTGCCAGTGAGCGCGCGGTTTAGACTATACGCAAGTATGGTGTGAGCTACCCTACGTATTGCCTGCTCCACACGTTTGCGAATGCTTTGGCCACTGCCTATGTCTCTTTCACCTTTTCCATACATTTTTCACATGTCACAGTGGCGCCCTCTCGCTTCCACCTTAGCAAGATGGCCAACATTCGCCAACGTGTGGAGCAGACATTGGGGTCGATTCTCTAGGCATTTTGACGTACTGCTTTTTCGCGTAGGTCTGCTTTTTAAACGATTTCGTTAACAGCAAAGCCGTGTATAAGCAGTGATACGCGTATACACAGGCGTACGTGTATAAGCAGGCGTGGTTGCAGAATCGACCCCATTATCGCAGGCGCAGGCAGATGTGGCGTGAGTCGCCATAGGTATAGCAAGCGCGAGCAGGCGAGGCGTGAACCGTAATTCGTATTACTTGAACCGCGTGCTCACTGGCAATAACTCGCAAAAACTATTATCTGTCAAAAAACAGTGAAAAAAATGTGCAGATTTTTATCCCATAATAATGAAAAAAAATATTTTGATCTGTAACGCATTTTTTTATTTTTTTAACCCCTATCAAACTTAATATCTAACGACATTTATATTACATGCGGGCGGCTTTTTATAACATCACGTGGTAGTACTCAGGCGGTCACCCTTCCAAGTACAGACCAGGTCCGAACCTGCCTGCGGTGATCTGACAGGGACTAGTACTTCGACACGGCAACGGACGTTACAACACTGCTACGAACGTTACATACTGATGGGATATTGAAGGGAAATAGTATATTAAAACTGGATATAGGGATATTGATACTGTATAGGGATGGGAATGGGGATGGGGATGACGAAAGGGTATTGATACTGGAGGGATATTGTGCAAATACTGATTTTGGCAGGAGTGGTCAAAAACTCAATATATTATTCGAGAGCCTAAACGTTATAAACCCTGTCAAAAATCAAAAGTATCTAACCGTTATCCAGTAAATTGTCTTTTTTCGGCTAGTTTGAAATGTAGTATTAGGCTGATTAAATTTATGTGGGATAGTAATGTGTGACTTCGATGCCATTTCTTGTAATTCGAGCCACGACCATCATCACTTAATTAAAATGCCAATGTGAACAACCTATAATTTAATTTTAGTTAAATAGACCGAATCGTCAGATGCGACATATGTATATATTCAAACGCAGCTCTCCTGCTGTGCAGCCAGTAGTGGAGTACGAGTGGTGACTATCTCCCTGGGCGGCGCGGTTCTTAGTGCGGTCGGCTGGAGACTACCGTCGGCTCCGTCACCGGTGGTCCTCTGCGACACAGGCCTCTGACGAGGGCGCGGCAGCGACAGCTCGCCGTATTTGATATCGGAATTCTGCGTGGGAAAATACACAGCTGTCAGAAGAAATTGAGTCCAAAAGCTAAACACCCGCAATCAAAGGCCAAATACATCAAAATCGATTCCCTTGTTTACATTACCCATTAAAATTTACCGAGTTTAATGCGCGCTTCAGGGCTGCTAACGCTGGCCACTTATTTATGGAATAATTTATCATTTCAAATCACGCAATGTTACCGTAACGCGCTGTATGCGATTATGCTGGAAATATTATGTATATCAAGGTAAACGGTCCGCAGTGAGGGACGCATTTTCAAAGCCCCTTTCTCTCTTTGATGTAAGGAGATTGCGGCCATCGTGACCGGAAGGGTAATTCTCAAATAGCCCTTTGATTTCTGAAGATTATTAATTAACGAAGCGTACCACATTAAACATGATGTCGCATAATCAAAACAATATAATTACAATAGGTATCGTTAGTTATTGGTATTGTGACTAAAGGGAAATTTATTAATATTAAAATAGGATAAAACGAATTTACCGCGTGAAGTAGTACCTGACTAAAGTACTGTCAATCGTCATCCGTTGTTCTGCGGATAGGCGGAAAACTGCTGCTGTTACTCCGCAAATCATAACGGTGGCAGGGCGGCGCGCGCGAATTTACAAAAATGAAATGAAGAACACTTCGGGTGCTACAAATTCGTTTTATCCTTTTTATAATGTCAGGTAGCGAACGGTTTCGCGCAGCTTGGGCCACAAGATCCATTTTGTTCTCGGAACGGCTCAACTCACGAGTCAGCTTCTATTCAGAAGCCTCCTCGAGTGGAAGGCTACCCCGGGTAAAACGCCCGCGTCTCAGGCCTCACAAGCTGGTGGACCGGTTTCTCCTTGGATTGTATACCGGCGCAACTGGACGGTTTGCGCACCGTTCGCCGACGTTAATCGGTTGTGCCCTCTAATTGCTGGAGTCTGGAAACTGAAAAATATACTGTCTCCTAAGCAGCGGGGGTGGATGTTGATATGTTGTCATGCCACTATTGAAATGACCTTGGGCCACTCGATCCCGTGTGGCAATACGGGCAAAGAACGCCCAAGTCCGCGATAAATTCAAATTGAATTTCTGCTGTAATTACGACAGGTAGAGGCCGTGTAAGCGACTTCGGAACCGTAACCAGTCGGGAGAATGGAGGTATCCTGGAGGTTAACTCCAGACGGAGATATCCTACCAAAACTGGTAGTTAGCGGGCGAGGCTGCCCGCTGGGTACCTTTGCCGGTGTCTCGCCGTAAGGTGTTGGCCTCTAACGGGCTTGTTGGCGGAGCTAGACGGTAGATTGTCTTATCTCTAAGTCTTCTACGCTCATCCTACGGCTGAAAGAATGATCCATATCGTTATACCAGCCTGGGCTGACGGATTCGCCCGCTGTAGTCGACACCGCCCTACTGTTTATAATGTCAAACAACAGCGATAGTTTTATTTCATATTAATTATCAATATTATATATCTAATCCTGTAACTAGAGGTTAGAACTTCATTAAATTTTCATTTTAAAAAATCAACGG
Source organism: Micropterix aruncella (assembly GCA_944548615.1). Classification (NCBI taxonomy): domain Eukaryota; kingdom Metazoa; phylum Arthropoda; class Insecta; order Lepidoptera; family Micropterigidae; genus Micropterix; species Micropterix aruncella. The sequence continues at coordinate 34,980,419 of OX155950.1, forward strand.
AAAGTAAGAACCCTTCCAAAATATTTAAAAGTCTTTTTTTACCGAATTAGTAACAGCTAGTAAACTTTGAAATATTTACAATTTGTTTGCCTTTGATTACCGATTTCCAAAATATTTTTTATTTTATTTATCTATATCTGTTATTATGATCTACAGAAAAGCCTGTAGGGCATATTATATAATATAAAAATTGATAATTTCTATGAGCTCAATTTTCAATAACCCAGGAACTATGTTATTATGCACCGGGGAACTATGTTATTATAATAATTCTTATGCTCAAAAAAAAAAAAATATAATTGCGATTCTCTCTCTCTCTCTCTCTCTCTCTCTCTCTCTCTCTCTCTCTCTCTTTTAATTTCTCTACAGCTAGTATGCAGATTCTGACCGAAAACCCTTTTTCTTTTTAAATCGAAGACTAAATTCAGTATTTCATGCTCTTTATTCCGAAGGCCGAAATCGAAAACGAAAAAGTGTATGTTAAAACCCAAAGTAATGAATATAACATTTTTACATTAGAATATTATTAAATGACAATCATTATTTTTAACAACATCAATATTATAAATTATAGCATAAAGAAGTAAATAATAATACATAATAAGGTAAATAATAATACATAATATGAAATCATAATACATTGGATTCTGGACACAGATTGGATTCTGGAGGTTGATTCGGTCTCTAAGCAGTATAAATTCCCTGAAAGTCTCGGATGCACAGCCCTCCGTCCAGATATAACTCTTTACTCTCTATCTTGGAAGGTGGCTCTTATTGTAGAATTAACTGTTCCATGGGAATCAAATATCCCAAAAGACCACGAGTACAAATTAAATAAATACCATGATCTTGCAAATGCCGTAACCCGGAACGGCTTCACTGTTCACCTTCACGCGGTGAAAGTTGGCGCTCGTGGCCTGCCAGCTAAATCTCTATTTCACCTCTTTAAAGATCTTGGCCTTTCCAGAAAAATAATCAACTCTTTCTTAGAAAAATTATCTAAAACTGCGATTTGCGCATCTCAAATTCTATGGCTTCGAAGGGGGAGTGAATGGGTGGTAAGGTGAACGCTCACATGTGGCAAGACAGCTGTCCTAAACCTACCACAGCCGGTTCGTAAGTCCGGAATCCACTGCTCACCCCCCAGAAGTGTAAAAAAATAGTATTATGATGGGCCCGACTCCGGTCGGTGAATTCCATGGCAGCTCCGTTTGTATTTATTTATTATTGGTATTATTTTGTCGTTTGTACTTTTGAACTAAAAATCTTTTGATTTTATTTATGTTTTTTGTGAATTACACCGCTTGCTGGACCCTCAGGAGTCAATGATTCAAATTTCAAGGTTTATCCAGTGCCCGCAGGGCACATATTTGAACCTTTGAATATTTGAACATTTTTTAACATTCTGGAATTCTTTTAAACTTTTTATGATTCATCGGAAAGATGAATGATTTTATGATTCACCGCTTATGTAACCCATCGGAAGTCTATGTTTCAAATTAAAAATTAGGGCCGGGCATACGATGCGGTGCGGCTGCGGCGCGGCGCCTGAGAGGTGCCGGTGCGGCATCCTACATACAAATATCCATGGTAGGCCACAATGTGCGTTCCGGCGTCGCTCCGCACAAAAACCGGGGATATGAGCCGGAGCGGCACCGCTCAGTTTTTAATTGCAGTCGAAGGAGGGTACATGCTTGCCTGTTTCATTTGTTTTCACGTATTTTTGTTAATTTTAAATCGAAGTGTTTGAAAAGACTACCAACGAAGAAGATATTGGCATTGACTACCTCATTTCACTAGTTCTACGTAAATTAACTACAACACTATTCGCCCACTGCGGCGTCGTAGTAACGTTGCGGGGCCGCACTGTGCATTGTACGTGTGTACGCCCATACGGCGAAATTTTTGCGGTGCGGCGCCGTACCGCATCGTGTGGACCGGCTCTAAATCGGTTTAGCCGTCTAACTAGTTCGGTGAGCATAGAGATATAGAAAGTCAAAACTATATATAATATAGACAAGATTTAGTCCGTGGCCATGGGGCACATATAATAGTTTGTCGTTTGTATTTTTTTTAAATAAAAATATATATTTTTTACTTTTTATGTACCACTCCGCTGATCTCACCCATCAGGAGTCCATGTTTGAAATATCAACGTTTAGCCCGTGTCAGCAGGGCACTTTTTTAAAAATTTCAATATTTGAATATTAAAGTTTTTTTCATATTAATAATCACACCGCTCAGCTTACCCCTCAGTAGTCTATTTATCAATTTTCAAGGTTTATCCAAGCTTGCAGGGTTCATTTTTGAACTGTTTAACAATTTTTTACGTCTTTTTATGAATTACACCTCTTACTATCAGGAGTCTACATATGTTTCGAATTTTAAGGTTTAGCTTGCCATCCCTTAAAAGTAGCCTAGATTTTTAATTTAGTTCAAAAAATAATATTTTGGAATTATTGTTACAGAATTATTTTGCCTCACTCCCAACTAGGCAGTGCCTGTTCCAAGGTAAACGCCAATTTCATATGATATTATTTAAAAGTTTAGTTTTATAAAGATGTTAAGAAATTGATATTGTTATTGAAAAAAAACAGATGATCATTAAAATCAGAATAATCATTAAATAATAAAAGTAATAGAAAAAAAATATAAAATAAATTTAAGAACAAAAAGTTATGTTATAAAAGTTAAAAGCTAAATTTACTATATTAGGGCCGGAAAAAGTTTCTGCCTATCTCGTTGGTAAATAGTTAATTTTTGGCTGCCGAAAAATGATGTTTTTTTTTGACCGAAATTGAAAAGCCGCTGTAAATCCATTTTTGACCAAATTTTGCCGAAAACGGAATTTCGGTCATACTCTATTAGTACACCCTTTATTGAGTCCTTCTGAGAAATTGCGATCGTCTTAGTTACACTGCGGTTGGACTTACATTGAGTTGGGTCGCCTGCATGTTGTGAAGTGACCGCGATGTGTGCGATAGCGCTATAGAGATGTTTTCGTTCACTTGTCCAACGCCGCCGCTCGAAGTGCCGGAAGCCACACGACAGTATGGCGGGGGGTCCGGCGGTTTCGGGGGGTATCTCTCGCCTGTAACTATTCGTTAACACGTACACACACATATACATTTCTCCTCACAATCTCTTTAAAAGTAACGTCTAGGGGTGTTGACACAACGGACCAACCCGATATCCCATGAAGTGAAGCTGAAAACTAAACGGATAAATACTAATAGACAAATTAACTAAATAAAGGAAGTCTTGTGAGTCGGCCTTACCGCGAGCCACTGGTAGTGAAACCAGCGGGCCAACCTCACGCCCTCACTACTAGATTTGGCCGGATTTCTCCGTCCTCCACTTAGGCCACAGATTCAAAATCCCTCGCGCGGCCTCTATCTGATGTTAGCGGTAATTCAGTTCGAATTTATCGCGGATCGTCGCCCCCTTTGCCCCTATTTCATACGGGATCGGATGGCCAACGGATTATCTCAAGATAGCTGACATCATGTCAATAACCACCCCCGCTGCGTGGGAGACGTATCAGACCGTTTTCAGACCCCCTCACCCCTTATTTGCCGGAATGCACAGTTGATTAGCTAACGCCACACGATTCGAGAGCAGCGACCGAGGACCTCCCTTCAGAGGATCCAAACGCACCTGTCCACGAAACAGCCGTGACAGGGAGATAACAAAGTCCTTTTCAGGTCCGTCCCTCTTCGAGGACGCTACCATATGGGAAATAAACAATGAGTTGAGCCGACCCAAGATAACGAGCAGGTCATATGGTTAGTTGGCCAATAAAAGTAAGAATATGATTCTAATTTTCATTCATTCATTTTACTGCCCATCCCAGGAATTGCCAAATGACGGCTCACGCGCAAATCTGACCAGCGAGCGTCATGAAACTGACCGAGCTCAGCGCATGACGGAATCAAAATCTTCGCTTCTCAATGAATTGACCTCCGTGACAACCAGATAAGGTATAAAAAAACGGTTGTCTTATCCCAAGACTTTCCCGGCAATAAGCAAAGGACTGTTTCATCTGAATATAATTAAATCCCCCCTCCCTCCTCCCTCCCGATGGAGAATGTGTTTTCGCCCGAAACTTTATATCTCTATAGTACTTAAGTAACTATTTAAGCACTCTAGATAAAGCGGGATAAGAATCCACGAAAGAAGTAGAATACTGGAAGAAAGAGAATTTTTTCGTCCTAAAATTCTTACATTCTGAGTACTTGGGTAACTATTAAAGCACTCTATATAAGTCAGGATAGATACCTATGCGGAAGAAGAAGAATATCGGAAGAAGAAGAACATTTTAGTTCTAAACTTTATGCATCCTGAGTACTTGGTCTATCTTCTCCGAAATTAAAGCACTGTAGATAAGGCGGGATAGGAACCCATGGAAGAAGAAGAATATTTTCTTCTGATACTTTATACTTTCTGATTACCTGAGTATCCTTTAAAAACTCTAGATAAGGCGGGAGAGGAACCTACGGAAGAAGAAGAATATCGAAAGAAGGAGAATATTTTAGTCCGAAACTTTATGTATCTTGAGTACTTGGTCTATCTTCTTCAAAGTTAAAGCATTTTAGATAGGACAGGATAGGAACCCACGGAAGAAGAAGAATATTGGAAAAAGAAAAACATTTTTGTCCGAGACTTATACATCCCGAGTATTTAGAGAGAGTATCCCGAGAAATAATAGTTTAATAAAACTTAGTTGCACAAATTTAAACATATTTTTAAACATGTATGTTGAATATATTTTAACATTTAACTAACTACAAAAAATTATTTGACCTTGTTGTTATATATTATTTTGAAAATGAATTGTACTTTTTTTGACTAGATATTTTCATACTTTCATACATCCTTTATTACTTAACATAATATATTAAATATAAATTCCTGTTTCTTTTTTTTCTCATATATAATTTTATTTTTATTATTTAATCGAATTTTAAATTATTGCCGATTATATAATGGAATTGCATTTTATTTATTATATTATCTTTTAATATTTTTTATTATTATTATTTTTTTTTTTACTTTTTTTTTTGAAGACCAAATTTTAGGGCAATTTAGTGTTGGTAGCTTTTTACTAAAACTTGTACATCTGTAAGCAATCAAGCAAACTTGATTGCAATATTAGAGTCCTGTCCACCCTAGAACGGGCTAGTCCCAGTTGGGTGACAGAATCCTGTCACCCTGCCTAAAGTACGCCTTACGCAGACACAAAAGTCCTTTGGATATTTGAGCTATAAGCTCTTTAACCAGATACCACTCTCCACAAGAAAGATGGAAACAAAGGCGTTTAAAAGATTTATTAAACAAAAGCTACAATCCACACATGCTTTCTATAAGCTGGGTGATTTTTTTGAGCATGCCAATTCTTTCAAATGGGAATAACATTAATATGTAACTTTCAGGTACCTCATTTTAGTTCTTATTGTTTAATAATAATATTATGAATTTAATATTTAATATGTAGATTACAGTGTGTAATGTAACATACCTGATCATATACATACGTTGTTTTTTCCAATTTTGTTTTGATACCTCCTATTGTGTGATTATGTTTTGTATAAAGTGCTTGATGACTATGAATATTCTTATAATAATTATCTATTTTATATGTATACTCATGTACATGGATTCAGATCTATTTTTTTTTTATTTGTCTGCCGTGTAAAGCCGACTATAGTCAACACTATTGTCGAATTAATATTTATGCTTTAATCGTTTTATATCTACATTTAAACTGACGAATTCTAATATGCGATAATGAGCTTTAATTCATAATTATTATTCATGCTTTTATGGTATATTCTGAATGAATAAATTGAACACTGAATACTGAATACTGAATCAAATAAGCAAAAGCAATACGCATTCGGTTCCTGTTATTTTTGTAGGTAAATCAATGTTTTATAGTAATTAATTCTTAAATTAAAAAAATAAATTAAAAAAAATGGGTATCTATTAAATCACTCTAGACAAGGCGAAATAGGAGCTCACGGAAGAAGAAGAATATTATCTTCCAAAACAATACATCCCCCCTCCCCGCCACAAGCCTACAACCCAAAACCCCTCATCCCCCCAACACAAATTTAAATCTATCTCATTACAACAATCGATCGTTACTTACATTTATTTAGCGGCACTACATCGGGATTTTTGTCATCATAGCTAGCGGACATAATGCTGTCCGGCGTTATTGAGTTGGGAACCGTCACCTTTTCTTGTTTGAATGACTGTACTGTTGAAAAAAATACAATGAAACGAATGCAAATCTTATGAATCCTACATAATTTAATATCTAACATACCGCAGTGCGACACAGCGAATTTGTTCTTCATCTTTATAACCAATACGCCTATTACTAAAAATACTGTAAATGTTACAAATATTCCTATCAATATGCCATAAATCGATGACATTTCCAGCGATTCATGGAAACCTGCAATAAATCATATTAATAAAACAAAAACCTGATATTTGTATATTATTTATTAATTTACCAGTTTGCTTTTCAGCCATTTTCAACGTAAAGCCTTCCAATTCTATAGCCTCACTTTTCCCCTTATTGTTCGATGAGTACACTCTCATTTTAAGCCACAATCCGGAGCCTAAGCCTCCAACGACGAAATTTGGGGGGATTTGCTTCGTACTCATATTGGCTTGGAGATCTCCGCTCTGCTGTTCCCATACTTCTAATATAAATGTTTGCGTGACCCCACCATCGTTTCCTTTTTGAAAAAAAAATACTCGGATAATATTTCCACTTAAAATAAATTCTGTTTTCACTTTTTAAGACGTACCTGGTATACATAATACTTCAAGGGATTCTGAAGTCTGGTTATGTACTGTACAATTGATTGGGGGATCCGGTGGTCCGGCTGATATCAGGTTAAAAGAACATGGACTCACACTCCGGCCGGCCAAGTTTGAAGCCCAGCACAACAGAGTTCCATAGTCCAACTCGGAGTTCGGAGTATAGGTTAGAATGGAGTTGCCAGCGCCGCCTGCAGGCTCACCCGAAATGAACTTTTCCTACGAAGAAAGGATATAAAGATTTGTTAATGCAATTTGATGTTTCAAATTATTTCAAATTCATTGATGTTTATTAATTAGTTTATTTTATTTGATCACATAAAATTACACCTATGGCATTAAGACATAGTTTGTGTCGTTTTTAACTAGGCAGAGCCTTTTCTAAGGAGAACACCAATATAAGTGATTATAAAAATAAATAAATAAAAAAAAAATCGGTAATAAAATAGGTCAAAAATTAATCAGAAATAATTAAGTTCAAAATTAAAGTTTCAGTCGGCCATTTGTTTTGTTTTCTTTTTAAATTTGTACAATTTGACTGTTAAATAAAAGTTTGACAAGCGTTCAGCGCACTGCGCCATCTAGCGGTAAGTAAAATATCGCGAGTATTGGTTATTCGCGATCACCTTCCGCTAGATGACGCAGCGCACTCAATGCTTTTTTTGAACTTTTTTTTAAAAATGAAATTTTTTAAATTTTTGAAACAAACAATATTTTATCGAAACCTTTTTTTTTTGTATATAATTTTTTTTTTGTATAATTTGTTTTTGTATTTTTTTTTGTAATTCTATTTAACCAATACAAGGATGCCACTTTTATATATAGAAACGATTAGCCCGCCGTTTGTATCAATTACAAATAGAATGCATTATAATTGTGCTCGATTGCGTTTCTTTTGAACTAAAATCGGAAATTAGTTCATGTGAACGAGACAGAGCAGTACGTCAGAGCGGAATGTGAAATGAGCGGTTGTCACTTTCCGCATTAAAACTACCACTGAAGGTAAATCATCTAAATCGAGCACCGCACGAAATGTGATCAACCTTATTCGGGCGTCTATAAGTTCGACAGGTAGTTTTGGTGCGACGACAGTTCATTTCATATTTCGTTCTAACGTATTGCTCCGTCTCGTTCGGTTGAACTAAGTTCCTATTTTAGTTCACGATGAAACGCAATCGGGCCCATCGGGCTCGATTGCGTTTCTTCGTGAACTAAAATCGGAAATCAGTTCGTGTGAACGAGACAGGGCAATACGCTAGAGCGGAATGTGAAATGAACGGTTGTCACTTTTTCGTATTATAACTACCCACCAAAGACAAGGCATCTGAATCTAACACCGCACGACCTTATATTCGGACGAGTATAAGTTCGACAAGTAGTTTTTATCGACGATAGTATGATTCATATTCCGTTCTAACGTGTTGCTCTATCTCGTTCGCTTGAAATAATTGCAGTTTTAGTTCACAAAGAAACGCAATCGGGCCCATTGTTAGTGTAAATTTGCTATAATATAGCAAAAAAAAAATCTTGCTTTAAACGTCGCGTCGTGAAATCGCAGAACCCATCAAAGTTCGCTAAGGGCGACTTGCAACAAGCTCGGTTAAGAGAGATAACCGCGTTTAAAGAGTCTAACTACAGTTAAATACTCGAAACTGCTGCCTTGCACCATGCTCTGATAAGCTAACGGCAGTTAAATTCCCTAACTGAGCCCTGGTGCCCGGTTAGCGCCACTAAGCAGCAGTTAGCGAGCTGTCAAATGCTAGCTGTCAAATTTCGAGGTTACATTGGATCGCGTCGCCTGTGCCGCCTGCGCCGCCGTTTTTTCGCTTTTTTTGGTTACCGCACTCATGAAACGTTTTCCTATAAGTCTGATGTCAATCAGGGAAGACGCGAAATCGATACATGAACAAAAGCGTGGGCAGTTTGACAGCTGATGAGCTGAGAACCTCCTGTCCGCCATTTTGAACTATGCTGTGAATGGCTGAGGCGAGCAATCTCGATTTCAGTTGTATCTATGGTCATGTTCTAACACTCAAAAATGGTTTTTGCGGACTCCGAAAGGCGTCAGTTAACCGGGACATCCAAATAGTTGGTGCAAGCCGTCATAATTTAACCGGCTTTTATATTGTTTATCGTGGTTAGCTAACCACGGTTAGCAGAATTTAACAGACCGGTTGATGTAAGTCACCCTAAAATGTTTAACGTTACAGACATTGAGTGTACGCACATAGCCTTACACACATATAACTGATTTGTTGTGAAAAAAAACCGGCCGCTATTCAATCTCGCCCGATCGGTTGCCCAAAATACAATTTTCTAGATGGCGCTCCGCGAAGCCGGCGACAAAGAATATCTCACCTTGGCTATGTCAAAGGAATGTGCGGTATTGTTGAACGTCCACGAGAATGTATCCGGCGGTGGGTGTGCATCAACGGCGCAGTGCACCCTCACCCTTTCGTTCCTAGCCACTCCGTACACCCGCGATATATCCGTCCGGCACACCGGTTTATCTGCAACAAAGAGAGTTACACCTTCTGTTTCATTTCAGCGCAAAGTTGTACGCCATTGCGGTTTTCCTCCGTTGAAGAATGTTTTCCAGCGTTTAGGTTACACATATACGTTTGTTACATAATAGGCCAGTTGTCTAAAACTGCTACTTTGTTGAAGAATATCACAAAATAATAATACTACCTTAATTTTATGGCTACAACACACTTGGTAGCAATGAATCCGGGTCACCAATTTAACCCTAATATCTCGAAAACTAAGAATTCTAGCCTATTCAAATATAAATTATTGTAAAGACTATTTAATTATAATCTAATAAAATTAATAAATCTTTAACTTTAAAAAAATCATGAAATAAAATCTTTTGTTGGTAAATTTTTCAGAAAAATCTCTAAATTCAAAGTAAAAAGTGAAGAAGTGAAGAAGGAAAATAGTTTTCTTCTTCCAGAAACGAATAATTATAACAACCTTTTCTGACTTTTCCTAAAGTTCGCTTAATGTATTCTGTTGCGGATTCATCCAAGCAAAGTCGGAAACAACACTTCCAACTTCGGAAAAACTTTTCTCTGATTTTCACGGTAGCATGTTTTTTTATGTTAATTAAAGATCTCTTTTAATAATATTGATTCAGTGAAGCTACATTGGGTTTACATTATCGAGCAATTCCTATTTAATATCCGAAAAAACAATAAAATGCTAATGTCTCAGAACTTTTAAATTATATTTATTTTATTTATTTTTTTTTATTTATTTATTTATTGGTCCACAAAAAAAATAACCGTTAGCACTTAACATAGCTTGTGTTGCTCCTAACTAGGCAAAACCTGTTCTAAGGAGAACACCAATACAAATGATTATAAACTACATAACTTCCAAAATAAAAATAAAAAAATTGAATCAAATCAAGTTAAAATGAAATTCTCACTACACCAAAATAATATTAGAACTATAAACAAGTAATACTAAATAATATTGTATAATAATAATAATAATATATAATTGGTTACTTTTGGCTGAATATAAACGACTAAAGTATAGATCGATCTCTGATACCTGTATAGGATAATACTGCATACCCCGGTAGTGTCTAAGATTGAGTGCAGCTGCGAGTTGGCTTACGTTGATTATCAAACAAAGCGAACTTATAGCCAATCAACTGATTAAACGCACCAAGGCTGTTAAAAAAAAATCGGTGATCTGCGAATACATTTTAGATAGCGTAATTAACCACTGGATGCATTGTCAACATCTTATTTCGACATCCAAAGAACAATTCTGTTTTTTCGCATGAGCTAGAATCCACGGAAATAAGTAGAACTCCTAACTTCAATAGATATGAAAGCTTCAATCTCTATATTACGTGGAACCATCTTTTTATTCTATTTCAAAGCCTATCTCTGAGTGCAAATAAGCGAAACGCGATACATTAGCGAAATGTTGTGTACACTATGAAATTACAAAAGCGTGCACAAAAGCGGGTGACAACTGATAGCACTTCGGTCTACCCTGTTCAACAGCGGTTGTAAAATCGTAGGATTTTCGGGTGCTACAAACTACACGCGGAAAAAATGTTTTATTTATTTATAATTTCGAACCATTACGATGCACTTCGATTGTACAATATACTGTTCCGGCAATATACGGCTGATCCACAAGTTGTAGAACAGAACTGCCGGCTATCCACAATATATCGTATATCTATATTGCAGGAAATTTCCGGTGATTGAAAACTTTTTTGAAACAGTTATTATTGTTTGTAAAAAAGACATTTCAAGTGCATAATCCTAAAAGGTGACTTTGACAAAAAATAAACGGATATTCGGTAAAAGTTTTTCGTAAGCAACAAAATGAACATTTTGGAAAAACACGATTTGTTTGAAATTTAATTTCTCAACTTGCTTTAGCAACAAAATGAGCTCTAGCAACAAAATAAGCATTCTTATATTATGCTCTGGAGCGTTTTTAACAAATTATCACTTTTTTTTTTGAAAGCCACTTGTGAATTACACAATATCATAGTAACAAAAATCAATGGAATATCAAATTTAATACAAATTTTGCACCCTTTTCTAGGAAGTTATAATATTATCTTAGGCATTTGGGATTTATTTATTTATTTATTAAGTAATTCAAAAACAATTTTGAACAAATTTATTTTTAGAACTATATTTAAACATTGAATAAATAACAGAAAATGAATAACAAACCCGGGACCTGTTCTAAGGTGAACGTTTCATTTTGTGCATGTTTGCTCAATACTGTTTTTAAAATTAAAAAAAACTAAAATAATAAAATAATCATTTGATCACAAAAGAATTAACATGCAACAAGTACATAAAAACTACTAAATACTTAAAATTAGGAGTGGAAAATAAAAATGTCCGCAAATGAATTCAAATCCAAATTAAAAATGCATTTTGCTTATAACTAAAATAAATAATTGTACAAACATCTATTTATCAATATAATGTAAATATAAAAAAGTAAATATTTTATAATATAAAATATAGTATAATATAAAATTCTATAATACATAATAATATGTTCAGATTAGTATATTAGTATAAAATGACCAATATTTTAGTTTTTTTGGTCGTTCGTATTTTTGTCGATTGCATAACAATAGCAGTTTTAAGCACAAGTCGAATTTATGTGATATTCTAAGCGGCTATGACAGTTTACAGTCGCTACATATATTTTTTCATTGACACCGTATTTTTGCCAAAGTTAAGAATACTTGCAATAAATAGAGCAGGTCAGAAAAACGATTTTTTGATCAAAATACCTTTTTTAGTGTGTCGAAGTTTAGAAGAGTTTTGCACTGGATAAACGATATTACTATTCATTGTAACTAGGTAAATAAATTTACATAGAGCACGGATCTGATTTGGTTATTACATGCACTGAACGCCGCATACTCTTTCAGTTGCAATCGCCTGCATTGCCGCACATGGCGTGTATTTTTTTAAGCGGTAATACAGAAATAATTAAGGCAATCGGATTTTTAAGGCGATTTTAGTAGTAGAGGACTGGGAAGTAGAGGACTGGGAATTTCATAATAATAATTTAACTTCTATTCTTGACCACTCTGTGAACCGTAATGCCCCTGCCAGCGTCCAGCTGTCATCCTTCCAGGTGGCGGTCCATGAATACTTCTCGGGTGTTTACCCAAAATCTACCCATGTCGACCCGGTTCACAGAGAAAACGCATTTAAGGCAAAGCTCCGTAGGCAAAAGCGGCTACTTCGTCGCCAGTTACGTGAAGCCAAGAAAGCCGGGGATAAAGCCCTCTGCCACAACTTCTCGCGCGCGTACCGCTCTATACTAAAACTCATACAGAGCGTAGCAACGCAAAACGACAAGCGCAAGGCAGCATTTCTCAAATCCAAAGAGGAAGCCCGGTTCGACAAAAACCGTTTTAACTACAGCAAAACGGTTTTGTCTGCCGCCAAGGGAAAAATCCAAATCCCGGAAGATATGGCCACGGAATACTTTTCGACCACGTATGAGGACCCAATGCGGCTCCATAATTACAGCCCTCCGCCGGGCATTACACCTCCGCCCCTGCCTACGGTAGCTATTGCTTCTCAACCTCCATCACTAGATGAGATTCTTAATCAAGTAAAGAGGAAGCCGTCGGGCTCTACTCCGGGTCCCGATGGTATTCCCTATTTAGTATACAAAAAATGCCCCTGCCTTCTGCAATATTTAGGATCCATCTTCCGAAATATATGGAATAGCGGTGTAGTCCCACAGAATTTTGGCCGAGCGACAGTCATCTTAATTCCGAAGGTCCCAGTTTGCACCGGACCAAAGGACGCTCGGCCCATTGCTCTCACAGACACTGTGGCCAAAATCTTTTTTAGCATAGTCCACACGAGGATGAGCGAATTCATGCACCGGAATGAGTACCTTGGAGTATCAGTTCAAAAAGGCTTCATGCGCGGCGTCTCGGGCTGCCTCGAGCACAACTCTCTCCTGGCTGCTGCCATCAAGGATGCGAGACAGCACGAACGCCAAATCAATGTATGCTGGCTCGACCTAGAGAATGCCTTTGGGTCAGTCCGACACAGTCTCCTCCACTTTGCACTCCGCTGGTACAACTTCCCACCAGTCGTGCGTGACATTGTAGCCTCCTACTACAACTGTCTGACTTTCCATGTTAAAACGCAAGAATGGACTACCCGCTCTATACCATATTCGATTGGACTATTTCAGGGCTGTTGCCTCTCCCCGACGATCTTTAATATAGTTTTTAATATACTTCTGGAAAGCCTGAGCCAGTTTGACAGGAAGTGGGGCTACCGTTTTAAAACAGACGGCCAATACACCTCATCGTGCCTCGCTTTTGCCGACGACCTAACTTTCATCACCAGAAGCCCCAAGCAGCTTTCCCTGCTATTACAGAAAGTGGAGCTTTTCTGCGACTGGTCAGGCTGTATAAAAGTGAAGCCCTCCAAATGTTTTTGCCTTGGACTCGCCCGCATGGGCACAAAGTTTACATCCTATGACCCCAAATTGGTCTATAAGGGCTCTAATATCTCCCTTATAGACCCAAACAATCATTTCAAATTCCTCGGCAGAAAAATCACCCATCAGGGAAAAGACATCTCGGGCGATCATGTTATAGAGCATTTCAAAAGTTGCCTGGCGAAAATAGATGCCTTGCTAATTTCTGGCCCTCGTAAGGCCTGGATCTATGACAATTATCTAACGTCACATTTGTCATGGCCCTTTCTTATTTACGATTTTACCAAAACCCAACTGTCCCGTCTAGATGCACTGGTGACAGCTAGTTTAAAATCCTGGCTGTCCTTAGCCAAACCAGCTGACCCCTCGACTCTCTTCAGGTCCAAACAAAATTTTGGGCTAGCGCTTAAACTGCCCTCTCTGCTCTACGCCAACTCCAGAATAACCAAAAATTCGATTCTGTGCAATTCCAAAGATCCGGCAATATCGAAGCACGTAATAAGTGGCTGTAGTGATTCAAATGAACTACAAGCCCGCGTAGACTTCCACAAAAGCTTCCTTACTGGAATCAGCCAGAATGGCACTGGTCTGGGGTATGGCAGTACAACCACGAGCGACGTGGACTTGAAGAAGTCTCTTTTGCGGGGAGATTACGACAGCAAGAGTATGGCTCATGCTATTGGCCTTCAATGCCAGAATGATTGGACAACAATTGGTGACTTTTGCATTCCGCCTCCAATGCACTGGAAGGTAATGCTCTATGACTGGACGCCAGAGATGCTGAAATTTTATTTGAATGCCTTTCAGCATACACTTCCAGACCCCAGTAACCTCGCTCGTTGGAGCTTTGCCGAGGATAGTTCTTGTCCCCTCTGTAGCAATACCCCTTGCACAGCTAGACACATTCTAGCTGGCTGCAAGGTGGCCTTAGATCAAGGACGGTACACTTACCGCCATGACAAAGTTCTCGCTGTTATTCGCGAGGTAATTAGTCTCTCAGTGGCTCGTGCCAACAAGGGTTTGACAGTATCCTCCAAACCCCCAATACAGTTTGTGCGGGATGGCTCTAAAGGCAAAAAACATTTAACTACAAAACCTTTCTCAATAATCGAGAAAGCTACAGATTGGATTCTGGAGGTTGATTCGGTCTCTAAGCAGTATAAATTCCCTGAAAGTCTCGGATGCACAGCCCTCCGTCCAGATATAACTCTTTACTCTCTATCTCGGAAGGTGGCTCTTATTGTAGAATTAACTGTTCCATGGGAATCAAATATCCCAAAAGACCACGAGTACAAATTAAATAAATACCATGATCTTGCAAATGCCGTAACCCGGAACGGCTTCACTGTTCACCTTCACGCGGTGGAAGTTGGCGCTCGTGGCCTGCCAGCTAAATCTCTATTTCACCTCTTTAAAGATCTTGGCCTTTCCAGAAAAATAATCAACTCTTTCTTAGAAAAATTATCTAAAACTGCGATTTGCGCATCTCAAATTCTATGGCTTCGAAGGGGGAGTGAATGGGTGGCAAGGTGAACGCTCACATGTGGCAAGACAGCTGTCCTAAACCTACCACAGCCGGTTCGTAAGTCCGGAATCCACTGCTCACCCCCCAGAAGTGTAAAAAAAATAGTATTATGATGGGCCCGACTCCGGTCGGTGAATTCCATGGCAGCTCCGTTTGTATTTATTACTGGAGTCATGCAATAAAACGAGGAAAGAGTACTTACACATGACATGCAACGTGAAAGGTGGACTTCGACCATCGCCCTCGACGTTGGAGGCGGCGCATGTGTACCGGCCAGCAGCTGTCCTCGTCACCCCTTGGAGGGCCAGGTGGGCTGAGTTGGCTATCACTCCCAGGCGCTGGTTGTGCTTCATCGCCTGACCCTTAGCAATTAAACAAAATAATAAACCTAATATTATTCCTAGCATAAATCACACCCCATATACTCGACGCCCGCGCACCTGAAACGAATCATGGCGTCATCATAATTTCTCGCTCCAAGCGAATTTTTTGGAGGTAGATTCATATACATAGTCTTTTCAAAAAGTATCCTACCACAATTTTGCCTTCCCATAAAAACACATTTTGTTACACGAAGTTTGTTAATAGGGAAAATCCCTGAATTTGTCTCTCTTTTTCTGTATGCGTGTGTGTGTGTGTGTTTGTGTATTCTTAGAAAGTATACCACCAATTTGGACCAAATTACGTAAAAAAATAGTTTATCCTAATGTGGATATTTTTATAGTCGGTGGGAGATATCCGCCGTTTCGTTTCTAAATAAGAATAGGAATAAATTTATTTCGGAAAGTAATGCTTAAAATGGTTATATTCAAACTTTACTCAACTAGGCCTAAACCCGTACCAAGAAAGACTCGACTATGTTAGTTGTTACTGTTCAATTGTGAATTGTGCGCAAACTTATTAAAGTAATAAATAAGAAAAGGAAAAAAAATATCTAGAAGCTTTAATAATTAAGTAATATATATCTCGAGTTATTTTAATATGGGTAACTGAATAATGTGTAATGATATCTAATGAAATAAAAAAAAAACCAAATAAAAATATCGTTAAAATAATTATAAGAATAAAATACAATAACATTTAATTGAAATGATAGTCAGTAAATACAGAAAAATCGCATAGAAGTCATACGAGTAATTAAATATACGTATTAAATAGTCAGGTTGAATAGCCAGATTGCTAGTCAATAAATAATAAAGAAAAAAGATAATAATAAACCTAGAACCAACAAATAAAAAGAGACGGCGGAATTTTCTAAATTTGAAAAATCCTAAATCCTTTCATTCTGGCCCTAGAAATATATATAAATGTGACTTAGAATTCCGAGGACATTGCCCACAACTAGGGAGTCTGCAAACGTACGTAGTCTAAAACGCGAGACTAGCGGTTGACCTGGCGTCACCTATCCTTAGACCTAGACTGAGGAGCAAAGGGAGTCACGGATCGGAGACGAATTCAATTTGAATTACTGCGAACTCCAGGTAGAGACTGAGCAAGCAACCTAGAATCCGTGACCAGACTGTAGGACGGAGAAATTTGACTAAATCTGGTAGTAAGGTTGCGAACTTGAATGTTGGGTCCATTTCACAGCGTGTCACGGTAAGGCGTTTGACTCTCAAAGGCTGCTGGCGTAGCTTGACTGTGGATCGTGTTGTTATTGTCATTACGTTCACTACATGGGACACAGAACGACACGACATCGGTATAGCTCCCTGGAGTGGCGGGTTCCCTTTTATCACCCCTCAATGCCTACAATATTAGATCCTTTTCGACATCTTCGGCAGATTTTAAATTACAAATGTTATAATCTGAAAATTGAATACTTCTTAACTCCCTTATTGTTTTTGATACAATGCAAAACAAACGGGGTTCACTGGAATAAAAAGAGATCATCAACATTAAGCAAGTTTTGAATAAATTTAAAATTAAGTTCGTAGCACAAAAATAAAAAGCTTTCAAATGACATTTTAAGGTTGAAAATTCCAATGATGTCGATGAGCCGAGCCCCATTCATTCCTTTACCCTTCAAATGTATCTTACAATCATAATAATAATGACTCTGTTTCGTGTCATTTGATAATATTTGTGTCATTTCATAACTGTTTTGTGTCATTTCATAATATCTTTAGTGGTTTACGAGTTTAATTATTAAAATTTCAAAATGATGGACAGAAAATAAAAAAATCAAATACCTAACGACCCAGATACTTCGACTGGACTCTTAAAAGTCCCAAAACATTATTAAATCCTACTTGCATTTTTCGTATTATTTTGATAAATTGACACAGATATCTGTGTCATCAGTGTCAAATATTACACCGTCACTTTATTTCGTACCTGTCAACGTTTTATTTGATGCAGTAACATTCACGATTGGCATTTTTTTTCTCTTTGTTTTAGTATTTTTGAAGAACTTGGATTTTATTTTTTACAAAGGTAAACATTTATGATATTTATATGCCAAATTTGAAGAAATCTTAATTTGTCATTTAATTTCAGATATGTTTAAAAAAAAACATTTTTGTCGTATTTCGAATCAAAAAGTAAACATTATAATTTTAAGTTTTAAATTGATGGCCTTTTATTTGTACCGTCGTAATATAGGGATATCATATTTCATCATTATTTTATTAGAACTCGACCAATAAAAGCGCTTAATGTCAACGAAATTATTGATGAGTTGAAGCGATGTGATGAAGAAACTTTGCTGCCGTATGAAATAACCATTTTCCCACATGAGAATGCCAACGCGGATGTTACTCATGAAAACCACGGAAATGAAGAATTTGTAAAATTGCAAAATCTTCCAGGTAACGTAATTGTTTATATATTGGCAATGGCAATGCAGTGGCAACGGCAATGAACTTATGTTAGTTGGTTTGTATAATTGCAACTTGCATATTCTTTTGTCTTAGGCTCTCAAGTAAGAGCTGCGGCTGAGGTAACGTTTTATGAAAGTTCGGACGAGGAAGATGATGAACCTTCGTCCAGCTTGCGTAAAAGAACATTCCCGTTCCATTTTTGAAATTATTTTTTCTAGTTGTTATGTGTCATTTGAAGAAACATTTCAAAAAATCACGATGATCGGAGATGAAAAATAGTTTCAGTAACAACTGGGTTAAATATATGACCTTATTTCTTGTACATATTAATGTGAATCGTTGATATATTTTGTTTATGTGTTATGCTTATATAACAATCAGTTGTAAGTCAATTGTCTTTTCTTACCACGAATTTGATATAAATTATGATTTTTCTCTCTCTGGCTGTGGCTGAAATATCTTATTTTACGGCGATATGCTAATCAATATATCAGTATTTTTATTAAATCTATTTTCGCTCCATAACAATCTATTAAAGCTTTATAAAAAGGGCTCTTTATATGCAATAGTACTTGCTAAGACAATAATGCATTTTAATCCTGGCATTTCTCAGCGTAGAAGCGCTAAGAACTCTCGGGCGTAGTTCTCCCATTAAATGGCCATTTGCAGGTAGTTGCTTTCTTTGAAATGCTAGCTACCTTGCTTTTCGTTGCGTTATTGTTTCTGCGCCTTTGCTTTTGCTCCTTTTGTCATTTTCTAGTGCACAGCACCTAGCCTTTGCTGCCTCTTTACGTATTTCCTCACTGCTCTTTTGTCCGTTATTGTACTTTTTAATAAAAGGTGAATAATAAAGTAAAGTGGGTCTTTAATGTCGGAGATTATTGTGCCAGATGGGCGTGTAATATAATGTATTTGCCTCCTTCTGTCTCATAATACGGATATAGTTATGATGCTAATTTGGCTGAATTATTTCCGTTATCAGGAATCAAATTGCTATTTTCAAGGTGTAATTTCAGGTGCTATTTTCAAATTTAAAATGGCACCTATACCTAGTTTAGTTTCGATGATATTCGAGAGCCAATTTCATGCTTTTGATTATTTATGCATGCTATTGAACTCTATATATCAATTATGTTTTGGCTAATTTTTTTTAAAAGGAAATATACAGGTTGTTCGAGACATCCAATCTTTTACTGATACTTCAAGTTCTATTAGACGTCAGAAGTCAGTTTTTCAATATAGGCATTACATGGTCATTTTGAAAAGGGCACATTTGCATGGAGACATCTCAGTTATTGCGAAAAGGGCATATTTTTCAGATATTATATAATTAATTACTAATTAAATAAACAATATAAAATTTAAATAGTATAATATTAAAATAAATAAATTTAGCTTGTTTATTTAAAATTATTCGTTTAGCAATTTCAAGTTCCTTAAGCCTACAAATGGTTTTTATGGCTCCTAAATTTTTTTATAAGTGCCTCAGATGCCCTTTTTAAAATGACCGATTCACTGTTCTTCATGCCATCTTATCTTTCACTGCTAGGTCTATTAATTAAATCCTTAAAGTCCCAAGAAATTCTTATCGGTCGCCGTAAACGGCTATATAAAATTAATGTAAAATCGCTACCTTAAATAAAATAAAATAAAGCTACTATTCTATTATCGATTCCTAAATTTCATCCTCTGGGCGGTTACGTTCTTCCACTTCATTCAAACTGAGATAACACACTCGCCATTCTATTACGTCACTCTTCTGTTACACCTACTATTTTACGGTCCTTTCTGCTCGTTATGTAATCAGCACGTACACTGTTAGGTATGCCGTGGTTGCTTACTTTCAAAAAGTTGTTGAAGAAACATTTGCTACCACAAAGCTGCTAACCAAATACGCCCACACATTATCTGGGCAAAATCGAAATCTGTTTTTTCCTGGGCAAAATAGTGATTTTTTTTATGATAACCCTACAATAACTGACTGTCAACTATTTGTATTAGTTTATTTTAAATTTAGCTTTATTAGTTTATTTTAAATTTAGTTGTATACTGTACGATAGCAATAAAATATTAGGCTATTAAATGGTCGACTGTTAGATATCGCTATGGCGAGAGGTCCGCAATTGGTGTATACATTGTTTTTTTTTAAAATGTAATATATAATTATATTTTTTAGCACAATCAATTTATTCTACTCTATTATAATATATAAGAATTTCTCAACAAACTGAAAATTAGGCGGAAGGTATACTTGCGGTCCATTTTCTGTCTACGGAACTATCACTTGTTAGAATATAGTGTAAGACTAAACGCCAAAGGATAAATGTCCATATTCTCGCCCTTCTGTTTCATGACCTCTTCTTATCGTGGCTAAAATATTTATGAAATCGACTATCTTAATATCGACTTAAAATGTAGCTGGATTTCTGAGTCACGTAAATGACGTAATACCACTGCAAACCCCGGATGTGTATAAATTCGAATGCAGTTGTGGTTTAGCCTACATTGGACAAGCGAAACGGCCCATAGCGATTCGGCCGATGAAACAGATAAAGTCTGTTAAAATCATTCAGCGAGGTAAATCGGCGATCTGCAAACACATATTGAATATCGCAACCATATATAGAACTAACCACGGGGTGCAGTTTTGAAATCCCATTGTGCTTCCAAAAGAACAATTCTACCATCCCCGTATGATCCGGGAAGCCATGGTAATAAGAAGAACCTAAAACTTCAATTGAGACGACAACACTTAGAGCTCTTTTATTCAAATGTTCTCAATGCCTATCGTCGAGCGCAAGGGCGTAGTATAAGATAGAGTGAGAGTTTTGTGCACGGCGAATTTTCCAAATTCGCGCGCGCCAAATTTGCCGCCTCACCACCGTTAATCTGCGCAGTAACAGCAGTAGATTGCCGTATGCCGATTAAATGAACTTCAGTTCACCCAGGACAACAGCGCTTGTAAATTCGTTTTTATCTCTTTTATAACCGTAATATTTATACGACTTTTTCGAAACATTAAATATCCAAGGCGCCGGATGAGCTTAGAAAACTTAGAAATTATTTAAAAATGCCGCTGCATAGAAACAAATTCTTAAGCTACTATTTCAGTGTTCACGAGAAAAGACTTTCCAACAATCTACCAGCAAATTTGATCAACTCATCTTCGGTAGTATCTTTCAAGACTCACCTCGAAGACTGTATTTATTCTATTTGTATTGGTTTAAAAAAATAAATTACTCATTTTATACGACTGCCCTACAAAAACTGGGTGTAATATGTTTTGGGTTCACCTATAAAATAGAATAGTATGTATGTTTACCGTTTCTTCATTCCGATTCTATATTGGAATTTTAACCGATTTAGAAGTGTGTGGTATTGTTAGAATCATTGTCATCCTGAGTATCATAGAATAACTTAACTGTCTAAATGATGATAATGATGATGATGATAACTGTCCATATATTAAGTAAGTAGATGTCCAAATGTCAATATTCTAAATGACCACATGTCAATAAATTAACATAAATCTATCGTTTTTAGTGTCAAATGAACTGTCTGATTGAGTACATTCCGAAAATATACATGTATCTAGGTATATGGATAACTATATAAACCACAAATATTTCATTAAAAAACCGTAATAAATATAACTTTCAAATACTCACTCACTCATATAACTTTCAAATACGTTCACTTTCTGTAACGCCATTTGAGTTTTTTATCTTTTTATTATATTTACTTATTATGCAATATTTATGAATAGCTTTACTGTACAACTCCGTGTAGTGGTTGGATATTGCCGATTGGCAATAAGTTTTTCGTTTATTGTATCTTTAAATGCAAATAATGAGTTTCTATTTTTAATAATATCACAGTAGGTTAATTGATCGTGTGAAAAAAAAATACTTAGCAACTTGCAATCTAAGCGACCTAGCTCTATTAACAATCTATCAACGAAGAGACGATGCGTACGATAGCCGATTGTCCCTCGGAACACCGAGGGACAAACGTTGCTCGCCTCAGGCCCCTCTTCACGTCGGATCCTCGTGTGGCCAACGTGTAGAGAGGGGGTTTTAGTCGCATTGGTAGATATTGTAGAGATCTCGCGCCCATATATTGGCGCAAGATTCGCGGTGTTTTCGGTTTTTTAACCCAAATCAGAGGGCGTTGGCGCTTCAGTTTGTTAAAGCGTCCAAACTTTGGCCGCGCGATTGGTAACCATAGAATCCCAGCGTGGGTAGTACTTATACGCTGTAAATAAATAAAATTCGACGATCGAAAGCAGCTCGACATCAATTTTTGATGCGCACTTTGATGTTTGCATATTGGCCTGCACCGACACAAATTGAACGAACTTCCAAAGCGCGAACTGAGCTACACATTATGGGCTACACAAGTAAAAGCATTGGCTATGGTGTAGACGGGCATTAGAAATACTAGGGCATACCGAAATGATTGGTTATCTACTATTTCAGAACCATCTCGTACCGTAAATCATACTGATACTTGTATACTGTTCGTTGGCCTAACGTTGAATTAAAAAAAAACATGGTATAGTTCTGTAATAATGTCAGTTATAAGATAATAAATCAATAAAGTCAATAAAAATGTAGAATATAAATTTCCGTTTCTTAATTTATCAAACCTTTCGAAGATAATTATCTCAAAATAATATTTACTGTTTAATTTAATTCAATTTTTATATGAAAATAATATATCATAGACAATAAAATAAAATAAAAATAGCATAGAAAAAAACTTACAACGTGATGTTCCAAAAACTGTTGCCAGTGATCGCATTTCATTGTCGCCTAACTAGTCGATATTCTGTTCTAAAACGGACATTAGTACTTGCTACGTCAAAAAACAATATATCGACGATATTCACAATTTCGATCACATTCGTATCTCCGTTAGCATCGTTATATGTACAGGTCGTCCGAAAATAGACGGCTGCTATATATGAGCAGATTCAAATATCTTTTGATATTCAATTTACTGACAAACGAAGCTGTGATACAAACAAACGGTTGAGCGTCAGAAAGTTAGGCTTCCGTTGAATACGGCTTAAATTTACCAAAGAGCAAAATGCAGTTCGTGATAATTGGTAACTATTTACTCTGTAACGCTTCAACCGATGACTATCAAATGCTGTTTTTAGCATCACCTCAGTTGACGTATCGTGAATATCATAGCCTAAGTGTAAAATCCCATCATTAGATTAATTTTTAACATAAATGAATTTTTGATACCCATCAATGCAGAAAAAATGGCATTTTTATGCAAAAACTTCTGAAATTATTAAAGAATGATTTAGCCTTATT
This sequence comes from Micropterix aruncella, assembly GCA_944548615.1. Classification (NCBI taxonomy): domain Eukaryota; kingdom Metazoa; phylum Arthropoda; class Insecta; order Lepidoptera; family Micropterigidae; genus Micropterix; species Micropterix aruncella. The sequence continues at coordinate 35,003,908 of OX155950.1, forward strand.
TTAAAATATAACAAAATTTCCTAAGTACTTTTTATAGTCGTATGCGCCCTCAGTCTCCTAAGTCCCTAAGTGACATTTTGCTATTGGCAATGTCAATGAAATATTCCAGCAAGAACTTATAATTAATTATCTTGTCGTAGCTCTTGACACGGAGTTTGCCCGATAGCAACACAAACGCCTGCTTCCCTCCAGCCATTTCTACTTTAACTTCAGTTTTGAATTTATCATTAATTTATATTTAATTTTCATTCCATAAAACTTTAATTTGATTTTCCAGTATTTTGTATTTGTTTTAATCAAGCATTGTTAATTTTGAATTAAATATGACATTTTAAAGTAAACAACATTTTTATTATTCAATGGATACGTTAAAATTAACCTTTATGACCTTTAATACAAACTATTACTTTTAACAAAGTATATTTTAACCTTAATACTTAGTAAAAAGAAAAAAAAACTTTCCTACAGACATTTCGCGCCACATAAAAAGCAAAAACTCCTTAAGGCATTTTTTTACATCATTTAATAGTTTTAAATTGTACTCAAATAAGATTTGATTGTAATTTTGTTAATAAATTGACGTTTAAACTGGATAAGAATGATGTTAAATTAATTCTGTTTTTTAATACGTAACCTACTTACTTCTTATTTTTTATTTGAAATTTAAAATAAACGCCGTATTTTAAAACAATGATTTAGGACCGAACGAATCTTTGTACTTAACGCATGATATTGTAAATTTGCAGGTAGGATCTTCGGAAGTTACTCCAAGTCTAAAAATTGTACGTTCTCACATTCGTATCGAAGAAAGTGGTCGCTTCATTTGTAATAAAACCACGACATAATGCCAACATTCTTTTACAAGAACGGAGAACACTAACCAAAGATCGGTGCCAAATGCATGTACGTATGTGTTTTCCAGAAAGGATGTCTTAACTCAGTAGGGGTAATCCAATATATAGCATTACTTCCGCCACGATAATGTGAGCCTACACCGTTAAAAATCAAATTAATTTTTTGATAGGCCATCCTCTATTCTATCCTGATCTACATAATTACTATTTTATATATTTTTTCAATTTCAATTTTATCAATTTCAATATATCCGGGAATCAAAGATAATTTGCGTGGTCAGTAATTTTGAGACACTAAAGAAATTGTCAATGCGTTCAAAACGTCATTTTGGCAACCCTAACTTCGGAATAAAATTATTTTTTCGGTTAGTTTGTGTGATTGCTATAAATACATTATTTTTGATATAGGATAGTTCGATAAAGAAAAAAATGTTTTTGTTATTTTCTCTTTAATATTTATTCTATTGCTGGTCAGTTTGGTGCGCCCCACGTATTATTCCATATTATTCTATCGATAAATTGGTTAGTGGTTTAGTCCTAAATCTTCATTTAAAAGCTGCGTGTTTGATTGCCATGTCTCCATTTAGTTTGTATCACTCAATTGAATTTGAGACATGTATAATGAATGCAATAGGAAGACCATATACTAAGCCAAATATTTTCAGGATTCAAGGATCAAGGACAGACTCAAGGATTTCATATTCTTTAATTCCACATAATTATTTTTACCAAAACTTCTTCAGATTAGGAAAACATTGGAAGCTCCATAAAGTCGGAGAAATTAACAATGTTGTATTAATTTACTTGGAATATAATTTAAAATTCTTCGTAATAATGATTACTATTTATCATAAAGTCACTCATCATGTATAGGTATATATATATATATATATATATATATATATATATATATATATATATATATATATATATATATATATATATATATATATATATATATATATATATATATATATATATATATATATATATATATATATATATATATATATATATATATATATATATATATATATATATATATATATATTATATATATATATATATATATATATATATATATATATATATATATATATATATATATATATATATATAAAATAAAATTAGTAAAAGCTACTTGAACAGCAGCGAAGGAAATCCCAGCTTGGATTGGGAAACGCTTATGTTTGAATGAGATATACTTACGGATGTGCACGACTTTCGATTGTGCATGTTAGTTTATGGGTCCCTTTACCGTCGACGAACGATCACTCATCATCCATATATCTCAAAAATCGAGCTTTTCCTTTTGCAACACAAAATGCCTCCAATTGAGGCGAATTAAAGCGAAAAAACTAAAATAAAACACTTTGATCACATCGGCAAGGCCGTTTCATAAATGGAGGATGACGTTTCGAAATAATTCAAAATTTCGGACGTTTCCAACATTTAAAATTGGACATTATTAGGCTGCGTTAGTTATCAACGAGCCATTAAATCGAAATAAAAATATATAAAACCTCCAATGCACAATGAAATGAAAGAAGATACTTCGATCTTAATTTCTGGCAGAGAAGTTTATACTAAAGACTATATAATAATATCAAAATAAGGTAAACTTGTATAAAATTGTATAACATTAGCAAATGTATAAAGAAACATGTTAGAAAAACTGTATAATATTTTTATATTTGATAAGGTTTTGTAAATAATCCGTTAATAGGATGATGATTCGCAGTAAAATAAAATTAGTAAAAGCTACTTGAACAGCAGCGAAGGAAATCCCAGCTTGGATTGGGAAACGCTTATGTTTGAATGAGATATACTTACGGATGTGCACGACTTTCGATTGTGCATGTTAGTTTATGGGTCCCTTTACCGTCGACGAACGATCACTCATCATCCATATATCTCAAAAATCGAGCTTTTCCTTTTGCAACACAAAATGCCTCCAATTGAGGCGAATTAAAGCGAAAAAACTGAAATAAAACACTTTGATCACATCGGCAAGGCCGTTTCATAAATGGAGGATGACGTTTCGAAATAATTCAAAATTTCGGACGTTTCCAACATTTAAAATATGACATTATTAGGCTGCGTTAGTTATCAACGAGCCATTAAATCGAAATAAAAATATATAAAACCTCCAATGCACAATGAAATGAAAGAAGATACTTCGATCTTAATTTCTGGCAGAGAAGTTTATACTAAAGACTATATAATAATATCAAAATAAGGTAAACTTGTATAAAATTGTATAACATTAGCAAATGTATAAAGAAACATGGTAGAAAAACTGTATAATATTTTTATATTTGATAAGGTTTTGTAAATAATCCGTTAATAGGATGATGATTCGCAGTAAAATAAAATTAGTAAAAGCTACTTGAACAGCAGCGAAGGAAATCCCAGCTTGGATTGGGAAACGCTTATGTTTGAATGAGATATACTTACGGATGTGCACGACTTTCGATTGTGCATGTTAGTTTATGGGTCCCTTTACCGTCGACGAACGATCACTCATCATCCATATATCTCAAAAATCGAGCTTTTCCTTTTGCAACACAAAATGCCTCCAATTGAGGCGAATTAAAGCGAAAAAACTAAAATAAAACACTTTGATCACATCGGCAAGGCCGTTTCATAAATGGAGGATGACGTTTCGAAATAATTCAAAATTTCGGACGTTTCCAACATTTAAAATATGACATTATTAGGCTGCGTTAGTTATCAACGAGCCATTAAATCGAAATAAAAATATATAAAACCTCCAATGCACAATGAAATGAAAGAAGATACTTCGATCTTAATTTCTGGCAGAGAAGTTTATACTAAAGACTATATAATAATATCAAAATAAGGTAAACTTGTATAAAATTGTATAACATTAGCAAATGTATAAAGAAACATGGTAGAAAAACTGTATAATATTTTTATATTTGACAAGGTTTTGTAAATAATCCGTTAATAGGATGATGATTCGCAGTAAAATAAAATTAGTAAAAGCTACTTGAACAGCAGCGAAGGAAATCCCAGCTTGGATTGGGAAACGCTTATGTTTGAATGAGATATACTTACGGATGTGCACGACTTTCGATTGTGCATGTTAGTTTATGGGTCCCTTTACCGTCGACGAACGATCACTCATCATCCATATATCTCAAAAATCGAGCTTTTCCTTTTGCAACACAAAATGCCTCCAATTAAGGCGAATTAAAGCGAAAAAACTAAAATAAAACACTTTGATCACATCGGCAAGGCCGTTTCATAAATGGAGGATGACGTTTCGAAATAATTCAAAATTTCGGACGTTTCCAACATTTAAAATATGACATTATTAGGCTGCGTTAGTTATCAACGAGCCATTAAATCGAAATAAAAATATATAAAACCTCCAATGCACAATGAAATGAAAGAAGATACTTCGATCTTAATTTCTGGCAGAGAAGTTTATACTAAAGACTATATAATAATATCAAAATAAGGTAAACTTGTATAACATTGTATAACATTAGCAAATGTATAAAGAAACATGGTAGAAAAACTGTATAATATTTTTATATTTGATAAGGTTTTGTAAATAATCCGTTAATAGGATGATGATTCGCAGTAAAATAAAATTAGTAAAAGCTACTTGAACAGCAGCGAAGGAAATCCCAGCTTGGATTGGGAAACGCTTATGTTTGAATGAGATATACTTACGGATGTGCACGACTTTCGATTGTGCATGTTAGTTTATGGGTCCCTTTACCGTCGACGAACGGTCACTCATCATCCATATATCTCAAAAATCGAGCTTTTCCTTTTGCAACACAAAATGCCTCCAATTGAGGCGAATTAAAGCGAAAAAACTAAAATAAAACACTTTGATCACATCGGCAAGGCCGTTTCATAAATGGAGGATGACGTTTCGAAATAATTAAAAATTTTGGACGTTTCCAACATTTAAAATATGACATTATTAGGCTGCGTCAGTTATCAACGAGCCATTAAATCGAAATAAAAATATATAAAACCTCCAATGCACAATGAAATGAAAGAAGATACTTCGATCTTAATTTCTGGCAGAGAAGTTTATACTAAAGACTATATAATAATATCAAAATAAGGTAAACTTGTATAAAATTGTATAACATTAGCAAATGTATAAAGAAACATGGTAGAAAAACTGTATAATATTTTTATATTTGATAAGGTTTTGTAAATAATCCGTTAATAGGATGATGATTCGCAGTAAAATAAAATTAGTAAAAGCTACTTGAACAGCAGCGAAGGAAATCCCAGCTTGGATTGGGAAACGCTTATGTTTGAATGAGATATACTTACGGATGTGCACGACTTTCGATTGTGCATGTTAGTTTATGGGTCCCTTTACCGTCGACGAACGATCACTCATCATCCATATATCTCAAAAATCGAGCTTTTCCTTTTGCAACACAAAATGCCTCCAATTGAGGCGAATTAAAGCGAAAAAACTTTTTTCGCTTTAATTATTATATAGTCTTTAGTTATTATTAAATATATACATATATATATATATATATATATATATATATATATATATATATATATATATATATATATATATATATATATATATATATATATATATATTATTATATATATATATGTATATATTTTTTTACATATTTTTTAATGTCTTATTTTTGTGTGAAAAAAGTGTTATGTATTTTTGTGTAAAAAAATGGCAGAAACGCTATTGAATTTCAAAAATTCCCCCACAGCCTTGAAGGATATATATCTGTGTAGCTAAAATGATTTTGTTTAACATGTAGTAGAAAATATATTTACAGGGGTGTATTCAATTTAATTCAATTTTATTTTATTGTCAATGTGGCGTTTTAATATGGTTTAGCAGTTATTCAGTGCAACATAACCTGCCTTTTAGGCGTAAAATATCAACAAAAAAACAAAGTTGCTTACATAGCAGCTGAGTAGGTTAAAAAAAGAAATAATTCATTAAAGTATGTAATTAAAAGAACACATTATAATAAGTAAATTATTTAATATTTATACGCTATTTAAAAATCACAGAAAAGAGAATGAAGTAAGTATTCAACATTATCTCAGTATCACAATTAAAAATTAAAGGGAAATAAATAATAGTTATTATTAATACACATTATAATTAAATTAGAGAAAAACTTAAAAATAAAATAATTTATCAATAGCTAATAATCAAGAGAACTAGTAATAAGTAGTAATACATTGAAATTTAAAACGATCGCGGTTGTTTGATATTTTAAATAGGATAAAATGAATTCACCGGGTGAAGTTTATAGCAACCGACGTTTGGGTGATGTTGCAACCGCCGGTGTCCAGGGTAGACTGGACAACTGCTGATACAAACTTCACGCGATAAATTCGTTTTATCCTATTTATAGTAATACGTTGTCATTAAATAATAATTAAATAATCAGAGTAGATTAAAGATAACAAAAATTAAGATGTCTATCAGAATTAAAATAACAAAAAGCGAGCGGATTATGAGATAAATAATTTGGTATGAACCTAAAATTCCATTTGCTATCTACCCGTATATCTTGCAGCCCGACGTGAAAGATGCACAAGGCTTATTCTGGAGAGCAGCTCGCTAAATTATTTTGCCAGGCACGAAGACGTGATATGAGAAACTACATTAAACTAATCTCGGCTCGCCGTGGAGAGATACGGAGGAGTGGAAAGGCTCATCTCCAGGTCACTTTCATAAGATTGCATCGTGAAGTAGTTTTCCGAGTAATAAAACTTAGTTTGATAGGAAAATAAAGGTATTTTAATGTATTCGGGCGATTTACGATTTAGATATTATTTTATGACTGCTTAACCTGTGCTTCCTTCTGTGCATCATGACTTTATTACACATTGTTATTACTCGGACGTCTCTGCTTTCATGCTGTCATAGACAGTGCCGAACTGGGATCAAACGGTCGACCTTCTAAGAAAAATCGATTTCTTCACCCTCAAGACTCTTCTGGCAAGTAGCCAAGTACTGATTTCTTATGATTATTATTTTAATGAATATAATCGGTGAGGTTTTTGAATATATCTCGGCCACCGGGTGAACCCGTTTGAGTTCTGTTACCGAACCTCAAGCGGCGCGGTTCGTTTCTCTGCTAGCCTCGAGCGGCTCGGTGTAAATATTTGATAGTTTTATTGCGGAATTAAAATATTATTAGTGCAGATCACATAATGAGATACTCAAACCAAACTTTCACAAGTCTCTAAGTCCAACATTTCGATATTGATATATGACTAGTATTGCGACCACAATTGCGATGTCTGGACGACATCAGGAAAGCATCAGAAACTGGCTTAGGGCAGCATCTGACAGAGAGATATGGAAGAAGAAGGAAGAGACCTACGTCCAGGAGTGGACCAAACCAGGCTGAGGAAGAAGAAGAAAAGGATTATGACTAGTGCGCCCCTTGGTGGACCGTTTTTAACTAAAACCTTTTAAACTCTTACCGTGACAAAATATGAATGCATGCCAAATTTCAGCTCAATCGGTTTAAGCGTTTGGGCGATATCGTGGAGGACTACACAGAAACAAACAGACAGACACAGACACACTGACAGACAGACACACAGCCAGAATTCAGTCTGGAAATGGTCTTAAACATCTCAGGGGTGGTGGGGGCTCTAAATAGATATTTTCATCTTCATCTACAAAGAAAAAATGCGCGTTCTCAATACTTTCCCTCCTGGTCAGTTGGTGAGCCGGGAATGTAAAAACTAAAGTCTTGTGATAATTTTGATATAAAAATGATTGACATCGTATTTCATTAAATTAACATACATATTTAGGTCCTGTACGTACAGAGCTATGTACATTTCCTATAGTATTAATATTAATTAATTAAAAACATAGGATAGGCATTTTAACCAATGAAACTTTTCAAATAGGGCCAGGGATGAAATCCAGGGGCACGTACCCAGGATTTTTGAGGTAAGCAGAGATAGGTCGGTCCTGTGTGGTTCCAATTTATTGACCAGAAAACTTCACGTTTCAAAAAAAATATGTCCAATCAAAATCGAAAATCTTCATTTAATAGCGTTTTCTTTGTAGGGATAATTAAGTGTGATCGCTTAAAAATAAAGGAGATATTTGTGATTTTTTAAAGAAAAGTATTGAATCGAATATTTTAAAATTGTGAGGATATATTTATGCATAAATAATGTATACATAGTAATCTTTTCGAATGTTTTAATATTTTTTTTTTACCAAAGGTAATAGTCATATCCGAAGTCTCAATAAAAAAAATCCCTCAATGCTGCAGTGATTGTGGCCTTGACAGTGCTTGAAATAACCAAGGATTGCAAAAAAAAAATACAAAATGACAGAGTTTAGAAAAATAGTTTAAAAATTTCGCTCGTCATATTTTTGAGCAAAATTTTAAACTTTTTATTGTTTAATTTCAATTATTGTTCACAATCCTGGGTCATTGTATAAGCAATACCCAATACCAAGCCATTTATTTGGATATTTATGATAGATATCATAATAAATGGTTTTCATAAAGCTTATATTGGTTAAATTGGTTATAAAAACCCATTATTTTCCAATGATAAAAATAATAACCCTCAATTACTTCATTACTTTCTATTATGCAATAGTCTGATTGCAGGAGGTATTAGAATCCCATATATTACCTACCTTTAATGAAGCATTATAGTGCGTAAATATTACGTATTGAAACCTGTATACTAAATTAAAAATTGACATCTTTGGTTAATAATAAAAAAAAATTAAAAGCTGTGATTTAAAAAGTCGTTTGTTAATATATTACATTTTTATTTTAATAATAGAACATGAATCAATCATTAGTGATGATTAATCAATGTTTGAAACTATGAGTGCCATCTACACGTTGCGTTTCATACTAAAATTCTAGCTGCCAAAACGTAGTACGGCATTGAGCAATTTAATAACTTATATAATCAATGGTAATAGCTTCCTTTTTTCGTTTCCGGCTTTTTGTGTGAATACACGCCTGACATATTCTTAATTCAAATGTCATTTCTGCGTGTTCAGCATGTCGCAAGAAAATATACCATTTTATAACATTGTTCAGCGATCATGCGCAAAGTACCTATATGGCGTTAGATAGCTACAGGATTGATCTAGAGGCACTCAACCAATGGTCACGCAAGAAGTATAGGACATGGATCTTTGTTACAAAAAATCTCCTAACATCGTAAAACTTTTTTTTTTCTTTATAAAAAATATAAAAATATTTGTTTTCCTATTTTCTTGTTTAGTATCATGTACAGAGTCACTCTTTTACAGCCGTTAATATTTACGAGGGTCACCTGCATATAGGTTTCTTTAATACCCCTCAAGCGCGGTGTACCAGGCAACTAGCAAACCTACCCCAAATTTAATCAACACAATGACATCTGATTGCTCAATTCATCTAGTTCACCAAACTGAATATCCCGCGGCCCACCTCAAAATGTCACTGGCCCTTTCTCCGGCCTTCTAGCTCACCGTAGGAGCAGCCCACCGGCCGTTTGCCAGGTATGCCCATAGGCCAGTCCGGCCCTGGTCATAGGTATATCGATACAGGAAGATATCATTTGTTCGAGTTTAGATTCAGAAATGATAGGGGTATTAAAAAAACCTATATGCAGGTGACCCTCATAAATGTCAACGGTAGTAAAAGGGTGACTCTGTACACGATACTAAACAAGAAAGTAGGAAAAAATATATGTTTTTTTCTGATCTAAAAAAACAAGTATAACGATATTTAAGAGTTATCTTTGTACCGAAGATTATTCTACACTAAAATCCGTGTTGAAAGAATAATAATAAAGAAGAAAGAGTTATGTCCATAACAATCATAACAATTGTTTAAGAATGACGAAGTATTTTAAAATAATTATAAGTAAATAAGTTACTCAATTAAACAAAGAAAGATAAATTTTTCCAATATTTTCCTAATTACAAAAAAAAAAGGCTATACTTTGGAAACAGCATCGTTCTTACTAATGAAAGTCATCAATATTTTTATGGTTTATGCCTTAGTAACAGGGAAAAAGAGTTTTTTACATTAAATTTGTCAATATTCATCCATTGTTCAGTAAAAAGTAAAAAAGTAAACAAAAAGATGGCAAAAAAAAAACAAAATAACAAAAAACTTTTTTCTTGTTTAGTATACGGTACGGAATTGCCCGCTATACTGCCGATACTATTTAAAAGTTCGCATAGTATATAATTATATTGTGTACATGGGGAAGTAGTGTTCACTGAAGTTTAAAACGCAGTCGCAATCGAAGAGATGCTCTACGGAGCGGAATACAAATCACGCAAACTGTGTCATTCCATCAAGTGACAATTGGAATATTTTGTTTATAATAATATTTACTAGAATAGGGTGGTAAAGTCAGTGATTCTGTACTGCATAATAAACAAGAAAATAGGATTAAAAAAAAAACAAAAATTGTTTTTGTTTTCAGAAAAAGTAAAATTAAAAAAATACATATATATTTTGTTGTTCAGTATACGGTACAAAATCGCCCACTTCACTGCCGTTACTATTCAAAATATCACCATTTATATAATTATAAATGTGGACATGTTCAGATAGTACCTATTCACTCAAGTCTAAAAACAGGAATATCCTGACGAGATAAAGTCGCAATTGAAAAGACGCTACACGGAGCGGAAAACAAATTACGCGAACTGCCTCATTCCATCAAGAGATAATTGGAATATTTCGTTTATAAAAGGTGTTCCGGAATCTGGCCTGCTAACTCTACCCCGGCATTCTATCGTCAAAACACTGTCTGATCTGAAAGTATCAGATTTTATAAAACTCTTGCACTTTTTTGTCGCTGACTTCCAAACTATGATAGGTGCAAAAAAGAAGATAGGCTTTTTTCATATTGCATATTCTTATTGAGAGGTCAAATTAAATGAAATTTTATATTATTTAAATAAAGGGACAATGGGCAAATATATATGGGTGCTGGGCTTACCTCTCCAATAACAATAACGTATTTACCACTGGGAAGATCTACTTATCAACAATATTATCTAATTGTCTACAATAGCTTACCTCAATTATGAGCCGTTTCGGAGGTTTGAAATTTATAATCTTCTTAATATAGCTAATTACACGAAAACCTCCATGGCAAATATTTATTTAAAATATATTATTTACAGTGAAGATCCATAAAAGATAGTACTTATATGTAAAAATGTTGGGCGGTGGGAATATTTTAAGAAGAGGATTCCACGTAGATGAGAGTTTGTAACGGTCGTCTCTATTGAAGTTCGGGGTTCTTCTTATTTCAATGGCTTCCCGGATCATGCGAGGGAAGTAGAATTGTTCCTTGGATAGCACAATGGGATTTTGAAACTGCATGCAGTGGTTACTTCCGCTATCCAATATATGTCCTCAGACCGCCGATTTTTCTCGCTGAACGTTTTTAACAGCTTTGATGTGTTCTGTCAGTCGTGTGGCCGAATGCCGAACGCCGCCAAACGCCGAATGCAAGGAAGTAAGACAGGATACAGTGAGTGTTGTGTGCAAGACGGATTTTCGACATTCGCGCGCTCCGAGCCCGGCCCCCCACCACCGTTATATATGTAGATCGATGTTATTATATGTAGATGGCCAAATAAATCGCAATGTTTCACCGGGCAATGCTATTAGTGCCACCTATATGTCACCAGGCAGAAGAGTTAGAAAAACATATTTTGGTATTGAGCAATATACTACTCTATATAGTCAATATATGTACGCCGCGCCTAATGTTCGGATTTTGTAGGAAAATTTTCAGAAAAATTTGTTTAAACTTATTTTTTTAATGATTTTTTGATATTTATATAGATATAAATAAATGTTATAGTCGCCGTGCTTTCGCAATATAAAATTTGCCATCTTTCACAATATAAAATTATAATTATTAATGGAGGCCTACTTATTTCAACATATATTTTATAATGGGGCGCCTACTTATTTCAACATATATTTGCATCTTTCAATAAATAGTGCGTTTTAAAATTTTGACAAAGCGCGAATACAAGAAAATACTTTCATCCCAAGTTTTCCTAAATCACCGCCTTTGTTTGATAAACTGGCTATACATTTTAAAACGTTTCAATGATGAACTTTACTATAAATTTCATTGCTTTAGTGTATGTTTTTTTATTGTGTATTAGGTGTGTTTCTTTATTGTCTGTGTATTATTGTATAGTGTATGTTTATTGTTTATTTGTTAAAGCTATTTACAATTAGTGTAGATGCTTATGTCGATCTTTGCTTATTAATAACATTGTTTAGGTGTCAAAGTTTATAATGAAACCCCTTTCTGGGTTATTTTATTACAGTATGAAGTTGGAATCAGGCGTAATGTATCCAATAATGTGTTAATCGAATTACAAAATACTCACATTATGCTCCCATATTACTTTGTAAGCCGGAGGATTCGCGTGCACGTTGCACTCGAAGTAGACATCGTCTCCCTCTTCAATATCATTCGGGTTCAACTTTGGCCCAAGTTGGAGACTCACTATCGGTACAACTATAAAAAAAAATCAAAATAAGCAAACAAATTTAAATATCGATTAGTAACGTTACGTTGTTGTGCGAATTAGTTGAAACAAGCGTATTTTTCTAGATTTAAGGGCTTTCAGCAGAGGAAATTTCTCTCGAAGTAATTCTTTCACATGAGAAAGATCTGGATATGTATAGATTATCCAAATAATGATGACATAAGTGATAAACATGCACACAATAAAATGCATTTCTTATTTTTATGTTTCAGAGACGGTTCCTGGATGGATATAACTTATTCGACACATACTCTTTCAAAATAAATGAAGAATCTTTAAAAAAGGTAATATTGATGAATATCCGGGAAGATCAGTCTTCAAAAACTTGATTTCTCAACAAAAACCAAACTGGTTTTATCAATAATTTAGTTGTTGTTCCATTGCCAAAAAAACTGTTCTGTTGTTGTGAAAAATTAGTTTCGTCCGTGTTAAATCTATAATAGATGCTAATTGTAGATTTAAAATAATAATATTAAGTGAAAGTGTAACCTGATTTAAATAAGGATTTCTTTGTCCCAATTAATTTTCACAGCAGTGTATATTCAAGATACTTACAGAGGATATTCAAATGTAAGATCGTTTCAGTCACAGAATTCTCGACTTTCGTATTTTCAGCGCGACAAGTCAAAGCTTTGCCGTTGTCTTTTAGAATCGGTTTGAAATTCAGCGTGGAAATACTGACATTTCCGTCTTCGGTATCCTGAAAAACGGCTTCCATTAGTTAAAAAAAGGTCTTTAATTAAATGCTAGTCAGAAAGACTGACTTCAAAGACTCGCTGTGCTATATGCGCTTATAATAGATAATTTATTTTTAACTATATAGAATATAGACCATTAAATCTATTAATTTGTTCTCATATATCCTCATTTATTTAAAATGTAATGTGCAGTGTTTTCAATTTCTAAACCGATCTTAATAGGACAAGCCCCCACGGTAAGTTTACTGTTTTTGATATTTTAATGTACGTAAAACTACATGATAATTTATAAGATAATAACGTTGCCTTACAATTATAACTCGATAACTCGCATTTAGTAGTTCTGAGATAAACGCTTTCCCCTCATCTCGCGAAGTAAAAATTCAGCTATCACTTTTGCGTGCGACATTTTCGCGCGTAAAATCGGCGCGAGTCGACGACCTTGATACAAACGACCATAACTTGTAAACCACTATACGGATCATAAAAAAAAATACTCTAAAATGATCGCATTGAAATTTGACATATAAAAAATTATAACCTGGAAATTGGGGGAGTCGGCCGTTGGTCCCGCAAGGGACGTTACGGAGTCACCGGGTGTTTTTTTTTTAAGTTTCAACTCGTCCACCATTTTTGTTTTGTGGAAACTAATAAGTGGACTGAATTACTAACCTTAACCTAGATAAGTAGAGATATCGAGTTTTTGCGCTACGATAGCAGTCAGTGCTGCCAACTTTCAGCTAGATAAGTATACATGTCGATTTTTAGTATTACAGCTGGAGCTGATTTTCAATTTATCAGCCACCGTTTACTCCTACGGGCAGGGGAATTTCAGTTATCTGGTTTTAAGGGAAAATAGAGTTGACATTTTTACATATACTGGCATACTTATCTCAAAAATGCCAATTTTCGAGTTATCAAGTTATAATAGTAAGGCGACGATAAGATGTATAAAATAATAATTGCTGTGATATAATTATTTATGAAATATTATGTGATCAAGTATTATAATATAGGTTTTATTTTTAATGAAATAATACAACACCCTGAGCGCGCACCACCTAGGTCATATATTTTTGGTCAAACATTTTTGACGGATCTAAAACTGGAAATCACTGGAATATGTTATTAGAAGGGTAACGAAAGGGATTCTTATTAATGAATTTTGAAATTGTAGTAAATAGTATTTAAGGCTGGAGTTGATAGCGTCTTCTCTCAAATACAAACTTCTCAAAATTCTTTCATAGTGAGTCGTTTAGCATCAGTTCGTGCAGTATCTTACATTTTTTTTAACACTTAGTTTTCTAATAAGCAATACTTACGATTTGCTTATCTTCGCCGAATTTAACTCCTTGAAGCCACCACGAAATCTTGGCAGGCGGTCTAGAACCAACAGTCCTGCAGGACAACTGCGCTGGCCGATTAGCTGATAGCGGAGTGTCACGTGAGAGTATTTCGACCTCCAGTGGTTTCACTGTTAAAAATTAGAAAATACTAGAAATTAGAAAATTTATATGAATTTTTACTGTAAACTCGATAGCTGATTTTTACTGTAAAATTCCGAACAACTGCAATCGATAACCGAAAGATGTTGGTAAATGTCTAAAATATTATTATGAATTCAGATTCTAGGGCATTTACCGCGTGATATTGGCAAAAGCTTGGTTTTGCTATTGCTCGTTTGTAAAAGTCATATTTATGGTTTTATGTTTCGTTTTTGTAAATGTCAGATTAAGGTTACGTTTTTAGAAGTCCAAAATGTAGTATAATATTATCTAAAGTTCATAAAGAGGTGGAAACGAATTAGAAAATAATTATAATTTACAGGTTTTTTAATTGGAATAAATATAGACTATATTACAATGGGGTTCTCGTTTATCTAATTTAGGTAATAGATTTAGCATTGCAGCTTTTTCTGTAAGGAAGAATCAGGCAATTCACTGACATGACAGCTGGCTCGATTATTTTAATTTAGCTACTTTCATGGCATTATAAATTACTGCATTTTGTTTTCGGGTAGGGCTTGTCGTTATAAATGTTGGAACCTTCGTGCTGAAAAAAATGGCTGTTCGTCCTATATATTGGCTAGATTCTAGAGACACTGCGGAAACATTTTTGGTTGTGAACGGTTTCGTACAGCTTGGGCCACAAGATCCATTTTGTTCTCGGGTCGGCTCAACTCACGATTCAGCTCCTGTTCAGAAACCTCCTCGAGTGAAAGGCTATCCCGGGTAAGACTCCCGTGTGTCAGGCCTCAGAGCTGGTGGACCGGTTTCTCCCGGCGGGGTTGCATCCCGGCGCCACTGGACGGTTAGCGCACCGATTGGCGACGACAATCGGTTGTGCACTTTGGCTCATTGGATAGCTGAAGGATTCTGGAGACTTTGGAAATGTACTGTCTCCTAAGCAGCGGGGGTGGATGTTGACCTGCCGTCAACCTGTCGCACCGGTCGGCGAAGCCAATCGGTTGTGCATTTTGACTAATTGCTGAAGGGGTCTGGAGACTATGGAAATATACTGTTTCCTAAGCAGCGGGGGTGGATGTTTCACCTGATGTCATGCCACTCTTGAAATGACCTTGGGCCACTCGATCTTGTGTGTCATTACGGGCAAAGAACGACCAGGTCCGCGATAAATTCAAACTGAATTACTACAGGTATAGGTTGCGTTAGCGACTTCGGACCCGTAACCAGTCGAGAGGACGGAGATATCCTGAAGGTTAATTCCAGATGGAGATATCCAGCCAAAACTGGTAGTTAGGGGGTGAGACTGCCATCTGGATACCTTTCCCGGTGCCTCGCCGTAAGGCGTTAGACTCTAACGGGTTGCTGGTGTACTAGACAGTAGATTGTCTTGTCCCCAAGTTTTCTACACTCATCCCACGGCTGAAAGAACGATCTATATCGTTATACCAGCCTGGGGTGACGGGTTCGTTCGTTGTAGTCGACACCGCCATCCTGCGAAAACCTTTTTCGCAGGATGGCGGGAGCTAATACACTCGCTGGGGTATGTCAGTTTATATTTGGATATGTAGATCCGTAAAAATCTACGATTGTTCAATAATGTCAGTAAACAGATGCAAAGGCAGGTTCATATTTTTGAACGCAAAATACTCCGCAGTGTGGCGTGTGGGAAAGACGATCAAATGGAGAAAAATATAATCTGTATTACGATGGGCATGATGTGATATTCCTGAAAATCTGAAGGCTTAGGTGTCTAGGCCATGTCGAAAGGATGTAAAATGTAAGCCGTTTAAACACATCCTTTGTGAGACACCTGAAGGGCATCGTTTGTTTGTTTCTACTCTTTATTGTGAAATCACAATAGGTTTATTTTCATATGACAATCTCTTACAACCAACCCTAGGACGACCAAAACCACGGTTGGATTGATTGAACAACTGGAAACCCGAAGCCCAGGAAAGGGTGGATGAAGGTGAAAAAGATTCTTGACGGGTCCAATACCCACAAGTAGTTGTAGCGCAAATGATGATGGTGATATCTGAGTAACTTATATTTGTTATGTCCACAAAGAAAATTGTTACTATTTAAATGTGAGAGAATGCCGTCAATAAAATTATTATACCAGCTATAAATATTAATTTTCCGAGTTAATTTAGCTAAATTGCAAGGCAATTTTAATAAAACAAAGTTATGTTTTCGTGTAATCAATTTAGGTCAAGTTCACGATGATCGATCGTGTTTCTGTGGTAGATATTTGCAGTCCCAGGGAGACCGTTGCGAGCTACAATACACTGGTTAGAGTGTTACTCGTACATCATAAATCTATTTACGGCTGACAGCGCACAGCAGTCACGGGTTAGCTAAGCGGAAAATCTGTATATTGTAATGGTAAGTAAGCAAGACGAACATAGGTACACATTAAATAATATATCTGTGTAAGCTCTATTATGTATAACTAGGCTTGATCTTTTCTTGCATATTACCACGAAAATATTATACATAAATTTAGGTTTCCTCATTTTCATTCTCAGTTGTATTAAAGTCTGGTCTGAGTTGTTCGCTAAACGGGTGTAAAAATATACAAATTGGGACATAATTAAATACACAAATTGGGATTTGTTTAAAGTACCAGATGGAAAAGGAATAAAACATCCTGATGACGATATAGTGTTGTAACAGTTAGCAACATGCATAATTTTGCGACTACTTTTAATATAAGACGTGTAACATTTTTTCTCACGAATTTGGTCTATCATTAAACAACATAATTAACCAGAATCCGTATGCGTCTTTCGCTATAAGCATTTTACCAAACGTTTTTTTCAATACCACGAAGTTTCATTCCAAACATCATTCTGAACATTTCAACGTCAAAATGTTGGCTATACAAACCGCGATATTTCCTGTATTAAAATCACTCTCTCTTCACTCAGTTCAACTCGATGGTAAGAGTCTCTGTATACAATTAATAAAATAGTTAATAAATTGTTTTAAATACTAATGTTTGTGTTTCTCTACTCTCTGAGGTAAAATTCTACGTAAGATTGTAACCCTGGTTTTCGCACAGCATCAGAAAGAGCCGACCAGGTTTCTTCCAATAGTGAATAATATACTTGTATATAAACGAAACACGATTGCACCGGCAAAATTAGTCGCCTATCAAATGTACATCCGTGTGCTCCTTCAGTATGCAAGTGTGGAAGTAGTCTTAATCTCTTCGTTTGACCATGGAGAAACATAATTTTGATGGTGGCACTCTCAAAAATGGTGCGTTTGGGCGCTGCGGGCCAAAAACAAAATGGCCGCCATCAAAAACATGTTTTCCTATTTATATCAGTAACCGTTGAAGATACGAAAAATGTTGTTGAATAAAAAATGTAGCCTGACAAATTGTGCATAGAAAAGGTCCTTACAACTTTCTTTGTATAACTAACCGTTTTCTCAAAAAAAAATACTTTTGTAAAAAGAAATATTAAGAAATGAAAAAATCGAAGTTTTAGGGTTTTGCAAGCACATATTTAAAGTTTTTGAAATTTTTTACATGTTTCCTGATTTATTACAATAATAACTGTATTAAACTTTAATAAATTAACAAATATACCATTTTTATATTTTTTTTTATGTAGGAATTGGAAAGAGGAAAGAGACATTTCTTGAAAAGCTCTAATTTGTAATAACAATACTGTTGAAGAAATACAATATTACATTTGTTAAATTTTCAAATACAATCAATATCACTGTCAATGCCAATTTCACTTAAACCTAGATCTTCATCATTGTCTTCCTCGCATTCTCCCGTATTGTCGCAATGGTCAGGATCACCTTCGCACTTGCACATTTCAGTACACCGGAGTCCATTTGACTGACACGTACATGGAGGACAGCAACGTCTTTTTGAGCATGAGCAGCGGCAAAGCTCCAAGATAAGCTTTGGTGCACAGGGGTTGGTACAAGCAACAGGCTCGTATGCACTACCTATTTTCTGCCATCCAAAATCTGAGGGTGACGGGTTATTAGGATGCTGAATTAGGTCCTGATTCCACTCAAAACATTGAAGGTGAGCCCGTAGCAATGCTGGATTTAGTGCTGATTTTGTTGGAGGAAGGTTCTCATCTTGATGTTGTTTTTTAGTAAACAAGAACCATCGCACTGCTCCTATGTCTGTCAATGATGTTTTGGGGATGTATAGCTGACAAATGAGTGCTTCCAAGTTAGCCCTCACATCTTCAGTGAGTAACAGTGTTGTCCCCAATTTAGCCAAAGCTTCTGTCATCGTATCACTTGCTGAATTAAAAGCTTTCCACCACTTTATTTTTCCTTTGCCAGCAAATGACCCTGTTACATCAGCTCCTGAAAGTGCATGTAGTCCAGGGAGTGCAGAGGCTTTCAGAGGTCCAAGTGCTCTGTAAATTGACCCTATCTGAACAAACCTTTTCATACCATGTCCAAGATAGAAAGCAAAATCTTTAAAAAGTTGTGGATATCGCCTTAGTGCTAGAATAAGGACGTCAGTATCAGGGGAGAACACGTGAGTAGTTTTAATTCCTTTCTGTGCTAAATAAGCTGCATGTAATATAATCTTTGTGTCGGCCTCCTCTTGCGTGCTTGAAAGACAGGATACATCATCCCCATGTGATGACGCTGCCTTGTCCCTCCAACTGAGTACGAACTTCTTGTTGTTGGTCTCACCGAATTTGAGTATTTGATTGGAAAGGAACTCGGTTAGTTCGTCTTTCGTCTTATCATGGGCCAATAGTTTGTGCATTGGTATGCTTTCAATTTTTGTTTCTGGCCTGACTTTGTATTGGATTGGATCAGAGCCTTTTTGCCGTATGTCTCGCATCGCTTTCTTCAATGAGTTTTCTTTGTACGAGTCAAAAACTATATGTACCTCACTATAGTTATTGAATTTTTGTCCGATCCATTGGCTGAATTTCACACCGAGGTCATTACATGTCTTCACTGTTGTAGGTTTGTGGTAGGTATGAAAAAGTGCCATGCCATCTACTATTACAGCTTTTCCATGTAGCTCGTCATTATGTACTGGAACATCATGAGCTGTAGACGTATTATCATCTTCGTTTTCTTCAGCAGGTTTCTCTTGGATTGATTCTAGAGCATCTGTAAGTTTGTACTTAGCCAGACAATGGTGCATACTGCCGTCAATTGCAAACAACGACTTTGGTAGTGCTGAAAACTCGTAGTTGCTTAAATTGTGCCTCAAATCTATGTCAGGTCTGCTTCTGGAAGCTATCAACAATCTTGAAATGAGAGATAAGTCTGTCTTAATGGCAACGGTTTTGTCTTTGATGGTAATTTTAATCTTCTTAGCTACTGATTTACACGTTTTTATGACATTCTTTTTCATGGGAGCCCAGAACATAATTGTGTTTGAACGAATTCGTTGATCTAAGAAAATATTATGGAGATCTTTACCAACTTCGGCAACACTGTCTAAAGACACTTTTACTTCTTGAGGAAAGACTCGCTGAGTGAGGATATTTATGAGGTCATCACTTTTATATTGGAAGGGATTTGTTGAGTTTTTAAATGCTTCCATTAGTGTAAGCACATTATCGCCCTGGCGCTGTTGGAGTTTTACTGACACTTCGTGATGTTGACTTCGTTCTGTACTTTTTAATCCAATCATTTTCTCAGTTTCACATGCAATTCTAGTTAGTTCCGAATTAGCAAGGAAGAATCGATTTCGAGCATTCTCATTGAGTGTTATACCCACAAGTCCTCCATGTACCTTTAGTTTTCGATTTTGGTGTTCCAGAGCCTCATCCGCACCTAGAGAACAAAATGGTACTTTACTTCTGTTCACTACCCAATTACCTTCCATAAACTGTTTCCAGATTTCTGGATCTGTTGATTCCAAGTTTTCCATCTCTGAAAGATATAAGGTGATCATTCTAGCATAGTTAAGTCTATTAAATGTAAAGAAGTATTTAACAAACTCGTGGACGGATGCTAAATACAGTTTCCAATCAGATGTTCTTACAGCTCTTATGAAATTCATCATTACTTGCACCATATCCATATACGTGCAAGCTAGTTTGAAAACAGGATGCTTTTGCTTTTTTGTTGCTGAAAAGTTTTCAATATTTTGAATAATCTTTCTTTCTTGTAGGGAAGAAACTATTGTGGAATTTACCTTTTCAGCTCTTTTTTATCACTAGTTGTTAATGTTTCTACTAGTTCTTGGAGATGAGGCTTCAAACAGTCTAGCTGCCCTGGAAATTCTTTTTGAAATTCTTCTAAGAGTAGGTTAGTTAGTGTAGAGGCAGTAGATATATGAGCTTCAATTCCTCTTCTGATGTGTTTACCGTCTAGGATTTGTTTCATTGTTGCTGCTGAATATAATCCACATTCAACCCACAATTCAGGTATACCTGAACCTTCAATGAGCTCTCCTATTGTGCGGAGCTGAGCAATTATGATATGTAGCTCACCAGGCTTCAGAAGCCATCCCTCCTTATATTCATTTACAGTCATTTCCAGCTGTTTTATTGGTTTGTAAAGAGCCATGTCAACTGTGACAACTACCTTTTTCTTAGTGGCTTCTACATCGGGACTTGTATTGTGGACTGAACTATTTAGTTTCTCCAGTTGTTTCATCACAGTAAGCTGCACTGATTGATTAGTTGGTGACTCTGGGATCATAGGTAGCATGGTAACTCTTGACACAGGCTTCTGCTGATCTATCAAGAGGCAGTTATAGCCAGCCCAAGTTGGAAAATGTGTAGTAGGCTTCTCGTTCATTGACGTAAATATGATTATTCACTTGCAAAACCCTAAAATTTATATTTTTTGATTATTCTTTTTACAAAAGTAATTTTTTTGAGACAACGGTTAGTTATACAAAGAAAGTTGTGTGGACCTTTTCTATGTATAATTTGTGCAGCTACATTTTTTGTAAAAAACATTTTTTCGTATCTTCAACGATTACTGATATAAATAGGAAAACGTGTTTTTGATGGCGGCCATTTTGTTTTTGGCCCGCAGCGCCCAAACGCACCATTTTTGAGAGTGCCACCATCAAAATTTTGTTTCTACATGGTCAAACGAAGAGATGAAGACTACTTCCACACTTGCATACTGAAGGAGCACACGGGAGCCTATATTTGTACATTTGAAAGGGGACTAAATGGGCCGTTTAACATTTCTGATAACTTTTATACGATCGCACAGGCTGGCAGCGCTCTATAAATCTATAATTTATATCAATTACACTATAAGTCGGATCAAAAAGTTTAACAAACATTTTCTCTGTAGAATTTCAATTCACTTATTTTTTCTATGTATTAAAAACAAATTATAAAATTATGATTATAATGATCCCTTGTCGCGGGGCTCCTAAAAGGCGTAAGGCCCATAAGCCGATTCTTGCTTGGTCTATTGGAAAATCCGACACTGTAAATGACAGTAAACATCGTTATTGAAAACTAAAGGGTTATATGGTAATTTTTCAACAGACTAACGGTTTCGTGAATGGTATTTCCTCTTTTCGAAAAAGGTCGAATTTTAAAATAATAACTCACGATTTATTGTAATGAAACGAGTGTTTCCTACCATTATAATTAAAATAAGATTTTGCTAATTTCCAATATCTTATTCATCAAGTTACGTCTATAAATAATAAAAAATCACGATCACTACAGATGCATTCTATTCGCGACTGAAGATGATATCTTTTATTATAATATTAAAATTATGCAATCCAGATATTCATAAATTAAGAAGCGACGTGGACACGAGATCTACGAGAAGTAATCACCTCGCCAATTGTACATTAATAAAGAATGAATCGAGGAGGAAGGGACCAAAATTCTGCTGCATTATAACAGTAAAAATATTATAACAGTAAAAACCGTATTTTTTTCTATAAAAATAATAATTTAAAACAAAATATTTATATTTAAGGGTTTAAAGGGATTATATTAAAAATATTTTTTTTGGCAATTTTATTCAAATTTATATAATTAAAAGTAAATTTAAATGCAATTGAAAATATTTTTTTTTCAAACTTCATCAAACTTCCGCACTCAACGATATATGTGCTCGAAAAGAGGACGAAATAAGCTACAGCATAAAATATAAAATATTATGGGCTGTTATGGGCCGCAAAACTTATCTCTAGTTTAATATAGCAATTTCGCCACTTTTACCATGTTATCCCTAACATAATAAAACTCATTTTATGAAAAGAATACACATATTACAGTTACAAAACAAATATAAAAACAATGCTCGTACCTGGTTCTTGGATATTAATTATACAATGGATTATCGAAGCCCTATAAAATTTTGGGAATGACGACATTAATAAAACCTTATTACCGCGCGCTTTTCAGTTAATACCCCGCGCAGGAGAAAGTGCAACTTTGAGTGATCGTAATAAATTACGCCACTACTAATTGTGTGATATTTATATACTAAAATGTAGACCCGTCATTTGGGAACATAATGTAATTATTAAAATAGGGATAGAAAAAAGTCGACATTTTGATTTATGACCTACGGGAGGAACCACCGTGCGCCGTCTAGATCGCCACACGCCCGTAAGAGACCAACGCCCTACGGCGAGATAATCAGGTAATTCACCGAGCGGGCTGACACTCGCTCCCTTACTGTCACTTGCAACCGGATTACTCCGGTCTCTCGACTGGTTACAGGTTCGAGTTTGCTTGCGCGGTCCTCTTCCTTACGTAGCGGTGAAACGGTGTCTAACGAATCTATCGCGGACCACGGCATCCTTTGGCCGGCTGTTGGTATCGGGTAGCCGATTGTCGTTTCAAGAGCAGTCGCCGTAAGGTAAACAACTACTCCCGTTCTTTAGGAGACAGTACTGTTTCCAGACTTTCATGGCTGTCGGTCAGAATACACAATCGATTGGCTGACGCCGCACAGTGCGCAGACCGTTCAGGAGCGCCAGAAAGTTGACTCCTGGGGGAAACTAGACCTAAGGCCAGAGTCTTACTCGGGCTCGCACTTCATGCATAGAGGCCGCCGGATGGGTGTTGACCCGTGAGTGTGACCGACCCAAACAAATGGGTCTTCGTGGTCAATTCAGCAAGAGCACATTAGCTCCCAAAGTGCATTAGCTCCCAAGTGCTCTATCTACCTGCAGTCCAATCGCTGACAATATATTATGTGATATCATAATCAGTGGCGTAGCTAGGTGATCAAAGGCTCTGGTGTGACAATTAATTGTGCCCCCGTCACCCATTTCCCCAACTCAAAACAAAACTAATTGAGTTGAAATAAAAATGCATTCATGTGCACGCACCCATACATACGAAACGATCATCTGGCCGTTCGCTGATCTGCGCCAGAAAGAGACAAACGACGTGCGTAGTGCGCTATCTCGCTCGGCGAAGCAGCTCGCGGAACGACATTGCTCGCATCGTAGTAGTACTACCAAATTCCGTTAGATGGAGTATTTATAAATAGTTCTACCAGTCGCATCTAGGCGGTGTTTTTGAATAAATTGAGATTTATTTGAATAATCAATATATTGTAACAAATTGTTATTATTTTTATCAGACCAATAACCAAATGCACTGTTGTTCCCCTAGATCTGTGGGCCCTGGTACACTGCACCATCTCGCACCTTAGTAGGTACGCCACTGATCATAATATGTTCTTGAATAATCATAATAATTTGTACTTACAATACATTTCTATGTCAATTGAAGCGGTGAGCGGAGCGGCTAGTATTGTGTTTGAAGTTCGGCAGGTGAATCGGGCATGTTGATCCGCCCTTGTTAGACCTCGAACACGCAACTGCGAGGCTCTAGTGTGCGGGAACCCACTGGTGGTGTCTGACGATTCCGCCAAGTCATCGTCGCGGTACCAAGACACCGATGGCGTGGGATTACCTAAATGAAGAGAAATTATGCCTGCATTATGAGCGAAAAAGTATACAAAAGCGAAGGCGAAAGGATTTTATTACTACTGTAAATATATTCGTTCTAATAATAATAAGAGTACCTACGTCAGTTAGGCTTCTCCACCTAAGTCAGAAAGTAAGTCGTATGCTCAGATACAGGCTATATTTGGCCTAGTTGGGTATACGCTGAGCATGGTCATGTGAATGTGGGCCGTTGCTTCTTCGCACCATTACTTGGTATGACAATTTTTATGCGTTTTATAAATATGTTTGATACAAATAAATAAATAAATAAATCGAATGGGGAGACGCTGCGGCCGTGACGATGATGGTCATTGGGTTTGCGTTTGGTCATCGTTAGTCTGCCACCCGCAAATGGCACTTCGTATGAAGCGTTTGTACGTGACCATTTATACTCTCTTGTCTATGGGTTCTGCATCCATCTTACGAAAGATACTATTTGCAGTGTCTCTGCTTTCTCGTGAAGCACGGACGCATGCCCCGCACCTCCTTTTCTATTTCGTAATTCTGGCAAGTTGCCTTATTCACGATATCCAGAATGTGTAGATGTCTGTTGAGCCGGAAATGCCTTGCGAAGATTGCCACTACAATTCTCATCATTGTCCTAGAACGGCTCAAGCGACACATCTACGATGAGATGTTCAGCATTGCAATAGATCAAGAAAATGGCTATAGTACAGATAGAGCACGGGAAGATGCAGGTAACCTGCATTTTGCCTAAGAGAAAATCGAAGTCAACAAAGTTAAACGCACTACTGCAATCGAAAAGGGTTAGAAATCTGATTTTTTAATCATTCATAGCCCGCCTGATGCCATCTGTGACTTTGAATAGTGGCGTGGTGTTGCTGTGTCCCTGGCAGAAACCGGATTGATAGCAATCTAAGCAATACATGCCAGTGAAGAAAGGTATTTAACTGGAATAAGACAATACGCTTCAGATGTATCGGAAAGAATATGAGGATGAATATTGGCTTACAATCTTTTTTCTGATTGAGTGAGGAATTTTTGGGCGAAGCATGAAATAGAAAAATAAAAAATATTCGTAATGAAAATATGGATAAAAATATGGATAATAACCATAAAATAAAATACAAACGGAGCTGCCATGGAATTCACCGACCAAAAATCGGGCCCATCATATATAATTATTGCACTTCTGGGAGGTGAAGGGTGGATTCCGGACTTACGACCGGCGGTGGTAGGTTTCGGACAGCTGTCTTGCCACATGTGAGCGTTCACCTTACCACCCATTCACTCCTCCTTCGAATCCATAGAATTTGAGATGCAGAAATCGCGGTTTTAGATAATTTTTCAAGAAAGGAGTTGATTATTTTCCTGGAGAGACCAAGATCTTTAAAAAGGTATATAAAGCAATAAGACTTGTATTCGAACAATCACAACTCGTAACTTTAACGTAGGTTATACCAGTCACGGTTCACATGGGTTCGCATGGGTTCGAGGTGTAGGAAAAAAATTAAGAAATATTCGGTCGTCGATCTTCACGAATCATATTATTAATAAAGGTTGTTATAACAGAATGCAATTGAAATAAAGGCTTGGTGAGATGGACATTTAAAACATTCATGTCGATATCAGAACACGAATATTTTTTCCTTTGATTCCCTACACCGATCGAGTGAAGAAATTGCCATGTGTCTGACGAATTTCACTTTTACAGGAACCTTTACACTGTTACAGAAAAACAATTTTTTTTTTAGCTTTCCAGCATAATTAGTTACAGCGATCCCTTAGTAGTTTGTAAGAACTTCACAAAGCATCCGTAGGGTTAAATTTATGCTTGGCCTTCACTCGATCGCGTTTGGTCATAACTTTTATATGTCGTTGTTAGCCACGGGCAAGGGCAATGTTTGACCCTAACCACCTTCACCGGAGCGTGCTAATCATAAGCTCGTTTGTTTGTTAACTGAACCTTTAGATTGATGGTAGGAAAATTCTCGATGCGATGCCATTCCTTATTGCATGCATCGATTGAGAATTTAATGTAATATATTTAAGATTACGATTTATATTTATTGCTGGATCTTGGAATTAGTTATTTTATATCAAATATAAGATCGCGATAGGAGAACTCCGATTTCCGCATACTGTCCATATGACACATATGACTTATTATTGTGACCATTATTCAAATCAGGAAGACTTTTTGATTTTTTGTCATTGTGTGTTAATAAAAAAAAGGAATATGCAGATTAACTGATGATAGGATATCCAAGAGCTTCTTAAATCTATAGTAGTCCTTAAGCAAACACGTGTTAGAGTCCTCCATTAAAATTTCGGGACTATAACCAGCACTAATAATTCAAGAGTGGCTTCAAACTCGTCAAAATAGTTGACTTGAGACGGGCAATAGACGACCACCTGGTAAATCTGCGAGTATTGCAAATACTCCTCAATAAATATAAATTCTACACGGCTTCTCTATGTTGATATGGATAACATTTTAAACTTCAGGTCGGATCTTAAATATATACAGACGCTACTGTAATTCTACCTTAACCCTTCAGGCCTCGGCCCCTCAGCCGATTGACAAGTTGCTGTCCCAAAAAAATTTAGTAAAAAAATTGAATTACGACACTGTCTCACCAAAACATTAATTGCTGCCGAATCACTGTACCCATAATTAAAATAAAACATATTAACATAATAAAATAACACAAATTAAATTAAAATAAAATTAAAACGGGGCCATCACGCTGAATCGTGTTGTGGCCGATATCGGCCAATCGGGGCCTGAGGGGTTAATCATGTCATTATGGATATGAGTATAGCCAAAGAGAGGAAACTGATGCGAAGGTAGCGCCGGTAGCTACATATATTACATATGTTTTGTTCATATAGGAGATAGTAGAAACACAACGCTCGAAAAGAGTTGACCATGAGATTTTTATTTGTTAAACATCAATAATAAAGTAATAACAAAATATAAAACATCGGTTGGACCAACGCAAGACTTTCCTGGCAAGTAGAACCCCCCCCCCCCTTCACCAACCCAAACCCCCTCCCCTTGCGAGCCAATACCCCAACCCTCCCCTATGTGTTCGATTAAAATCTCGAATATATTTCTAAGATTTTTGTTGCCTCTAAGCAGTGTTTTCGTAATATTTTCCGAGGTATTAAAATGGTATTATTCCAATATGATGTAGCATTTTCCTAAAATATAGCGAAAATTAATAATTATTTGTAATGCTTATATATGAGATATTCAAACCAAAATTTCACAATGAGGTTTCAGACCAATAAGGCATCTGTGTACCGAATTTACAAATAATATAAGTCAAATATTTAGAATATTTAGAGATTGAATTGAAGCAGGAAAAGTAATATTATGTATATAATATTTGGGTGAAAAATATGGATTGCGGAAAAATCTAGAAAAGTTGAATCATGATAAACTCGTTTGGCAACACTTGTACCTAATTATGGAATCAACCGTTAACTGATTTTGTTATAATTGTTGTTTAGACAGGCTTTCGCCAACTGCTTTTCTTAAAACAAGTTTAGACAGGCTTTCAGAGGTTGTTGTGTCATACTAATTTCAAGATGTTGTTTGACTCTTACAAGAAATTTGATCTCATTTTGTCGTGAACATTTTTGATTGCTATTTAAATATCCACCAAGAGCAGGGTGGTTCTCCAAATATTGGGAAAAACACGGTTCCGGCATGAATAACTATGTTCCCGATGTCCCATAGTATTCTAATATTTTTTTACATGTAGAACTAAAGTACCTCTAACTTTGGAATATTTAACATGTGGCTTAATCATAATTGAAGGTCCTGAAAAAAAATGTGAAACCATGAAACTCTAATTACCGTCCCTGTCCCTTTCTCCATTTTTCGACTTTCGAGTGAATGGCATTCCACACTTGTAAATAATAGAGCTGTTTAACTTATGTATCCATAAACTACGATTCCAAAAGCTTTATTTTATATGGTTTTAATAAATCATATTTCATATTTTATACCGTTTATAACGTTCCGAACCGATGTCACCACAATTTCTCAAATTACCGTTGCCAGTTTTCAAAACGTCGCACATCACTAATTATTACGCCAATCACTAGAAGGCGTTTGCTATAAAGTGTGCCCTTTGCACTGATCTAGAGCGGACCTATCGGCTGCGCCTACTTTTGTCGATAAATTGCACGGTACGTCTAATTTTGGAGAAAAGTTGCAATTTGCGGTTATTTCATAATTACCTTCGCAGCGAAATTAAAGTGCGTGTTACTTGGTGGAGTTGTGGTGAATATTACTTATTATTAAGTTTGTTGACGTTAACATTTTTCTAGCATTACTTTTTAGTTTTATAGTAAAAGTAGCCCTAAAAAAATAAAAACCATCAAATCATAATTACCGTTATCCTAATTACCCTCGCCACGATTTCAAATTACCGTCGCCAATTTGTATTTCAAAGGCGTTTATCTTTTTTTCTATGACAGATATTTAAAAAACTTTTACACTGTTATACAGTGCTCTTGAATATCTACAAAAAAAAATATAAAAAAAAAATAAGAATAAAAAATTACATTCTTTGAAATCAGTGAAAGGACGCCGGATTTCCACATTTCTGGAGAACGACCCAGCAACACTTCTGTTATATTATTGCACGTCTGTCATATTATTTCGGTATGGCACGTTTTGAAATAAATTCAGCGTAGCCTGATTCGATGATGAATTATCAAATTATTCCACGCAACATATTAACCGAGAGTCACGTGACGTGCCTTAGCGGAAATACATGTGTTTACCTCCATTGTTGGGTGTGCTACGACCTGGAAGGTTGTCACTAACACCGTCTCGCTTCATCCGATGCGACCTGGCCGATTTTATCTCATCAGAATAACCTTACGCTTACCGGGTGCGGTTTTAACGATTATTGTCACCTTTCCTGTTCGCTCATTCCGAGCGTGGTATGAAGTGGGTGCTTTAGATAAGTAAGGCCCTCGAGGGAATTGGGAACGACAGACAATAAAAGCGGAGGAGACGTAAAAATTGTAGCGCCGAGAGATTCCGGGAAAAACGAAAAATCCTGGATATACGAGGTGTGTCTAGAGAGTAATGACACTAATCATTTGTGTGTAAGGTTTCAGTTAAATAAATAGGATATTCTCGATCGAGAATTGTCGACAATGTGATGTGTTTCATTTTTTCGGTAACTATATTTTTAACAGTAAAATATATAAATAATATTATTATTGGCACTACTAGGGTCACAATGTGAACGTGGCATATTTTGAAACGACTAACCAAAGTAATAAACATATTAAAAGGAATTAAAAACAAGACTGCCGTTACAAAAAAAAACTGTATTTATAATTATTTTTATTACGGGTTTTTATGGATTATTTGTGGTTTAAATTTTTATCTATATATAAACATATATATTTTCGGAATTTAATCAATCAGACCTTTCATTTTACACTAAATACGATATATTTATGACATTATGATATATATTTATATTTACTTAATATTTCGACAGTTAAATAACCATATGACACTCGGGACGACTTAACGATTCTAACAAGACTACATGCTTATCCGTTCAAGCGTTTAGAAGTTATGGTGGAATAAATAAACGGAAAACATATTTAGATGAAACCTGAATACATTACAATTTTTTTTGTCGAGCAGTCGTGTAAAAACGAAGTGTAATATTTTCAGGTTTCATGTATGTATGTTTATCCGTTTCCTTATTTCATCATCACTTCTAAATGCTTGAACCGATTTAGAAGTTCATAGCATTGTTAGAATCATTACGTCATCCCTGGTGTCATAGGGCACCTAAATTGTCCGCATATCAAATATGTGTCCATACATCAATAATTTAGGATACATGTTGTTTTTAGAAACCTTTTGTATTAAATAAAAGTTCTGATTCAGTACAACCCAAAATATACAGGTGGATACTTATCTATACCTATGGATAAATACATAAGCCCAAAAATTTCATAAAAAACTGTTTAATTACTTGAACGGACTGTGTGCGATGGCGGCGGCCGGTGCGAGGCTATCTAAAGCGTCTCGAACAGGGCTCGATGGTCACGAGATACCTGCCGCAGAGCACGTAGTCCTGCGACGCCACACTCAGAAATCCGGGCTAATAGGCACCGCTCACTCGAAGCACCGCTAAAAGCCATTGTCCAGCTAAAGACGTCACAGGCCTTGGACGGGGATTGGACGTCAATTCCCCTCAACTGACTCACAGAATACGCAATTGTCTATATCACTGGTTTATAGAGATTACATGCGTCAACGGAGTCCTGACGGAGCTTTCGTAAATTAAAGTGGTTAACCCAAGAAACTAAAAACTGGTTTTAACTATTACATACTATTAATTTGGTGTGAAATGTGCGGTAGACGTACTTTTCGTAAAAAACCAAACCGTCTTGTTTCGTAACTATATTTCAATTGCACGATTTAAAAATGCAAAGTAGTAATAATATAGTGTGCAAAATTGACATCTACAAATATTATAGTACGGGCCAAAGGAACGTTCCGGTGAGACAATAAATCATTAGGCTGCCCCCGCCCCTTTTACTACCTGCTTGTAGGGATGATTGTCGGCTTTGTTTAACCCAAGTCTTGTTGAGGTAAAATCGCAGTCGAGAATCGTTACCTCTTATCAAGTGGTCCATTTTTCTCAAAAAATCCATCCTGGCACACACACAAAAATGACAAAATGTTATGTATAAGGTACCGAGTCTGCATGCTAATATCACCCTTCAACTTAAATAGCTCCAGGTTAGAAAATATTGTCCCCATTGCTCTACTGATAGGCAAGTAATGATATTTTATTCGCTCAACATTGTATAATATACATGTGTGGGACTCATTATTACAAAATGCCACGATAACATTTTACTAATGACTGTTTAGAAATTAATAATGACCTGTGCTATGTCATGGTATGATAATCAGTTATCTATTGAGTACTCATTTAATAACTCGCATAATTAATAATAATAACATCGCATAATTAGGTCATTAATTAATTACTTTAATTTTAAAATAATACTTAAACCGTAAATATTAATAAATATAGCAATCGGTACTATAATAAATGCAAATGTAAATGATACGAAATAAATATAAATATAATAATAAAAGATGATGCACGTGTGAATGATACGAATAAGATCCATATTTTGATTTATTATCAGTACGTTCATCTTTTTATGTAAATATTATTAAGGTGGTGGCTTTCTGTACCGACTAATCCTTACTAATGTAGCAGATAATGCAGCAGATATATTATAATATGGTCAAAATGGCCACTAAAGTTTCACTGAAAGTCACCCTATCATAATCTCCAGCAGGTAAGCCTTAGGATTGGCTGGATTTTATACAAAGCTGTATTTAAAAAAATGGTTATTAAATAAAATAAATAAAATAAAATGTGTAATACTGTTTCATCGAGCAAGCTTAATTCATCGATAAGCAATATCGACGTTAGCAGCATCCTTGTTGACAGCTCGGTTTATTACCCCATTGGAACGCTCCTTTCGCCCGTACTTTAGTAAATGTGACTTATGTAACCAACGCAAATTGGAGAAATCATAAAAACGACAGAAAAATGAGGTTTCAATCCACAAGTAGTTACTAGTACAGGATTTTTCCATTTCGGCAAATACCCCTACAAACCCGACACAAATATGTACACGGCTCACTAGTATATCTACGAAATTTGTAGCCATTAGAAGCACAGGCGGATTTGCATCCACATGACAAAATAATCATTCACGCCTTTGGTGTTGCTTTGAGTGTAGTGAGGATAGGAAGAAGCTTGTTTTCTTCAATCTTCCAGCCACAGTCTGTAGACGACGGTAATTCTGGATGGCCAACGTGAACACTTTTCTAAACTAATGTTTCGTATTGAGCTCCTCGTAGGTGAAGCTGCATTTGCTGCTGTTCTGCGCGAGAAGAGGGGCGTAGTGCGGTTCATCTGGTTTATGAGTCAGTTTTGTAACAAACTCCTCTGCATCCACCAAACACTCTTAAGTCAGTGGCTCGACCTCAAGTGACTGCAGAAGAGCTGCGTCACTCTTAAATATATTAAACTCTCCTTTTTTGGTGACACGAGCAGGGTAGAAAGTTGTATCGCAGCCTGTTACAGCAAGGTATACCGAGATGTTTTCTGAAACACATGCTGGGTCTCGGCAAATGTGGAGTGTAAGGGGATGTATTTCTGAGCTTTACTTGTTCCAGACATCATCAAGCAATCCTTACATTTTCAATCTTGGGAAAATGGTGCAATTAGGAAAACATCCATGTCAATGGTGCAATTAGGAAAACATCCAAACAATCCTTACATCTTGGGAAAATGGTGCAATTAGGATAACATCCATGTCCCGCACTGATAGTACTACTATCTTGAAGGGGCTGTGTACCGCTTAGAGGATCATTCTTGTATTAGCTGTTATTTCATGCGACGCCCGCATCAGACTTGCGTCAGTGGCAGTCAGACCTATCGGAACAACCCTATCGCCGCCCTGGAATTCTCCGACTACTACCACCTTCAAATCGTCATATATGTGAGATATTATACGCGAAGACAAAAAGCGGGCAAAATGAACTTTGTTTTCGGGAAGGGCCGTGAAATTCTTCCAGCTCTTTGGCAAAGGCAAATTACACGAGTCGACTGGGTCTGGTATCCTTTACTCTTTTCTGTCTTGTACCAGCTTTTATGGATACCATGATAGCAATCGAATATAACGACGTCATCAGCATTTTTTAAGGGCCTGTCGACTGCAATACTGACTTACCCTACTTTGATTTTGCCAACACCGCAATAATGCCAAATAATGATAACTTCCGGACGAGCGGCGCGGCCACTCTTATCCTGGATATGATCACCGAATTCATGTGTCTCCCATCGTGATTGACAACTCGAAAACACTTAAACTTCCTTCGAAATACAGCAAAACACTTAACTTTAGTCGAAAAACAGCAAAACTTCCAAATATGTCTACTTCCGGTTATCGAGATCCTGAAATGCATATTTCCGGTATCTATATGTCTGCCGATCTTCGCATTATAGTCAGGGTTAGGAGCACATCCAATAAGTTCAGAAGTTCATATTACGCCACACAAAAAGGAAATGTAGACACCTTCCAATCCTAAATGCCGCTGTCATCTTGAAAATATTAATTCCGGTGAGCGATTGGACCAATTTTCTGACTCGAGGACCCTGAAAACCTTGAAATTGATACCTGGAATAGCATTTTGAAGTGAAAGGAATAGAAACCACCATTATAACCGGGGTATGATGCCATCATGAATTTTAGTCAATGTCTGATAGCACTGGACAGATTTGGATTCAGGAAGGTCAAGTTAGTCTAAACACGCTCGGAAATCCAATGTCTCACGATTTGCCGTTAGACTTCATTTCTGGAGCGATTTTTGAGAAAATTCGCGAAGTTGACGACTCGATTCGCGACCTTTAGAGTTATCCAATCGGCATCATAGTCGGGACATTTTTTTATATATCCATTATGATAACATACATTTTTTTTTAGAATATTACCACTTTAAAGACGTTGTCAATTGCCGTCGTTTCCTGTGTTAAATGCTTTATGGGAGTGGAAATGAAAGTGTTCATTTGCGCTTTTCTGGAAAATAATACCCTCTTCGGCGCTTTTATTATTGCCACACCCGTAACTGTCGACATTACTCATTTCAACCACCTTTCTAGAAAACGATAATATTGCGACTTTATTCCATTGTTTGTCGATTCGTGCGCTGACGACTCTAGAGCCTCGTTCTACCAAAATAAATTATTAGCCATTATGTTTTTAACATCCTCTATTGGTGTTTATGATATTATTATATTGCTAATGTATATTTGATTTAAGATTTTTGTCCTGAATGTGGTTTACTTTAATGATTTTTAAAGTGTAAGTTCTGATTGCTTTAAAGTCATGAAAACATTTTGTCTTAAGTTGAAAGTCACCTCAAGAGCGTCTATTATTCATCATCTATCTATTTATTTATATGTTGCATTTTACGAAATAATAATTGCTCTATCAGAAGCTTGATTTTTGAAGCGAATAAAAAAATATCGTATATGAGATGACGCCATTATGACGTCATTCACTATTGCTTTTCATTTGAAATTCGAGCATGGGATGAGAAAGTGAGATACGACGATATCTCGTATACATTTTCTCGGTCGCATCAAAAATCAGGCACCAGGTCTGCTCCTTCTTCTTATCAGTATCCCTAACAGTGGTGCGGGTTGTAGAACACCGTTAACGTCGCAGCCAGGATCGGCATCTATCCTGCCCTCCCAGAGGAATCTGCGCAGAAATGTATTTATCTCATCAATACCTCGACTGTCATCGGAAGATTTCTATCTGTGGGATGGTTTAATTTTCACTGCAAAGTAGTATGGATGTTAAAAGTAAATAAAGACTCAAACCATGATTTGTATAAATTAATATAAAAGAGGAAATGTAAATAACGAAAAGTAACAAATAAACGAGGAGGCTGATGGTAATTCGAAAGTGATGTTCAACCATACTAAAAGTATAGAAATAAAGTGTAAGTGTTGCCACACTGTTAAGAAAAATATTAATCTGCCAAACAAAGATGAACCCTTTAAATTTCCCTGACGGAAATCGTCACAAAGTTTGAATCGGGAAAGGCGATAAACATAAATTCGCCAAAAAAATGTTGCATGCCATAGGAAGTAAAGAATCGACCAGTGCGTGTTAAAGCCTGCTCGAGAGAAGGGCCATTTTGGGAGATAAATCGCGATGGAAGGACATGAGATCGCATATGGCCTTTGTCTGGTTCCGCCTCTAACGCCCGCTCTACGCATTGGCCAATGCTTGGCCGCATCGCCAAGGTGAAAGCAAGTCGGCACCACCCGTCATATGTGAAGAAACCATAGGAAAGAGCGAGAGAGATATAGGCAGTCGCCAAAGCATTGGCCAGCGTGTAGAGCGATCATAAAATCAATTAAAAGTATATATTTTTTTATCAAGCTTTACTATCCATCAGGGAGTTCCGCTGGCAATCCCAAAGCGATCCACCAGCCGTGAGGCCTGAAACGCAAGAGTCGAGGAAGTCTTCTACACGAGGAAGTTACTGAATAGGAGCTGAATCATGAGTTGGACCGATCCAAAAACACAATGGAGCTTATAGCCAAAGCTGCACGAAACCGTTCCCTTCCCGAAATCATCCGCTACCGCTAAAGCAACAACTGCACTTCCGCCTGCGGGGCTCTTTAATAATTATCAGCGATCTCGAGCCGCAGACTAATACAATTTGACTCATTGTTGGCAAATAATTACATATTTTTTTAACCAATATGTGAGTGACTGACTGAATAATACAGCGTGTGTACCGTGTGTATAAGTTGTAATGCTGCTGCATTACCCTATACTTAGAAAGTATACCATTATAGTCTAATACTTATAAAATAATTAATCCAGTTAAGCAAACCCATTCATCGTATAAACTTTGCCGTGCAATTGACGGCTAGTCCTTTGTACGTCACTAGTCAGCTCATCCGCAGCGGAGAGATTTTTTCAGTATTACCATTGCGGGTAATAGTTTTTTTTTTGGCTACCGGACCTCGAGGAAGACGGTCGATATTTCGGAGAGGGCGCGCCCGCTTTGGCGGCGCGGCGCGCCCGATTCATTCACTACCCTGCATCCAGCCACTGCAGATTAAAATTCTTTATTTAAAGCCAGTACGAGATATAGAAGCATTTGAATCTTTAACTAAATTCAGTGTAACACCTGGGCAGGCCATCGAGGAATCCTCAACCCTACAGGCAAGTCGCTCACTGTACCATTAACCGCCTCTATTCTCGCTTCTTTTAATTTCTCGCTCTTTTATAATTTTCTATTACAATTTTAAAATCTATTTATAATTAAACTAATGTGAAGCAGACGCCAGAAACCGCGTCGCTTCGAAAGGAACCCAGGTTATTGTAATATCGCCGTTAGGCCAGGGTTAGGTTAAAATTAACTATAACGTTCTACCGATAGAAATAGATTAAATAGCATAGCCGGCTTGTCCGCCGAATAAACGTGCATAGTTCACTTTTTCCTAAATTTTCATAAAATGTGCTACCCCCCATTAGGTCGAAAAGGTGAAAGTCGACCCGCGAAACCCTTTCTATAATACCGTATTCTCGGAGTGCAATCCCCTCGATATCAGGTCCCTCAAAATATTCTCTTTCAAGTCTCTACCCCACGAAACAAAATCCCAAATCGCAAGCTAATTTTTGAATCTCTTTCCCAAAGTACAAGTCCAAAATCTCGAAAATATTATCTGTCAAATCACGTCTCAATAATACAAAATATCAATCATCTAAACTATTTTCCTTTATTTTATTAAAAAATCTTTACCCAATAAAAAGAATAGAACCAAGGTCAGGTCCCCGATAAATAATATTCCTATTCAAACATTTATCTAAAAAATATAAAATCTAAATTCCCGACTTATCCAAATTCCATTAGATTCTTACTCCACCGTAACATAAAATTAAAGCGATCATTTTCCATAATCCTAAACATAAGAATAAATCATTTCCAACCATTATCAATCGACGTCTCTCTAGAAAAATCTACGGTTCAACCGAAGGAGATACCCGCATCCCGATACCGACAGACTTCAACGCCTACCCGACTCCTAAAAAAATCCGAAAGCCTGAATTTCAATCACGAAAATCACGGAAGCTCGATAGAAAATTCATAAAACCTTCGAAACTTAATTCGGCCTTGATGTGCGCATTAATTAAAATTATATAGAAAGATCGGAGAACCTATGCACAGGAACGCCACATGTACCATAAATTTTCGTAAAATATATTCTTCTTTATAATAAAAACTCCATTGTAAGGCATTATGTTTCATTTAATAAAAAGGTTTAAAAAATTGGTAATTCTATAATCTTCTCAGAAAAATTCGTAATAATTCGAATTCGAGACGTAAGACGTGCAAGCGGAGCCAGGGAGAGAAAAAGAAAGTTCACAGGGTTAAGGATCATTAATTTATGTTCGGACAAACCGAGCCTTATCATTTAAATTCTACGAACTCTAGTCTTGGAAATTTCTATACATTTCTTTGTCTAATCAATCGTTCAAAACACGAATCAGTAAAGATAGAATCGCGAAACTCCTAGCTATTTTCCTTAGTATTCATTTCTACAGGTCATTTAAATTTGAAATTAAATTCGATTATATAATAAACAAATAGATCCAAAATCATCACCCAATAATAAAGATAAATTTCAATTTAAATTATCATTCAGTAATTCCGGACCGATTGTAAAAGATATTAAATCGCGCCGGGTGAGCGATCTCAGACCGGTTCGTTATCAGTAGGCGGGCCCGTGACGGCCCGGCGAGCGCGGCGAGCGCCGGCGCCAACTGTAGGTGCGGAGGTGAAGGAGGGGGCCATCGCCGGTGCGACGTATCCGAAGATAGAGGGCGCTGCGCCGTTTTACTACAATCTACTTCCCGCGAATTGAGTACGGATTTGAATTCACGAAACGCTCTCCATAATTAAATAAATTTTGTAATCTGCAAAAGCCAACATAGGAAATTTCAGTCCATAATTAATAGCCCATAATTAAATAATTCGAGTATATTTTCCAATCCATAGCAAGTATACCCCATCCAACTTGATCGCCCGTCTGCCTCACAGACGCTCCCGACTTCCGAGGACGCCACTAATAAGGCGGGATAAAAACCACCCCCTGAGGATCACATATTCCGACTTGAGCTAGTGAGGCCCCGTCAGTGACGTTCCTCCTCCCGTAATCTAGACCAACCGCTAGGCGAAGGCGTGCGTCTAGCTTTTTGTGCGTGAACCCCATCCCTAGAATTATCACGGATTGGCGCCCTGGAACTTGACGGTTTCCTAAAAAAATTAGATATTATCCGTGACATAATGGCATTTATCCGATCTTCATACAATATTATATAACCATTATAAACGGGGCACGTAGCAAAGTATTAAACAAATGTGTCTGTTTACACATTTTTTTATTATCACCGAACGTAAAGTCAACTCGCAGAAAAGCAATATTTTAAGCATGTTTTTTTTAATTTTGCCTAATCAAAGATGTGGCAAATTTGTTTTAGGCATAAATTGGTACTTTATCAAACAAGCACTTTTTATTGATATTTTAAATGCTACCATGTTAATTTTATTTTGAAAGGTTTAGTCTATATTACGATGTAGTTTCAAAACCAAGTAGTAAAAGTATCGTTGTGCGAATAAAGTTCTCACACGTGGCATCAAAAATTGCCTTCCCCTAGCCCTTCGTCATTTGGATTTCTTGGTCCAAAAACTTTTGAATTGAAAACTTATCTCACCTCCTGATACCATGCAGGTCAGCCGCAGATCACCTCCTTCATAATAAGGTCCTGCCCGAGTAACAACCTGCTTCCCACGCTCGTCATATATTTTTGGTTTATCTGGTAAAACTGAAACAAAGAAAAGCTTAATTACTCCATCTGGGTTAGATCATTTCTAAACCATACTAATAAATTTCATCACTGTTTGGGGACATTTTCAAATAATGCTATTTAATTCTAGCATATCTGTAATTTTGGGATTCTTGTAAGGTTGTAGGTATCTATTCGAGCTGCTGTCTAGGTACCTTCTAACATTTCTTGAAATCACTCGCTTTCCTATTATATTTTTTTTGTCTATTCTTTTATTCTATTTTCTTATTGTAGTGACCCAAACTGGTCTTCTCTATTTAGACTTTAAACGTACAACACATATACACTTATGTCGTATCAGATAGGCCTTGTGATGTACCATATGTTGTTTCTTTTTGTATACTATAAATATTTTATGACCGTCGTCAAGATTCCGTCGTTCATATTTCCATACAGTCAATATTTTTTGTAATATTTTATTCATCATTCACTTTATTTTGTAGGCACAGCAGAAATTTGTGGAGGAATGTATGTTTCTTATGATGACGTCTTTCAATTAGCCACTCTGCTGCAGTTAATTTTCTTCATCTAATAATAGAATATTAGATTGTCTATAATGTTAAACTTATAGGAAATATTTTGTCCCTAAGCTGTGATTTAGTTTCATTTTCACAGCACCATACAGATAAACTATAGAATAATAGTTTTCTAGATCATTATTGATAGCTGTTTAGGACCTATCAAAAATATTTATATAGGACCACTTTGTGTAACTCCATTTTTGCTTGTTATTGAGTTTTGTATATTTTTCACTATAATAAACAGCATTATTATAGAAGTTAAGTATAAAGTGCGAAGAGTACCTGCGAAACAACTCGCCTCCTCCTTTCTGCAAACTTCTTTAAAGATTATTTCAGTGAGATGAAATCAACGAAAACACTCATCAAGTGGCGCTAGGCGTATTTGTTTGTTTTTCTTTACTGTTATTTAATATCGCAAGATTCAGTCTCCCCTCCCATAGTTTTCTTCATTTTTAAACATACTTTGGAGCCAGAGAGAAAAATATTATTGCTGTTAAATATCTATGGTCTATTCGGTCTATGCTTGCTCGCAGGGTATTTTATCGACTTTTGATGTCGGTAATGAAATATTAAACTTATGTCTGTAATAAAATATTACTTCTAAAATAAAGAAAAATGAGTTTTTTATTTTTTGTCACAATTCTTGAGAGACTTAAAAATTTAATATTGATTGATTTCTTATTTAATATTTTTTAAGTATATATCAAAAAAAATGCGGGATTTTTGCCAGAAGTCACCTCAGCAATTACGCGCCAGAGAAATAAATATAAATATTTGACCATTTTCGCTGTCTCTTTTGCTTGTTTGTTAACCATTTAATTCTTGATTTTGCTCCAATAAATGCGCTTATTAGGCATTTGAACGTTTATATAGACATTTTCCTTAATAAAGTTACTTCTATCCTAACTATGGAATCATCTTGTGGACTCGCCTACGCGTAATCACAAATTAAAAGCATCGCAAACGCTTGCTTTTCGCAGTTTAATCAATGAAAATAACTTAAATTGTGATATACCTACTTATTCATCCTACTTAAACATTGAATTTAAAAAATGTCATCTATCCCAAGCGCATTATGTTATACATATAGACTACAAAATGACTGATAAATATGTTGTCTAATTTGAATAATAAATTTCAGAATATCGGTTTCCCAAAATATATAATTTCATTGTTAGAGCGGTGTATTTGATTTTTTATTTATTTCGGTATATATCCTACCTACGGCTCAAGCTGCCATGGTCACCGGCAGCGGTAAAAAATTTAGGCCATTGTCTAATGACGAACAATGCCCCACTTTTATTGTGAAAGCTCTTTCTTCTCGACTGGGTCCGTTTTCCCCGGAGAATAA
Organism: Micropterix aruncella; assembly: GCA_944548615.1. Classification (NCBI taxonomy): domain Eukaryota; kingdom Metazoa; phylum Arthropoda; class Insecta; order Lepidoptera; family Micropterigidae; genus Micropterix; species Micropterix aruncella. The sequence continues at coordinate 35,044,782 of OX155950.1, forward strand.
AAACACTTTGTCAATTGAAATCTTTGTTTTCTCCTCTTTCCAAATAAGTTTCCCAGATTAAAAAGAATGCTCTAAGTATTAATATATAAAAATTCAATTATATTATTCGCAGCAATTTGCGAAAAATCGAATAAAATGCTTTGTTTCGCAATTGGCTTATTGAAACCATTCACTGATCTATTAATGTTAAAGTTAATATACAAAGCGTTTGTTCATCGAATCTCCATTATCAGTTTAATATCAACAGACTACAACATATGCAAAATTAGTTCGTTTGTTATTAAAATTTCAAAACTAAAATGTATCGTAGTAATACTAGTGAGGCGGCCATAATATTCAAAATATATTCGCTATCTTATCGGATCAATTTGAATAATGCTCTATGCCTTCATAAAATATTGAATGGCATATTCGATTGCTCTGACCTGTTTGTTGGGCAAGATCAATATTAACGCTCTAATGAGAACCGCGCGCCAATTTGTTTGCCACGTTTTACAACGAATGCATCCGGAAATAGAGTTTTCACATGCTGCTGTGAGCTTTATAATACCCATTCAAATGGTATTGTTTTTTTTTTTACAAATACTGCGTAATTAACTGACTATTCGTTTCAGCTATTTTACTGCTTATTGCATACATATAAGTATAATGAATACTATTTTACAATCTGAACACAATATTTACACATTCGGACATTCTAGATACCCAACTGTTATACGAAAGATCACGCAAAAACTCCACACCTACATACTCAACTAACAGACACACTCGCACCCTAAACACGAGCCTCTTACATGCTAGTAAAACTTTAGGTTACATGAATTTTATTAAGTAGTGGTTTTATTTTTTATTAACCTGTATAGTTTAGTGTAATTATTCACTCTTATACTGTGTGAGTTTCAAAATAAAGAATTGAAATTTCGACTGATAAAAAAGATTATTTTATAAGTTACTTTACTGGCTAAATATTCTGATAGATAATGAAAAAACGCAAAACATGAAAACGTTTGAATGATTTTGTTCATTATAAAGAACTTGGTCTTAATATTATTGTTTATTAAATATTTTATTTATAGGTTTCAACTTCATTGAATCTCCTATTTTTATCTAAACATATTATATTAATCCATTTCTTGGTACAAATCACTCAAATCGCCTTATGATAATTGAAGAAATTTATCGGCTACAACGTTATGTTTGTCATGTTACGTTATTTAACTTTTTGTGTGTATTTTCAATAAACTCCTCTCTTTGGTTAAATTTCCTTAATTGCCAATATATAAAAAATACGACGTCATAAAAATAATCATTTAAAAAAAAGCTCTTCATTGCAGAAAGATATAGAATGATTGCAGGCTTATCATTTTAAGGAAATCCTTTACAGCTCACAAGAAAATCCCTTACAGTTATTAAGGAAGTTGCGGGTCGGTTCAAATACACTGAAATATTTAAAAAATGACAACGAAACAAAATAATACTAAGTCACAAATAAAGAAAAATAAAAATGCGAAAAAGGAAAGAGCTACACTTGGTGAGAGAGGAAATGCTCTTTCAGAAGAAACTTTAATCTAGAGAGCGATTTAACGCCTTGGATGTTTGGACTAAGCTAGTTCCATAATCGAATTGCATAAATGAAGAAAGACTAAGAAGAGGTTGAACTATTACGGCTTGGTATGCCAATAGTTATTCTGTCTTGACTTATGTGCGCGATCATGACCAATTATCAGAATGACTGTATCCTTCAGATAAGGTTTTGCAAGATTGAAAGGGTATGAAGATTTCTGCAATTTCGAATCTGTAGCTATAGCATGCTATTCTGAAGGGCTAGGTGCGTTTGTATTTGAGCAAGTTAAAATGAATCTTATGTCAAAACACTTTGTAGGTGTAAAAATACATTAGGGATTCATTTATTACATCGAGTATGGCAGTAATATTCAGTAACAGAGATTGATATAGTTGGTAAGATTTTATTTGCAATCGTGCGAAAGTTTAAATATATGCGATTAATCATTTCATTATTTTGTGCCTGCCATGAAAGTGTTTGGTCGATGAGTAACCTGAAGTTTTTACAACTCTTGAATGCTCGATTAAATTGTGCTCTTAAAATTATTTATTATTATTATATTATTTTTTTTATTATTTACAAAAGTTTAAATAGTGCTTTAAAAAAATAACAAAAAAATAATACATTGAAAGCCGTGAACCTATTACCATTGATTTTACGCTATAAAATCAAAGCTATTACCTAGGTATTATATAGTAAATTTGTAGCAAATAATCTGATAAGCTACTAGTGATACTATCTACATTGTAGTTCGAGTATCTCTGTTACAAATTAGACATTAGAAAACATCCAACCCACATTCTGCGGTTTCGATAAAAGCGTTTGAAGTTTTACAATACAATATCCTATTTCTCTTTTTTATTATTATTTTTTAATTAAATTTTAATTACATTACATAATGAAATACGTATTTTTAGATGTATACTATATAATTACTAATTATTTTTCCTTTACCATAAAAAGGTGGATTGGATTCTTTCTACCTTATTTTCACTGTGGCTTGGAAACTTTACAGTCCCACGTGAATGATTTATGTCAGTAATCCCTAATCTTTTCTTGACCAGGGGGCACTAGGTCTATTTTTTTTCGATGCAAGGACCCCAAGGTCTTGAATAAAAACTCCAAGAATCTGAAAGTCAACTGTAATATTTTACTTTTAATTAAATGTTAAACTTGAAACAATATTTGGGATATTTTCTATGATTGTCATACAAGTAATTTTTGAGCTTGCGTCCTTTTTACAGTTTAGGTAATTCTGAGGTGAATACTGTTGCTTAGAGCTATGCGAATATCATCAAGTGATATCAAACGATTTCTGGTCTTGTTCCTAATATATGAGCAAAGCGGGAAATCTTTGTTCGCCTTAGTAAGTTGTGGAAAAGAGCAATATCCAAACAACTTGGATGTTTTAAAATAATATTTATATCCCGAAGTGGTGCAGCTAACCCACTTAGACATTTGATTTATCGCAAATTATAAAATTGTGATTTAGGAAAAAATATACGAAAAAATACTTAGCCATTATAGCGGGTTTGCGTATGAATGAGTTTTTTTTTTCTGAATACATCCAACCCATAAACTAAAAATCAGCAATTTGTGTATTTGATGGTTCTGCATAACTACAAACAAATATAACTGATTACTTAGGATCAGAATCTCTCTACCAATTGACTCTACCATTACTGCCATTCACACGTTCATCTAGTTTGTCGTGTATTTAAAAGCCTGTACTTAACTTCTAGCTAATTCAATATTGTGTAATTAGTATTTAGGAAATTTCTCTAGCAGTTTATTATTATCAAATCAGTACCTTGAGTGTCTTCTAAAATACAACCAGGATTCGATTCGACTTCCCAGGCTCGAGTAGTTATTTTAAAATTATTAAACGACTCACCGATAATATCGAGATGTATCCGAAAGTATCTTGTCGGTGCCACTTTGAAGTCGACTCGACATCTGTATTCTCCAGCATCCCTCTCCTGGACATCATCGAGTGCCAGAACAGCAACAGATGACGCCAGGCGGAAGGACGCCCGACCGCCCAAGGCAGCTCTATCTGCCCAATGTGCGCCCTCGGATAGACTGCCGCCACGAGTGTCGTAGCTGCCAACAATGGTTATCATCAGAGTATGTAAAAAATAACAATTGAATCAGAAAACGAATTTGGATCATTGGCCAGCTGTCCGAGAACTTAAGGGTGAAGGGAGCCTCTCTAGTGTCAAGTAAACTTCCATTTAATATTAAGGTTTTACTAATTTCTAGTTCTTCGCGTTCAAGACAATTTTAATATATTAAGCAAGGAATACTTGTACTTTTATTTAATTTTTCAAATTAGTTTTGACTGAAACGAGGTTTTGACGATAACACCAAAAGTATTCTGGGAATTAACACAAAATCAGAAATAAAGGCACACTAAATCGATTATGAATCAAAACAGTCATATGAAAGACCGTAGAATCTGATAACTGTACAATATTATGCATTTAATTATTAAAGAAAATATTGTTTGAAATGTACGGCTCGAAAAAAAATATTATCCCTAAATATTCAAATTCAAATTCTTTATTTATCAAAAATCTTAGATACAGAGACATATTGAATAACCCTAACCTAACTGTATCGCACGAGACGTCCGAACTAAGGTAGGCTCAGATACTTAGAATTAAATACTGTTATAATTAAATTACTCCTCAAATGAATGGCGATTAGCTCGGGTTTGCCTACGGCAAAATGTATATAAATTTATATTTACATTTACATAGAGCGGGGTTTACTATAGAGTTATAGCATTACTATAGAGCGGCGCACATTTACATTTATATTTACATTTATATAAATTTATATACATTTTGTATACATTTTGCCATAGGCAACCATTATTGGACGCCTCACATACGAGGGGTGATAATTAAATAATAAATTGAAGAATGCAGTGAAATAAATTTAAAATATTCGCAAAAACCTAGAATCACACAGATTGGTAAACTAATGCTAGATGTTTAAACTATTAATTACAATTAAAATATTTATGAAAATATAATAAAATAAAATCAAACAAAATAAATTTTTATATGCTCGAATGGTCTCTAAAATCCAACACATCTGTGTTGCAAACGGCACTCAACAATTGAAACGATTGTAATCGCCAAAATAATGTAATAAGCACGACGAAAATGAGAACGACTCAGGTAGATGAAAACTGAAGGGAACGTGATGGTAATTTTGATGTACCATATACATTGTTTTCTTTGATTCTTCTCGAGGAATTTTCCTACACGACATATTCTATTTTTTTTTCTTCCGTAACAAGTAATTAATTGATTACAAATTATTTCTAGGGCAGAAAACTATAAATAACAAAATGATGTTCTTATTTAATAAGAAATAAGATTTCTTTTCGAGTTCTACTATTTAATTTGGGCAAGGCCATTATATTGCTTGTCGTTAAAAGATAATGATTTCTCTTGCCGAAAAAAAATCATAAACTTTTTAGGAGCACTTTTAAAAAAAATTATTTATACAAAAAACCAACACAGAATGAATACATTAGATATATCACTAAAACCAGGCCTGGTTTGACTGTGATATAAAAGAAATCCCCTAAACTTAAAATAAGTATCGAGTTTACAGTCAATTACATTACCACCAAATTCATTAATTACTTAGGTCAGGGGTTCCCAATCTTTTTCAGCCCTCGGCGCACTTACAAGTTTAGTATTTTGTCACGGCGCCCTACTTTAGTAAGCTATGTGGAATAGATATAGTGAATATATATATATATATCTATATATATATATATATATATATATATATATATATATATATATATATATATATATATATATATATATATATATATATATATATATATATATATATATATATATATATATATATATATATATATATATATATATATATATATATATATATAATATATATTATAGTCGAAAGAAATAGGTACCTTTAATAATAGTAGTTAGGTAGATAGGCACAAAAATAAAACATCCACAATATGAAATTTAGTTTTATTATATTTATAAGAATTCAGAATTGAAACAGAGAACAACAAAAAAGACTTAAGAAATAAATGAAATACCATAGTTACTCAGTCAACTCAATGTGACGGGTGAGATTGATGATTTCCGCACAGTTTTTCAAAGCGGGGAATAAGACTTGAGACTGCTACTCTCATTTCTTGCTCCACATTGATCTTTGATCGATATTTGTTCTTGATTACAGCTACAGCTGAAAATCCAGCTTCACATAAATATGATGTGGCAAAAGGAATGAAAATTTTTAAAGCTTTCGAAGTTAAATTTGGATATTCATTTTGAATCGATAACCAAAACTCCACCAAATCGGAACTGGTGAATCTCGTTTTGAGGTTGTTGTCGCAAGAGAGTTCAATGAGACTCTCTTGCTCTTGTGTTGTGAATCCTGGCGGAGCTTGTGCATGGAAAGGATCTTGGATCCATGCATATTTTTCGACATCATCATCTTCAAAGTACTTCGAGAACCATTCTGTGAGCTTCGATAGGTGTTCCGTGAAAAGGGCCATCAGGTCTTGTGAGACAACCAGTTCATTAGCTGCCGCATATTTATACAATTGCGGGAAGCAATCTTGACCGCTGCCTTCATTCATTTTTTTTATCCACAACTGCAGTTTCTTCCTAAACGCCGCAATTTTCTCCGATAGTTTCAGAATGTGCGTGTTTTTGCCTTGTAAAGAAAGATTCAAATTATTTAGTTTCTCAAATATATCGCATAAGTACGCTAGTTTTAGCAAAAAATCTGGTTCAGTAAAATATTTGGCGTTTTCATGACGTTCTTCCTGTAAAAAAGTGCGAATTTCTTCGTGTAATTCGAACACACGAAATAGGACATTTCCACGTGAAAGCCATCGTGAATTGCAGTAATACAGCAGGGCCGTATGTTCAGCTCCCATATCTATGCACAGTTTTTTAAAAAGTCTGGCCTTTAGAGGCCTAGTTTTTATGTAGTTTACTGCACAAATGACACATTCTAGTACTTCGTTCAGTTTAGAGCTCATTGACTTGGATGCAAGAACTTCCCTATGGATGATGCAATGGATCCATATAGCATTCGGTGCTTTTTCACGAATAAGCGCTTGTATACCTCCATACCTGCCAGACATGGATCGAGCACCATCAGTACATACACCAATACACTTTTTCCAATCTAAACCATTTTCTGCAATAAAATTGTCAAGAATTTTAAACAAGTCTTGGGCCTTCGCACTATTGGTAATGCTTTTGCAGAATAAAAGGTCTTCGACAATAATATTGTCAGCCAGAAAGCGTACATAGCAAATAAGATGTGCATCATTATTACTGTCAGTAGCCTCATCGAGTTGCAAACCAAATTCCTTGCTTTGCATTTTGTCAATTAATTGGTAATTGAGATCCTCAGCTATGTCATGGATTCTTCGACTAATAGTATTGTTAGATAAGGGCACCTTGGAAATTAATTTTCCAGCCGATTCTCCCACCATAATATTCACCATGTCGAGAGCAGCCGGTAGAATAAGCTCTTCTGCAATAGTATGAGGTTTTTTGCATTTTGCCACCCTGTATGCCACCTTCAATGATGCTGACAGTGCGTTGTTAGGTACTGTGGCTTGCTGAGTGAACACGTTTTTTGTTTTTATTAAATTTTGTAGTTTCCGGTGAAAAAAATCATGCGATTTTTCAGCCATAGTTGGATGAATTGTATCGAGATGTCGCTTTAATTTACTTGGAAGCATACTTTCGGATGAAAGTATTTTCAAACAAAGAACACACTGCGGTTTTTCTTCATTGTTTACTTCTATTGAAGTAAAACCAAAGTCCAAATAGCTATCATCGTATTTACGATATTTTCGCTTCTTTGGTTCCCCGCCGCCACTGGTAGATGCTTTATCACTATCACTTGAACTACCGACTTGTTTATTTAATAAAAATCTGTCCATTTTGCGTGAAACTTTTAACGGCAAATAAAGCGAAACACAACACGACGACACGTCCGTCCCTTCGCGCGGCTAGCTTGACTACTGACTTGGTAAACGGATATTGTGTTGCAAGCAAGCAGTCGCCGTCGGGTAAAGACGTGGGAGGGGTCCCTTGCTTGAAAACCGTTAGGTTTTCAAGCCCGTAGGTATTTTTCGGCGAGTGAGCGACGGCGACGAGTATGTACCTATGTTCTATATGTTTCGGGCCGCGAATATTTGTGGTTTCGGATAATGATAGAGGATCGACTCACGGCGCCCCTCTTTACTTTCTACGGCGCACCAGGGCGCCGCGGCGCACACTTTGGGAACCCCTGACTTAGGTAATAATATTTTAGTTTTACCCGCAATTTCCACAGCTATTGTAAGCTGTGTTGAGCAGCGAATTACTTTTTGGCCGCACCTGTTACTATCACGGCTGGCCAAATCACTTACATACAGGTTGCTCCTTATTTAAGTATTTCGTTTCTATTTATTTTATACTTAATCAATGTAATTAATAAATATCAATGTTATTAATAATTTAGGAACTACATCAATGTAATTATTAAATTAAATAATTTGTAATTTACACAAAGTAGATAATATGGTACTCATATAATGCATATAAAATGAAAAGTGATAAACAATTATTGAATTTAACCCATTTTTTTATTATCAAAGTTAGGTAAATGAATTACATTATAAATAGCAAAGTTATTAAGAAGCGTTTCCTCATAAATAAATGATTTATGAATTTTACCTTATGAAGTTTGTAAAATAAAATAAATTGATGAGTTTGAACAAAGGACAATTAATTTTTACAATCAAGGAAATCTATCAACAAGTAAATATTTCAATATCTATGTCATGTAAGTCCACAATAAAATAAGCATAAGTATTCAATCAAAAAATGTAGAAAATTAAAACGCACAATAAATGTATATATTTTGTATTAAAGATGCTACTGCTTATAAAGTTGTACTGGATGTACAAATAAATATTTTTTACACCAGTGTGACAACGCCTTTCATGCGAAAATGCTGTCGTCACGTAAGGGTTCCCACACTTCGGGCAGCAGGTACTATTACTAATTAACAGTTTCGATAGCGTATAGAATTTTAAGCACACCGCCTCACTGGGGCTCACCCTCAGCCTCATGACTGCCTTAAGGGCGGACGTTCGTCGGCACACTGGTTGTTCACTTAGCACTAAAGTAATAGTAAATTATAAAAATAAACATACCTATAAATCGGCAAGTCTTCCTTATACCATACTACTAGAAGTAACGTATCGTTAGTAGCAGATGACGTGACGTCACAAGATAAAGTGGATCTGCCACCCGCCACTGCTGTTAACTGTGTCAGTTCCACTGAAAGAAGCACTCGTTATAACGTATACTAGATTAGGGGTAGTTACGACAACAATCTTATTTTTCTCCATATTCAAAATTATTTTTCCATGAAAATTGATTTGAAGACTATAAAAAATATCTCAAATTTTTGAAGAATTGTTTTCTGATGATCATAGATATTTCTATTTATTTGAGGACTGGAAATTAGACGACAAGAATTCTAGCGCTTTACAGGGGTGGTCAAATTATTATACATCATCACTGAAACATACATCATCAAACAAATTCGTACATCAGCACTAATTAGCATTTTTCAAAATTATTATATTTTAAAATGTGCTCACTATTAATGCTTTGTGATATTGATTGTAACGATTATAATATATAAAATTATAGTTTTTGCTATTATCGTTTTTGCTATTTTATATCAATTCTAGAATTACAGTAATCGAGTTAAGTATATTCAGAAGATTTTATCTGAAAATGGAAATTTTAAGAAAAAAGAATATATCTCGATTTGTAATAGTACATTTTTAATTTGTATAATGTATGTGAATAAACATGAGTATCACCATATATTCATAACCACAAAATCATGAATTTCCAACTAAAAACATGATTACTTTTTTTTAATTACCATTTTTCATTTAAAACTTTCTGAGTATACATAACTCGATCATGGCAACTATAGACTATATATTTATTGTAATAATACCAAAATTGGTAGTTTTATAAACATTCCTTTCGATAAATAAAACAAAGTCTAAAGAGGAAGCACGCTTAAAAAGCTTACTGACTTAGAAAATAGTGAATTAGTACTGACAAGTACGCTTTAATATAATAATTTACTTTAACTCTAGAAGAGATATAAAATTCGATAATGGCAAAAAAATATAGTTTTATATATATTCGTTACAATAAAAACCACAAAGAGTTAATAAAAAGCAAAGTTGAAAGTGTAATAATTTTGAAACATGCAAATTAGTACTGAAATGTATTTTTATTTATTTATTTAATAATTTAATACCTCTACAAAGAAAAGTAGTTATATTGTTACCAAAGTAAAGAATATATACATTGTAAGGAACACAGATTACAAGTCCTGTACACATGATGCAGATGGTGTAAAAACATGTATAATAGTATTAATCGTGAACTAATATAATTTGAAAAGAAAAACAGAAGAAGAGAGAAAAGAAAGAACAAAAAACAATAAAGGTAACCCTCCACCGTTTCATATTAAGAAATAAAAAATATTTTTTATAAATTTAAGTAATAAAATTCACCGTACATTGCGTGACATAATAAATACAATACATAAATAGATACAAAATTAACATACATCGATAAAAAGATTTTTCTCCTCATACTAGTGCATGCTCCTAAACGCATGCTTGTTTTGCTTTACGCTTGCTGTTATGCTTGAGTATAATAATATGACCACCCCCCGTATTTTTCAGCCTAAATATTTTAGAAAAATTGTACTAGTTATGACTAACACAATGAAATAATTATTTTTTTGTAATCATAATTGCTGTCATTGAATAAAACTATGATAGCTGTCGCAATCCCAGAAATAAAATCAACAGAATTGACAAAATCCATAAATTTGTAATCCGACATACGAGTAAAACGAATATCAGATTAAATATTCAATCGTGTTACATAAATTTCGCCGTAATCACTACTATAAAACGGAGATACCGCTTTGAAATTTCGATATTTCCCGGCTGCCGTTTTCATTTTGTATATCGAAGCATTCTTACGGCCAAATAACGCAGCGAAATCGATAATGAGTCAACACGGTGAACACGATGGAATATGCAAAACACAAACAAACAAAACTGAATGATTTTTACTACGGGCACAAAACAAAATTTGCCCAACCGCAACATTACAATGATTTCAATGGCAAACATACCTGGACTGGGCTGTTGGATCGAGAAGTTCTGGTCCCCGCTGGTCCACAAGGCGCACAAAATAACCGAGAGCACGATGTAGATGTTTCGATACATCGAAATGCTATAGGTGCGTTTCGGCATTTTGGATAATATATACACTACCGGAATTCGCACTCATGAAACACTAAATATCACATTTTCACAGCAGCTTGATAGTTTAATCCGAGTACCATATTTCTGTAACAAAGAGAGTCAAAGTTAGGTTTTGAAATATTAAATGAATAAATTTTAGACCATTATAACGATTGCAGTATACTGATAACGATTGAAATTAATTGATAATATTAGAAAATTATTTCACTTTCTGCAACATTAAGGTTTGCCAAATACTACGGGCGAACCCGCCACCCCAGGGGAGTTATAACAACATCATGCCATTCTCTCTCCGATGGAGTAAATGCATAGACTAAGGGACTGACAAAGTCCACAGTCTAAATACGCGAACAGCCCGTAAAGGTCCAACACCTTACAGCGAGTCACTGGAAAGTAAATCCAGAGGGCCAACCTCACCAACTTACTAACAGATATGAACGGATTTCTCCACACTCCAGACTGGTTACGGTCCGAATTCACTTGCGCGGCCTCTACCTGGCGTTGGCAGTAATTAATATTGAATTTATCGCGGATCCGAGGCGCCTTTTGCCTGTCATTATATTAATTTATCGCCTATATATTTATGTTTATTTATTGACATTTCGAGTTTGAGATATTTAGACTACTATTTACTTGACATTTGGACAGTTAAGATATTATATGACACTCGGAATGACATAACGATTCTAACAATACCACATACTTCTAAATTGGTTTGAGTATATAGAAGTTATGGTGAAATAAAGAAACGGAAAACATACACAGATGAACCCTGAACATATTGCACTCTTTTTTGTTGGGTAGTCGTGTAAAAACAGATGTAAAGTTGCAGGAGTTGCGGTTGTAGACTCTTGGTCGTTAATCGTACCCGCCAGATCTTGTTTCTACAGACTTCCGTCGTAGCCGCGTAGTTGTAACAGTTTCCGTCAGATCACAGAAGTTAAGCAGCATGGGCTTGGAGAGTACTTGGATGGGTGACTGCTTGAGTACTACCACGTGATGTTTTAAAAGACGTCCTCCCGTAAGATAGTTGTAGTTAGATATTAAGGTGGGCCATTACCATATCGGGTACGAAAAACACTTTTTACGGGATTTGAATAACTTTCACTAGGGAAGAAATCTACTCCGAAGAGGCCGTGAAAAATATATTCGTTGATTTCTACCCTGAACATCAGCGGTTGCAATAGCGCCGAAACCTCGAGTGCCACAAACTTCTCGCGGTAGATCCATTTTTATCGTGTTAGTTTTGCCAAACAACCGATTTAATATTTCATAAGTTTGTCACAAAATAAAAAGTTTAGTAATGATATAGAAAGCAAGTAAGAAGTTGCTTCTATCAAGTACATACAACGATAAATTATTGAAGACTTGAAATTTACATGCCAATTATTGGAAGTGTTAACAAAGTTCCGCACTCTTCGAAATTACTTTTCGTTATACAGATTTATTTATAAGTAAACTTATATGCGTATATCTCATATCCTGTAATTATTTAGTTTCATGCTTTGTTCTACGACTTTCTTTTAAGTGGAGGTGGTATTTTCCTTTACTTCTTTCCAACCTATCCTCTTATAAATAAAGCATTGCCTATTGTAATTAACCATTTGTTGGCATTTTGATAAAAACCATTTAAATACCAAAATATAGTTATATTATAAAAAAGCTTTTCCACACCTATGTATATTTCCAAGATAATTTATTTTTAAACCGACTTCAAAAAAATTTGCAAGTTATCAATTCGGTTGTATCTTTTTTTTTTTTTTAATGTTTGTTACTTCAGAACTCTGCTATTTATGAACCAATTTGGAAAATTCTTTTTTTATTCGAAAGGATATACTTACAGATTGGTCCCAAATTTATCAAAATCCCGTTCGGACGATAGGATCCATGAGCCATGAGGAATTGAGGGAACTCCTCAAATATTATCATATGAAATTGAAAATTTATATGTTGGTTCAATTCCGATGACAATTCATTTATTTTTGTAAGCATGACCGAATTCTACACCCTGGGTTGACTCTCGACGAAGGAACTCCTCAACAGCCAACAGCACGGACCCCAAATTTTGTATACTCATTCAGTTATGATATCCCGTTCTAAGTTTTATCATGACATGGCTGCTGTACCCAGGGTTGGCTCCCGACGAAGAAACTCCTCAACGGTCAACAGCACAGACACAAAATTTTGTATATGTATTCAATTACGACAGTCCGTTCTAAGTTTCACCAAGGACTGCGGCACCCAGGGTTGGCTTCCAACGAGGGAACTCCTCAACGGTCAACAGAACATACATATATTTTTGTTTAAGCATTCAATTATGATAGCCCTTGCTAAGTATTACCATGACATGGCTGCTGCAAATAAAAATGGATTCTTTTTGTTAAAATTTTTGACTATTATAATAAAATAAACTCTACTCATATCATTATTAACATTGTTTCGTTTGTCCAACGTAATCCAACCCAGAGCTGCATTCGATTGTATATAATACAACCAGGGTTTGCAGTGGTATTACATCTTTTATAGGCCTCAGATATTGAGTTATATTTTGGGTCGGTGCGGTTCGTTTTTATGTCGACTTTTTTTGCACCTTACTTATTTGATCTATTATACACTTAACGTATAGCAAGAATGCTTGTGATCGTGTGCATGTCTCGAGATATTTTCCGTTGCCATTTTTTCTAAGGAGATCATTGTCATGTTCCATCTCCTGCGGGAAACGCTCAGCATCGCATCCATATGCAGCGTGCTCGATTTAAGGGCAAAATTATCCTGAACGTAGATGGTAGGAATGATGGTGTGAGCTGGAATGCAAATAACTCTCCGTAGATAAAAACGCACAACCTGCCTTTAAGGCGTACAATATTTATTTTTTACAACGTGAATACATAGACATTCAACAATAGATTTTTTTAAAAAGAACACAAATTATTTTGATAGTACAACATGAGTTAGGTTGTGTATTAAGAAGTTAAATTAGGTAGGTATTAAATAGTATTTTACTAATATATTTCAAATTTAACGGAAAATAAACAACAGTAAATATTAGCTACCTCAGAATATTTTTTTTTTTCGCAATAACTTTAAAAATAATTAGTTTATACATAGCAAATAATCAAAAGAATCAATAATAAATTGTCATAATATAACAAAAAAACACAGTAAATAAAACAAAAATGAGGTGTCCTTAAAATCAAATTACCTACGACAGATATGAAAATCAAAATATATACGATCACATATAAGACAGCAAAACTAACCACTGGGCGCGGGCTTAAGATCCCATTGTACGTCCCAAAGAATAATTTTACTATCCCCGCATAGTACGTGAAGCCATTAAAATAAAAAGAACTCCGAACTTTATTACAGATGACTCATTCAAACTATCTACTAGGTGGAACACTCTCCTTAAAATATTCTAAACGCTCAACAACGAGTGCAAGGAAGTAACACAAGAAACTGTGATATTGTCAAAATTCGTACCCGCCGAACCAGCTGTCTCAGAGCATTTTTAATCTGCGCAGTTACAGCAGCAGTTTGCCGCCTACACGCAACAATGGATGACGATTTAGGTTGCCATTGTTCTGTAATAACTAATGACGATTGACTGCACTTCAGTATATCCTGAACAATTGACGATTGTCGCTATTCTGCATAACGACGGTTGCAACATCGCCGAAAGAATATTCGTGCGCTACAAACTTCACGCGGCAAATTTGTTTTTATCTTATTTATAAGGTTTGTCTATGTTCACGTTTGAAGATTCTTTTATATAATATAATAATATTTTGAATAATGTAAATATAACGACACCCAGTGGTCCCATCTGAATCTGCTTAGCCTGAAATTTCTTGCCAAAATCATGTTTATATGTCTTGTTTTCGAGTTTAAAATGCGAAAATTTCGATTTGAGATTTTCTGTGGGGCGGTTAAACATTGAGTCGAACTCGATCTCCCCGTATTTCGTCCCCAGCGGCGACGCGTCGAAGTAATAAGGAAGACTCTCTCTCTTTCGGTTTCTTCCTGACAAGTTGCCCTTTCTATTCGCTTCAATTTACTTTTATTACTCTGGGTTCCACTTTCTGATATAAAACACGTTTTATTTCCAACCTGCCAAAATATCTCCCGGCAATAAGTAGCGGCGCGGGGGTCTGCGGAGGGTACAGCCGGGATATTGGATGGCGATAAGAATAGATGAAGGGGCGACTGCGGACCGGCCGCCATAGCCACAGCCGTATGCATCGAAACGCTCACTTGTACCTACCCGCACATATGTGCGAAAGTGAAACCACATCAAGCGGAACAAATGCCCAGACCTTCCTTATTCAATAAATTCTCGAAATGAGTTAGGAAATCAGGCGTAAAAGGAATGCAATTTAAATTTGGATTCCACAAGCGTAGGATAACAGTTAGCGGCTAACGGCAAGAAGCCAGACTGAAGAAAAATAAATATCTTAAATAATTGAACGAAAAACGAAGTGTTAAATTGTTAATAGTAAAAACACACTTTTAAAAACAAGCTTTTATTAAAATGCTTTGTCCTGAGTCAAGTCTAGGTGTAGCAGTTATGCCACAAAGGAACTTAAATTGAGCTTTTTTTTTGTTGACATTTTCATACTCCAACGAGGTGGATGGAGACAGAAGCCAATCCATCCACCATCCAAGCAGTTATAACGACTATAGTCGTCTTTTCTGCCCGAGCTTAATTGTATATCCAATGATCAGGGGCTTCTATCCCCATCCAATCCCCCAAGGAGTCATTTATTAAATCGTTTCAAAAATACATTTTTTCTCTTTTTACATTTTACATTTACATACACATACATGTATTTACATTACATTTCATTACATAGTTACAATACGTATTATCTCAAATAAAATTCAAAAAATATAAAAAAATATGTATATAATAAT
This sequence comes from Micropterix aruncella, assembly GCA_944548615.1. Lineage (NCBI taxonomy): Eukaryota > Metazoa > Arthropoda > Insecta > Lepidoptera > Micropterigidae > Micropterix > Micropterix aruncella. Next base: position 35,060,654 of record OX155950.1, read on the forward strand.
AAAAAGAGAAGAAAAAAAAATACATTCATATTTTGGCAGGTTAAATCGAGCTATCATAATTGAATGCTATACACAATTTCGTGTGTATGCTGTTGACCGTTGATGAGTCCCCTTGTTGGAAGCCAACCCTAGGTGCAGCGGTGAAAATTAGGACGAGCTATCATAATTAAATGCGTATAAAAAAAAACGTTTCTGTGCTTTCGACCATTGACGAGTCCTCTCGTCGGAAGCCAAACCTGAGTGCAGCAGCCCTGTATCGGTGAAACTTAGAACGGGCTATTACAATTAAATGCGTATACAAGAGACAGAACGATAATATAATTATCGTAAAAACTTTTTGGGGTAACGGGCTCGACCGTTGTATTCGATATCTCCAAATGTTTCCTTTGACTTATGGAAGGATTTCAACTCAACTAACAATTATATTCTAATTCAGAAGCTTTAATTAATATGGAAGACATGGCAATGTTCGTGGACTCATTGAGTCGTACATTTCAAATAGGTCTCAAGCAGTTGATATAAATGGAACGATATCATCACCAAAAAATATATCTTGCGGTGTTCCACAGGGTTATATTTTCGTCAATAGCATCGATCTAAAATACGCACAGATCACGGTAAGCCGACTTTATCAGCTTTATTTATTAAGACAAAAGGTAACCTAAACACACATCTTGCGGTGTCAACTACAACGGGCGAGCCCGTCACCACAGGACGTTTTAACGATTAGTCGTTCTGTCGCCCTGCAGCGAACGTAGAAGACTTTGGACAGTACATTCTACGTCCAGCTACGTCACAACCCGTGAGAGTCCAACGCCTTACCGCGAGTGAGCCAGGAATAAACCCGGCGGGCTCGAGATACTCGCGCCCTCACTTCCAATTGTGACCAGATTTCTCCGGTCTCTCGATTGGTTCCGAGTTCGAGGTCGCTTGCGCGGTCCTCTCCCTTACGAAGCGGTGAAACGGAGTGCACCGAATCTGTCGCGGACCAAGGCGTCCTTTGCCCGACTCTGAACCGGGATCGGATGGCCAATGGTCATTTCAAGAGCAGTCGCCGTAAGGTAGACAACTGCCCCCGTTCTATAGGAAACAATACAGTTCCCAGACTCCCCCGATTGTTAGTCGGAGAGCACAATCGATTGGCTTGCGCCGCTCGGTGCGCAGACCGAAACACACAAACAAATTTGGCACTAAACATTCATTGTGATTGGTTCATTGTAAATGACTCCAAAATGATTACAAATGATTATTTAATCATGGCTGCCCATTACTCTTCTGCTTAAAAAAATATATACCACCTACTATAGAAAAGTATAAGACAAGTCAACATCCTTAAATAAATATTGTAAAATCCTGGTCGTGCTCGTTAATGACAAAAATACAGTCCATGGCTTGGAAAAGACCGCCATCTCCAAGCAAGATTAGTAATGATTAAAAACTTTGATCATGACGAGGATTTCATGTGAAAAAAATGCGCAATAAAATAAGTAAAAAACGACAATGCAAAATTAGCGACTTTTCCTTTTTCCCCAAGGTAATGCCCAGCGCGCAAGTCCGCATTTTTAAAAGCTGCCATTGAAGATGCTTGCTTTTAAGTACTTTAAGTTTCTGTGTATTCAACAGACCTCACCCTTAGTAATGTCTATCTATATCCGAGATTAAAAGAATCATGAAGCCGTGGTACTCGCTGCTGTGCTGAAAATTTTCTGTGCTCAAGATACAATTTTTTTTTGGGAGAGAAATTTAAATTCAGAAACCAATATGTCAAGTGTGTTAAGTTAAAAGAAGGTTATGTTGGAAAAAAAACATTTATTAAATGTTATTTTTACACACTCGTTCTTACTTTTATTTGAACGCCGTAGTACTATTAATTGTACCATTAATAATATTTTTGATTAAATAAAGCCATTATTGATTATTATTGTTTATTATAAGAAACTAAGCACCGCGCCAAGCAAAATAATGGAAAAGGTGCAGCTAACAAAAAAGAAAACTGATAGAAAATATCTGGTAATACTCGTTGAAATACGCTTACCAATGGTTAATTATATGCGAGTTTTGGAACACCGAACGGCTAATGAAATTACTGCGGTTGTGGAAGGAGAAGGGTAGAAGGAAGAAGCCAAGCGCCAAACACCGCTTAAAAGTACGCCGCCGCTCCAGATGCAGAAAATTACTGTCATTGCGGTTCGTGACTCACGGCTGTGGAGTATTTAAATACCTTGCTTCGATTGGCAAAGAAGAGAAGAAACCCTCTTTCATCATCTCACCAAGGGAAACATAGAAGCGAGAAATGTACGCCACTGGTAGAACTTCCCAGTGCTGGAGAGAGATTAACTCACAAGCCAGGCGGTAGCCTAACGATCCTTCTCGTGAAAGGGTACGTCGAACCCGTCATTTTACATTGCCGCATAATAAATAACAAGTCGCAAACCGGCAAACTACCAATCAGTGGCGCTGTCATATGCCAGTCAGATGAAGCACTTGGATATCGTATAAAAAGGTCGTTTGATTTTAAACACGAGCGCGGCAGTCGCTAAATTAGCGAGTCAAACGCTGTAAACGCGGGCGCAAGTAGAGCTAGCGGGGGATCAAGTGAAAGAAGTCAATTACTGTTATTCCTCAGCGAAGATTTAAATGTCAGTGAGGAATCAAGTGAAGAGATCAGCGGAGAACAGTGATAAATAGTCGATCCTAAGCAACAGCGATCCTACGCACGCACTCGAAGATAAGACCTCGATAAGACATGACATAGAAGATGATTAGAGATCCAGCGGCTACGGCAGGGAATCGCGCCAGGGGTATAACTTATATTACTGACTCTTGTTAGATATGAACACTTGTAACAGATATTGTTTAGATTAACATTTTGTGTCAACTAAATGAATACCCAACTCAGGCATATTCCACTGAAGTAGTTGTGCTTTATTGGTGGAGATCAAATAAACCATAGTTGTGCTGTATGGTGTAAAGAAACAAAAAAACAAACAATGGCTCGGAAAGAAGTACTAAAATTATCGCTATACTGTATAGCGTCACCACCGACCATAAAAAGTAAAACAGAGATCTGGCGGTGAGTGTTTTTACAATCCAGGGACTATATCCCTGATCGGTTCAACGCCGCGGTCGCTAATTCGACCTGTGAGGCACTCACAGTCCACAATTAGTTAAAACCTCCTATTGTATATATTTTTATTAAACTTAATTCTTTGATTAACTTCGGTTTATTACATTCAGAAGTTACTGCAGAATGTTTTTTCGTATCTTTGCATAATTATAACTAAAATGGGGAAGAATATTTCGGAAACATTACCTTTTCTGTCATGGAAAACCTAAAAAAACCTAATTTGAAAATAGAAATCTCTTTCCCTCGCATAAAAAACAGCTGTGTATCTCCAGGCAGGGTCTTCGCCAAGATTAAAAAACAAATAAAACAAAAAAGTTATAAAAATAAAGCCAAAATTTTAACCCAGATATATTTTTGAGAGAGACAGCTGTGGAAATATTTAAAATTATACGATTTTATCCTAAATTTATTACATGCGTTTAGTTTACATAAACACCTGCCCTTACTTATATTCAAATAAAAATATATATTTTTTTCAAAAATAAAATGGTTTTCTCTAAACTGTATTAGTATTATTTTCATTAGGTTGATAATACACATTAATAACAATAATAAACATTAATTACAAATTCTATATATTACTATAAAAAAAAGATATACATGACGCGTCCAAACAGATTTTGCTGCACCCTTACTGGTCGCAGCGTGTTCGAACTAGTTGGATGAGGTGGAAAGACCCTTGTTTTCAAAACGCACTGACGGTCAGTTTGCTGCAAGATCTATAAAAATCAGGAGAGCTGCTGATTTAGTGCACCCTTGTTTCGATACCACGTCACTACGCGCAATGGCAGATACTTTCGGACAACGCTGGGCGATCAAATTTTGCGCAAAACTTGACAAAACAGTGCCGAAACTCACGAATATTTCGAATTGCTCTGGAAAGATTGAGCAAAATTATCATACGCGTGCGTATGATCATCACGACAACTCACCCAGCATTACGTCTCGGCGCGTCCGTGAGTTCCTGGCGAAGTATAACCTGGCAACGCTGGCGCAGCCACCCTATAGTCCCGATCTAACTCCATCCGACTTTTTTTTTCGAAGGATCAAGACCACACTCAAAGGATGGCTCAAGAATAGAGACTACCGTTTGGAGAGCATTAATGTTATCCAAGCGGCCGTGATAACAGCTATCAAGGAAGTTCCCATCAAGACTTTTGAGACGGCGCACGGTGTTTCGAACAGAACAAGTTAGCTGGACAAAATTAATTAGTCCAATTTTTTGACTCTATCCTTTGTATCTACACAGGTGTAATGAATATTTTGAATAAGGAAATTGTTATTAAAGCTTATCAGGTAATATAGTGGTATTTTTTAAATTAAAATGCTTTCACTGGGTAAAATAATATTTATTTCGTTAAATTATAGTTAAAAAAAAATTTTTTTTTCACTTAAATATATCATAATAATATAATAAACCTAAAATATCTACAGCTATTAATAAATTACATACTTATACACATCATTAGCCGAATTATTATCTAAAAACGTACACTAAATTGGTACTTAAACTATCTAATTAATCGTTATCGCTAAATTCTTCCTCGGATGAATCGTCGACAACATAGTCAATACTATTCCTAGTCCCTATATTTTTACTTGTATATATAGTAGGTGGTAGTAATAAATGTAACAATTCGAAAGGGAGATTGCCTGTCATTTTTTGGGGACTTCCCTGAGGCTGTTAATTACAGGATCAGTTGTGATCAGCAATATATTAAGCAAGTCCCTATTTGTATCAGTACGTGACCGCTTCCGAGTATTAAACTCTCGGAATCTTCTGCAATATCTCTTGCGAGCTTTCTGAGCTTCCTCAGAAAGCTGCCCGATTGGCAGAAGAGCCGATTTTATGCACAAGAATTTTTTGCACAGTAGCAGGCACGTAATACCACGAATAGAGACTTAAATAAAGTTTTTTTGTATCCTGTGCTATAGTAACAAATTTTTCTATATTAATATCGTAGCCAGATGACAAAGTCCTGAGTATGATATCAAACTTATTTATAAGATTCACATCCAAACCTGTAATTTCTACACTCTGCTAGGGGTTCTTAAAAAATCGTCGAGCAGTATTTTTATCATGTGTGTCTCCATATACTGGATTTGGTTTTTCTACAATCAAACTCATTTCATTCTTAAACCGATTCTGAATATTAGCAGAGCGATGCTTCATGTTAGATTTATTAGCTGTGTCTCGCACTTGCCATTTTTTAAACTCCAGTCGGTGACTAATGTGAAGTAAGCTTTCGAAACTGCGTATCCGAGCGTGAAGTGTAGACCAACCAAAACTAAATAAGAATATTTGCAACAAACTCCCTAAACTCATCATTCATCACTTTTGGGGTCGCACCGCAAATGTAGCACCTTTGTGCCGAAGATGTTTCAGTCGAAGCATTGCACACTTTACCGTCAATCATTGTAATTAGTAATACATACTTGACAGATATCTCAGTACCATGAACAGTAGATTTTGTCGGTTGCAACCCATTTATTTCCTCCAGAATGACATTTGTCTCTGACACAGTCAACGCCGTACTTTCTTTAGAGAAAATAAACTTAATTGGCCGACAATACCTAGTAGAAGATCAACAAGGGTTCTGCCAAGCAATATTAACACTTTCGTCAAGCAATGGAACCGGTACAAATAAAAACACAAACAAGTATTCATCACGCTTCTCGTTCACAATAATTTGATCATCCCAAGGGAAACATTCTAACGTAGCTTTCCTAATACTGTAAAATGATAGAAATACCTCATGCCCCACTTTCATGGTCCACTTCCGAATCTGGCTTGTAAATTTCGAGTCCATGTAAGCCAATACCTCTTCTTTAGTCAAACATCTCTCTCTGCTCAGAGTTGTTAATGAAACTAGCACTTTTTTTCATGTCTTTGCACTTTTCGGGACTGTCACTGGCACTCTTTATAACTCGAGCCAAGTCTCAATGGCCAGATAATTGTGCTTAAACTTCCGCAGCTGTCAATAGTTCTGAAGTACTCTGCGAAGTCAGGTCTTCAACTTTTCTTCTTTTCGTTTTATCGCTCGACTCATCGAACTCCTTGCAAGGCCGCCCTGGGGTCCACCCCAGGGCGACCTCGCAAGGGGGCATCTCCATCTATATTCATCAGGTCCAACCTCCTGCATCTAGGTGCTCCAGCACCCAAATGCAGGAGGTTGGACCTGATGAATAGAGACATGGAAGGCCTAATCTTCCGCCATCCGTTCTGTGTTATTTTTAAGAAAGCGATATTTGTTTTTTTTCGCATTTTGGCCATTTTTTCAGTAACTTGTAAGAAAATCTGCTGATCGTATTTTTCGTTTGCCTCAACGATGCTTCGGTGATCCCCGAAATATCCATATTTTGAGGATAAAACTGATAAAGTATGCTATTGTGGTCACTTTTGCCATGTTTCAGCCATTCTTCAAAGAACTCTATTTTTTAAATAGGGTAAAATAGGGTAGAAGAAATCTGAAACAAAAAATTTAAAAAAATAGTTGTACAAAAGTGTGCGTACAAAAACAGTAATATCTTGAAACTATAGGGTCACAGCTATGAAATATGTAAATTCTAGACTGGGGTCAAATGGGGGCATATAACTTTTAGACTTATATATGTAAAATAATCGCAAAAATAGCAAGTTCAAGATTTCTGCAATTTTTATAAAATAATGTGTAATGTTAGGTACCAATTCTTATAAAAAATAAAAAGTACTTACCTTTAGCTTCCAAATTCATTACTAATATGTATAAGGCACAATAGTTAAAAACAGTGTTATGTGGTATCGCAACAAGAGTAAAATAGTAAATAAAATAATGCGCTTACCCATTTATCCTTATTAGCACCTGATTTACTAATTACTAGTTGAGTGTGGTGCAACGAAATAATTAAATTCGTAACTTTTGGAATGTCGTTTATCATTTTCTTCAATAATTTGTCAGAAATTCACAAATGACTTTTGTCCAGTTAACTTGTTCTATTCGAAACACCGTTCGGCGTACCGGGCATTGAAGAGTCGGTGTTAAAAATGTGTAGATGCTCATGGAGAGTACTTTGGAGAATATTAACAATGTTAACCGGTATTTTTAATGAATATTTAAAAAATATACATATTTTATGACTTTTAGGACACACCATGTATGTTATGAAAATAGTTTTTTTATTTTACTCGAAATGGTGTTAGAAGGATGTGGCTAATTTTAAAGAAATGGGACTCAAATGTATAACTTCTTCTTGCTAGATACTTTTATGGTATAAGTAATCCAGGTATTATTATGATCCCGATCTTGTTACATTGCTATCACAGTTTATTAAACTCACGATAAGTCCCATAATATATATTGAATAAAAGACATTTATTCCTGGCAAAGAGATTTTATAATAACAAGGCCACAACTCGTGGGGGGAATGTATCTAGCGACTATATCATTATGTGATTGAAGCGCTTCAAATCAAACGACGAAAATTACAAAAGCGCTCTTTCATTATACTAAGAAATATTTCATAAAAAAATGATAAACATTGTAATGAAACATCGAAGCTTGACCCTTCCGAATAAGAAAAGCTGATAATCATAATGACGATAAAATACGATGCTTTACTGGCTCAGGCCCTACGAAAAAACAATATAGTTAAAAGCAAAATCGACACTTTAATTTATTAAGCCGAATTATCAGAGAATATTGACGCATAATTGGATGAAAATTACGTCAATTTTACGAAAATGACTAAATTGATTCATTAAGTGAAAGCATTTACGAAAATGAGTTTATTAAAGTACGTAAGCTTAATACAATGTCATTACTCACTTATAGTGATGTTATGTCTTTCTATTTTGACATAATTTAAGATCGAAAATAATTGCTGTTATAGCAAAAGAATTCTAATTGGTATAAAAAACGTGGGAGAGCAGAGAAAAAATGTGAACATCTCCAGGTTCTCCCAATTGCTCACTTCCTTGCTTCCAGTACGTAGGAATTGATAAATTTTATGTCAGAAAAGGGCCCCGCTGACAATTTAAAAGTTAGCAATGTTGGCCGAAGTTTTTACGACTTTAATTGGCCGTAAAATGTTTCCGCGGAACTTTATTCCTAACCTAATAAGCAAATTACACTTTTAGGGCCGTTCGAATGCTGCCATTGGCTATTGAAGTGGCCGTATTCCCCGGTACTGAATTCTTGGCCCAAACGAATAACAAGTAACTTGGCGTTCAGTAAAAGGGTCTGGCGCTAAGTTATTTACGAGGTTGGAATATTTAACTATAGTATTTTGGTGGAATAGTTGTTGTGGAGTCAACCGTCAATATTGTTTCCAAAGTGTGTATATAGGTGAGTTTTAATTAATCGGTATCCTTCAAAGGGGTGAATCAATACGAGCTACTAAGCAATTTTTGATTTGAAAAATGGGCAAAAAAAAAAAATTAAAAAAAATATGTTTTTTTTAAATTTAAAATTTTTGAAAACTTGACTGTTAAATAAAAAAATTACAAATGTCTGAGCGTGATACACCATCTATTAGTAGGTAAAATACAGCTATTAAACAATAATAGCAATAAATATCGCCCCGGGCTAAGCACTTTTTATACTATTTTTCAAATATAGATTTTTTTAAATCTGTTTTGCCGAATTGTTTTTATCAAAAGTTGCTTACTAGCTCGTATTGATTCACCCCCTTCAAGGATGCCGGTTAATTAAAACTCATCCTGTATATATACAATACATATGAAGGGGTACCCAAAAGCAACGGGTTTTTTTAAAGCAAATTGTTTTAACTCAATAATAAAAACCAAGCTCGTCTCCTTTAAAGTACTCTTCATTTGAAGGAACACACTTATGCAATCTGTGTTTCCATTGGTCAAAATATCTCTGGAACTCCACGATTGAGATCTCCTTCAGTGCCGCCGGCGAAGTTGCTTTCACCTTCTTTAAATCTTCAAATTTCTTCCCTTTGAGGTCTTTTTTATTCTCGGGAACAGAAAGAAGTTAGACAGAGCGAGGTCGGGTGAGGGTGGCGTGGGGAACGACAGTCCATTTCTGAAAAGCCAAATATCGACAAGCACTCAAAGCTGTGTGCAGCAATTACTTACTAGTATTTAAATTTAAGATTTAGCTTTAGTTTGATTATTTAACAAATTACTTACTACTTTGGATGTTACTATGTACAGTTTTTAGTACGTATATATTTGATTTATTGACTATTTCAATTGTCAGCAGAAGAGGCTTCTGCTTTGATTATTCAACTTTTTAACTGACTATTTTAATTATTGTGTGTTTAGTAGGTAGCCATTGACTATTCTTTAATTTGTTTTGAAATACGATTCTACGACGAATAACTTTTAGTAGGTTTCAAAGTTTCTTAGATACTATATATTTTTTTAAATTAATATATGTATGTAACGTAAAGATTAAAGTAGTAATGACACTTACTACTTAAAACAGAAATATTTTGACACGTCCAAGAGCGGTTTTTAGCCACCAATTGGACACGACGTAAATGTAATGTAATGTAATGTAATGTAATGTAATGTGGGAAACTCTTGGAACAAACTTTGTTGGAACGCTTCTCATCCCCAAATCGTCACTTAAAATCTGATCACAGGCACTCTAATAGACATTTGTGACTTCTGTATATTCCGCAAAAGGGATTCAGTGGTGTTCATATTTTTTTTCCTGATTTATTCAACGTTTTTTTTAATCACGTTTTTTTTTTCTATGAAATATTTGTAGTTAATGGATTTATCTATATGGATACATGTATATTTCTGGAATGTACTCAATCAGACCTTTATTTTAAACTAAACATGATATATTTATGTTAATTTATTGACATTTGAACATTTAGGCAATTACTTACTGATATTTCGACAGTTAAGGTCCCCTTTCACACTCGGGATGATATAATGATTCTAACAATACTACCCACTTCTTATTAATCGGTTCAAGCTTTTAGAAGTGATGGTGGAATACAGAAACGGAAAGCATAATATATAGATGAACACTGAACATATCACACTCCTTTCTTGTTGGGCAGTCGTGTTTAGACAGCCGGGCATGTACCAGGGAAACCTCTATTTTGCGGCACGGGTATAATTATTTCACATTTTGCTGCATAAATGGTAAATTCGTACGGATTGATATGGCGTTCTATCCCAGAACACTTATTGAAAGACGACTTGATATGGCGTTCAGTCGCTTCCCCGGCCTACGAGCCGACCAGTAGGGAAAGTATTGTGAACGAGCAAAATTTTTTACCGAGATGAATACGGAAAGATACATTTTTACTGACCCCCCCCCCCTCTCCCCAGGTGATTAAGACCATTTCAAGATTTAAATCTAACTGTATGTGTGCGGTCTGTATGTGTGTGCGTGTGTGTGTGTACTCCTTCACGATAGCGTCCAAACGCTTTATCTGATTGTGGAAAAATTAGACATTTATGCATTATTTGGTCACGGCAAAAATTTTAAAGATTGTTGTTGAAATCAGTCCATCAAAGATAGGGCTAGTCATACTTCAATCTCGAAACATTGGACTTAAAATTCGGTACATAGGTGCCTTGTTAGGCCGAGATCGCATTGTGAAATTTCAGTTGGAATATATCATATAATAGCGACATAAATAATATTTAAATTCCGCCATAAGTTAATTAAATGGTAAAGCCATTAAAAGCGGCGACGCTTGCGATGCGTGGATTGTTCGAAATGCGAATTATGAAGGCCCACGGCCACCTGCTTTACAATTTGATTTTTAAATTGAATGAGATGGCGCACTCGAAATCCAAATTCTCTTTGCGTTGCGTCGCATATATACAGGAATTTACGTCAATCGCTCATCGACATTATTTATGAATTTAATATACAGATAAAATAGGTCGCTGGCGACTTGCCGGAAAAGATTTGTGCTGACACAACCAATTTATTTTCCATTCGTTACTAAAGATTATTTTCTAGATTCGATCATCTCGCTTCTAATGAGAATCAAAAGCCATTTTACCTACCAAAAAGCGGATTTAGTGGCTATGACTCGACCATTTATCATCCAGTTTATTTCATTTTTATTTAAAACAGTGGCGATAGTAGTTAATCCTTTTGAAAATATTTTATAACATGCGGCTATTGGACGGGTCGCGTTTCGTGTTATTTAATATTCCAGTTAAATTTGCATATCCAGCAATATTACGTCATTCGCCCAGCATGCAACGTCCTGCGAATGACAGTATTGTGTTTACGTTTTAGTTGGTGTGCCTAAATAAACCCGCATTTCCGGGGGTTGAACCGTTTCCAGAGATATAAGGTTTCATATTATTAATTTTTTGCTTTGTAAATGGGTAAGGACTTATATTGCCTTGTGCTCTATCTTATACATACGCACGTGCCTGTATTGTGATTTATGAATTCAGCGGCAATAATACATTATAAAGGCAGTATCATCCAGAGGCGTACAGAGACTAGCTAGGTGGGATTTATGATGCTGTAATATAGATACAATGGTGTCAGATGAATTATATTGCTAGCCCGTATTTCATTCGTTCTTTGCCTTTTCTCGTTTGTCTTGTTATTTCTAGACGCTATTTAATAACAGATGAAATCCAAAGTAATTTTATTATGATTTATATTATGTGTTCATTAATATTACGTGCAATCTGGGTATAGATGTTAAAGCAATTGTGTATTGTCATGAACTGCAAACAATCATAAAGAAGTTCGTGATTAACCATCCTACCTAAACGAACGCACGTGATACGGCCGCTATATTATCGCCCGAACGCAACAAGCCGTATCACGTACGTTCAAATACAAAAAAATAATAAAATAAAAACAAAACCCGAAGCCCACAAAGTGTACGTGATACGTTAAATTGTTTCTACGATTCTAAATACAAATAAGGATAATACATAGGTATATTGTGTAAACAAATCTTCAGGTATATTTTAAAGAATTATTGTTATCTAATGACCAACCTAATGATTTTTTACCTACTTTTTGGATAATAACCCAACGGTTAAACAACAGTTCTGATTTTACACGACAACTCATCAGGGCCGGATTTAGGGGAGGGCATCCGGGGCTACAGCCCCGGGGCCTCCACAAAAGCGAAGCCTCCACAATAGACTTCGGAAAAAAAATCATTCAAATTCCGAAGAGTAAACCAGTAAAGTAATAAACAACTTTTCCTTTGATATTTTTCTTAGCTGTTTTACCTTTACCAATAGTACTTTGTGCAAACATGATTATATTGTTCTTAAATATAAAAAAACGATTCATCTCTATTTAATTTTGTTCACTTCAATCAGAAACAATAGAATATTAAAATTTGTGAATTAAATGAAGGATTTCTTGTCAATGCATTCTTCAAACGAAATAAGCGATGATATACATTAGAAAATGTCAAGGGAAAGAAAATAATATTTTAGATCCTGGACACGATTGCAATAATTTATTTATAAGAGCACTTTACCTGTTATTACCAAAAAATTGTTCATGTTATTTGGAAAATAATTTGGGGCCAGGGGGCCTCCACTCCTTTGTTGCCCCAAGGCCTCCAGACCTCTAAATCCGGCCCTGCAACTTATGACCACAAACTTTATGGCAAAGAATCGAAAAATTGCAATAGTTACGATTGGGGATTCTTCGTCACCCACCGTACTCGATAGACCTTGCTTCAAAAGAATTCCATATGTCTCGTAATTTAGAGAACGTTTTATAGGGGTAACAATTAACTATGAAGCGGCAGAAATGCCTTCAAAGCATCGTTTGATTCTTGTCCATAAGTTTACAGCGGAGTTTTAAAACTAACTCCTATTTTAAAAAAAGATAAGCAGCAGAGATAATAGGGTTAATATTTCGATTGTTTTTTTGTACCATAACATCATTTAAAACTCCCACGAAGACCGGTGTTTGTCAGTAGGTAATTTACAATAGTTTATAGTAATATGTTGTCACGTTGCGGGTTGGTGACATGAATATGATAATAAAATAAAAGAAATGAAATAGTAAAATGTATCTTTATTACCAACTCGTCGACCGACCGACAGATATATGGGGCGATAAAGCGCCTAGATGATTTAAAATATTCGTTGATTTGATTAATTGGAATTAACAATCTTTTAAAATATAATTATTTAAAATTACTTGAAGAGAAAATAAAGACCGAGCAAGAGCCTCAGGTCGAGGGCATTTTTCTCGAGTTCACTTCGATTCGGGAAAAGGTTCCGAGGACGGGTTTGCAAAATTATCGGAGAGATCCCGCGGCTTAGCCAACACGGACGTCTTGCGGGGTCGGGCACAGACTGCCTTGAAGTCGGCCCCGGAAGAGGCGCTAGAAGCTGCTGCCGGAGAGCGGAGCAGGTTTCGACGTACGGCGGGTAGACGGGTTCACGCGGTGAAGGCGGTCGTCAGCGAACGCCCGGGGCGGGCACAGCAGCTGAAGCGGGCGACGGGACGCTCAACCCCTGGAGCGCCCCCGACGAAGGTGGACGGCCGCGGTCACGCGTGGCCGGCGGCGAAGAAAACTCGCCCGAGTGATCCGATGTGATCCGATGATTTGGCGTCGCGCCCGCAGCTGGAGCGGGCGACGGGACGATACGGGCGGCGCGCCCGGCGGAGGAGGGCAGGTTCCGAGGCGGACGGGCGACGGAGGTCCTCGGCGGAACCGCAGTCTCAGCCGGCCCGGGCTATTGCGCCGGTCGCGCACGTGCTCATGTAGGCGTCGCGCGCGCGCGAGGAGTCCGGAGGAGGGGTGCGCGCGGACGATTGACGCACGTGGCGACCCTTTACGCCGACCGCATGATGTTATAGCGCACCCTTGGTGATGAAGTCGTAACCCTCAAGGACCCCAAAGAAATGAGGGGTCCAGAGCTTGCCAAGGGTCGACTTGCCGATCGACGTAAAAGGCCCAAAAAGATTTTGATGCTACGATCGATAAACACTTTAACTGGAGTACTCATATCGGCAATATATACCTTTAATTAAGTAATATTTTTTTAATACACTTCTATTTCAAATAATATTCGCCCCTAAAATATTAAAAGGTTATTTTGACACATTTTATATAAAATGAGATACACAAAAGGCGAGTACACAAAAGTAAAATGAGTAAAGCGAGTACACAAGAGTAAAATGAGATACACAAAAAATGGATAGTTAAAAAAAACTTTTTAAGTGAATAAAATATTAACTCATAGTGTAATAAAAATATATAAGATAACTTAAACTTAAAAAAACATAACATTAATAGGTAATAACATTGTCACGTTGCGGGTTTATGACATGAATAATATGATGTAATAAAAGAAATGAATTTGTAAAATGTATCTTAATTACCAACTCGTCGACCGACCGACAGATATATGGGGCGATAAAGCGCCTAGATGATTTAAAATATTCGTTGATTTGATTAATTGGAATTAACAATCTTTTAAAATATAATTATTTAAAATTACTTGAAGAGAGCCTCAGGTCGAGGGCATATTTCTCGAGTTCACTTCGATTCGGGAAAAGGTTCCGAGGACGGGTTTGCAAAATTATCGGAGAGATCCCGCGGCTTAGCCAACACGGACGTCTTGCGGGGTCGGGCACAGACTGCCTTGAAGACGGCCCCTGAAGAGGTGCTTGAAGAGCGAAGATGAAAAGCTGCTTCTGGAGAGCGGAGCAGGAACGCTTGAAGGAACGATGGGCGCACGCGGTGCGACGGTCGTCAACTATCGCCCGGGGCGGGCACAGCAGCTGAAGCGGGCGACGGGGCGCTCAACTCCTGAGCGCGCCCCCGGCGAAGGAGAACGGCCGCTGCTCCGCGTGGCCGAAGGCGAGGAAGAATCTCAGGCCATCGCTGGTTTCCGGCGAGGAGACGCGCGCGCGCACTGACGCCGCGCGCGTCGGCCTTTATACGCCGGCCAGGCGCTGGACTACGGCTCCATTCTTGGCGGGGAAATCGTGCCCCCGAAGGACCCCTGTAAAACCACAAGAAACGCCACGCATTAGCCTTGCCCTAACGGAAATCTCCCTTTTTGCCGGTAGTTGGGAAAAGGATAGCGCGGATTGGCTCTTTTCCCAACCCCCAGCGAGCACGTGTTTGTGACCCGTTCCCTCATTTCCAACCGGCGAAACGCGATGTGAACTCACTTGAAACTACGTGCACTTATCGGAAACCGTCACGGCATTCCTGAATATTGGAATAAAAACGACTTACCGAAGGGAATGGGGTCCAAAGCTTGCCAAAAATCGACCTTCTGACCGGCGTAATTGTCCAAAAAGTGAGAATGGCCGGTCGTATTGGTGGCTTTTATCTATAGCTGGGGATTTAGTGCGATGTACCCTGCATTTTGTGATTAAAGGCTCATACTTGGCACAATTATTCCTTTGGTGGTCCTGAGTGGATTTAGACCGGGAGCCATCGGGGACCACCCCGGGGGTGGCGGGGGGAGGGGGTGCAAATTTGATTCCGCCGCGCATCACTTTGAGCCCTATATCTCTCGGACTATAGGTACCAGGGAAAGTAGGATATCATTTTCGGATAATTCAGTAGTGACAAATTAATTTCTCAACGAAAAAAAATACCTATCCATGGAAAAAATATGAAATAATTGGTAAAATCCAAAAATTGTTGACATCTTTTTTTTACTTATACGTAGTTTACTTTTTAACCATAAGTGGTATCGGTATGAAAAAAATATATTCTGAAAGCCACATTTACCTAAATTACAGATATATATATTTTATTGGACTGCTTTTGTAAAATCTGAGTGAAAAAAATATAATTCATCGCACGGCAGACCGCGCGTATTACGTCCGTTACGTAGAGACGGGCATCGAGCCAAGTTAGATAAGTACTTATAAGATTATTTAGTTTCTGCGATAGGCCAGTGAGTTAAAAACAAGAAGTACAATCGTTATTATTATTATGATAACTATATTATTATTGTTTTTTCTATTTAATAAAAATAATTCATCATTCACACACCGTACCTAACTGATATTTGTGCTTACATACCTTAAAGACCTAAGTATTAATTTGTCTGCAATCCCTACCACTTCGTTGAAAAAATAATAGTAAGTAGTTTAAATGATACGAGCACATACCTACCCATAATTACTTAATTGATAGAAGAAACTATTAAAACAGTGAAAATAGGCTATTCTTTTGAATGCCCATTTTCAAATTTCTCATTTCATTTCAGGTGAAACAGGGGCAACACCCTCGCTCTTCGTGGCCCTATAAGTGAAAAATGTAAGGGCTATGACTTTACAAATTTGATATCAATTTAGATGATGAATTTGTACTTTTAGTTTTTAAATGTATGATTAACTTTAATCTCATTATTTAACACTTTACTGACTACTTTGTATAGGTATTACCTACTATCAATAACTTTTAATACGTTTTCGAACCTATTCGAATTATGGACTATTTCAATTATTAGGCTTCTATTTTGGTTATTTAACTTTTTACTGACTCTTTTAGTCAGTATGATGAGTAACTCTTAGTAGGTACCCATTTAAATTATTGACTCTTTTAATTAATAAGCCTTTATTTTGTTTTGTAATAAGATTTTACAATAAAAAAACTTTTAGTAGGTTCCAAAGTTTCTAAGATACTATTTTTTCAATCTAATAGCTAAATTCTTAACAACCTATGTATGCTAAGTAAAGATTAGAGCAGTAATTAGACTCACTACCTAATAATACAAATATTTTGCCACGTCCAAGAGCGGGTTTTAGCCACCAATTGGACAAGATGTAAATGTTATGAAATGTTATATACCTAATATATCCTATCTATACTTACTTAATATAAAACATACATTATAGTTTTTATCTAAGGCAGTCGCAATATCATGACAGCAGAGGTACTGGTGGTGTTTACCAGTACCTTTGTGCACTCACAGCTCCTCAAGCTTGATAATTGTTGTAATTTGCACTTTTGCTGCTGCTGGTCTGCGAAGTCAGTATTCACAGTCAGTAGCATAATTTTTGTCAAACCACGAGCGACATTGTCAGATACATGCACATCATGCGAGTGCCCACATCTTCGTGGTTACGTATCACGTAACCACGAAGAAGCGTACGCTTTGTATCACGTATGATATTGGTTATAATATTTGGTCCACCCATATTGCAAACGTCCTTGCCTTTGTCAGTGCAAACAAATCTTAATTAAGGAATTGTTCATCATCAAATTGACCTAACCTTTAGGTAGTTTCGTCGTAGCAGTGACCCGTGTTCTTTGAACCTTTCCTCTGTTAATATTCTTTATGCTTTCGTTGTTATATGTCCCAAACGATATCTAATTTTGAAACCATGTAAGTTCTTTGCAAAGAAATGGTATACATACTAGTGTACCTATTCTCCAAAGTCTTCCTATGACCAGAACTCAGCATGTGGACTAATGCAGATCCATCTAGAATTTTCGATGAGACTTGTGGGGCGTTTTGAATGGTTGCAGTGCCAAAAATACTGGTAATCGATTTTAGTAGGTCTGACCTTGTTCCAGACCGCAATTTATATGCTAGAAGACTGGCTTGGTTTTCTTGCGCCAAGAATGAATCGAGATCTTCTACTCTGTGCTCACAGGTTGCAATATAAAGTTTGCTGAATAGACTGCAGTCATTCTCAAGGCCTCTTATCTTTGCTTTCGGTTTGCTCTCAATCTTTTTTTACGTGTTTTAATATCTTGTATAATTATATTGTGTTTATACTTGTTGTATAAGGAGAGATTACTGAGTTTGGTTGGATCCGGTAAACTTTTTTTAGAGTTTGTATGTAATCTTCCTATACAAATGTTATGTATTTAAGAGCAATAGCTTTATAAGATCAATAACTCTTTGCCGCTTTTTCTATCTTGAATACTGCATTTACAACTTCAGTACATAGAAGTCCGGAGACTGTTCGACAAAAGGATTTCCTGGAGTATTTATTGTAGCTACCGGTGATTGCAGGTCTAGAATAAAGTTCTTCCTTTTTGCGACAGTGTCAGAAAGATGGCTGCCGTATTCATCTGTTGCGCTGTTCTCCGCATCATAATACAAAAAATCCGGCTCAAGACTATAAACGGTATCTATAAATTCAGGTCCAGTGAGAAGCCACTTAGTCAGGGTTTTCAGTCAAACCAATCAATTCTGTGATGTGTAAAATAATATTATGTTGTATAATGAAGAAGTAAACACAAACTAATTAGCGTAACGATGAATGTAAGTGTAAAAATAGGTCCTACCTACGTGTAAAAATAGGTCTTATTTTAATATGGCATTCATTTGCTCATGTGCTTGGTCCAAAGCCATCCCCGTAAACTTGCGATAGCTTTTTCGATCCAAAATTTACACATTTTCAAAGAGCTTTAATAATTCTCCGCGCGGCAGACAAATTCTTTCACTGTTTACTACTGAACTGAGTCTGGAAGCAGTACTGTTTCCTATAGAGCGGGGGTGATTGCGGACCTTACGGCGACTGCTCTTGAAACGACCATCGGCTACCCGATCCTGCGTGAACAGCCGGGCAAAGGATGCCGTGGTCCGCGATAGATTCGGTATACACCGTTTCACCGCTTCGTAAGGGAGAAGACCGCGCAAGCGACCTCGAACTCGTAACCAATCGAGCAAGGCGTTGGCCTCTTGCGGGCATGTGGCGGAGCTTGACGGTGGATTGTTTTGTCCAAGTCTTCTGCGTTCACTTCACGGGAGAGAGAACGACTAATCGTTAAAACTTCCTGAGGTGACGGGTTCACCCGTTGTAGTTGACAACTCTATATACTGAACTGAGTGGGTGGACCTTTTGGTCCTTTGGTCCACCCACCCTGGACCTTTTGGTCCACCCACTCAGTTCGGCGGGACACTGCTCGCTCAAAAGAGCGAGTAGTGCCCGCGCCGCCCCGAAGCTTGACGGACTTCTCAACGCATTATAACGTATGGTAAAATGCCCTCCCTTATGTAATTAAGCAGATATGGGAAGGTATGTACTTGTATATACTACCTACTATTATTTTTTTGACGAAATAGTAGGTATTACAGAAAAAATAATACTTACGTAAGTATACAAGATATGTTAAGCACAAATAATCAGGTACGGTGTGTGAATGATGATTTATTTTTATTAAATAGAAAAAAACAATAATAATATAATTATTAAACTAATTATTATTATTGCACTTATTATTTTTAACTCACGAACTTATCGCAGAAACTAAATAATCCGATAAGTACTTATCAAACTTCGCTCGATGCCCGAATCTACTTAGCAGGCGTAATACACCGGTCTGCCGTGCGATGAATTATATTTTTTTTACATTATTTTTACCATGGCAGTCCAATAAAATATATACTGGTAAAATTAGGATAAGTGTGGCTTTCGGAATATATTTTTTGAATACCGATACCTCTTATGGTTAAAAAGTAAACTTTGAATATGTAAAATAAAGATCTGAATGATTTTTGGTTGTTACAAATTACTTCATATTTTTCTATGGACTGGTATTTTTTTTCTTCCAGAAATGAATTCGTTATCATTGAGTTACCCGAAAATGATATCCCACTTGCCCTAGTATCTATAATCCGAGAGATAAAGGGCTCAAAGTGACGTGCGGCGGAATCAAACTTCCACCCCCTCCCCCCGCCCCCCGCGGGGTGGCCCCCGATGGCTCCCGGTCTAAATCCACTCAGGACCACCTAAGGAACAATTGTGCCAAGTATGAGCCTTTAATCACAAAATGCAGGGTTCCCATACAAACTGTTGCACTAAATCCCCAGCTACTAGCTCGAAACTGTCAAACCATAGATAATTTGAATCTTATAAAAATATCAATTTATTGAATTATGTGGAATAATTCCTAGATTTATTACTGTTGACCAGCGTATTAAATGTTAATTTTCTACGTTAATGATAATTTTATTGGTTTTATTTCCTTAAATATGAAACGTACTTATCAAAGATAATTTTGGATGTGGCATTTACGCGATCAGCAATTTGGTGCAAAATGTTTGTTCTCATGGCTTTAATAAAAAAAGAAGAAATAGAGCTGTCAGCTGTCAAGACGTTTGACGTTTGACATCTAACCTATCGGAAATCAAATTATCTCGAGTAAATCGAAATGTTTCCACGGCGTTTCCACGCGAGAAAATGCGACTTAAGGTTTCCACGCAAGGAAATGCGACTCCTAAGGTTTCCTCAGCGTGACTGAGCGACGTAGCTTCAGTTACCATAGCCAATTCAGAAGACGAGTGGTATAAGTCGACACTGGACGGTGTATTGCGAAACCCTCAGTCGTTCCCAAATTACGCTGTAATAGAAAACAAATTGTACCGTTATTGTAAGTCGAGCTGTAATCTCGATGCAGAATTCGAGTGGAAACTCGTGGTCATCAAAGAAAATAGAGAAAGTCTACTGCAAGAGTATCATTCCTCTCCTAATGCGGGTCACTTAGGTATTTTCAAAACCTATCACAGACTCCGACAACATTTTTGTTGGCCCGGCTTGTATCAGTCTGTGGTTAAATTTGTATCGGCCTGCGAGACTTGTCTGAAAACAAAATATGTAACAGCAAGTCCCATGGGTCTAATGAATTCACCAAAGAAATGCACCCGTCCCTTCGAGTTTGTATCAATGGATTTGCATGGTCCGATGGTTATGACAAAGAACCGCAATAGATTCATACTATTGATAACTTGTTGTTTCAGTAAATACTGTATCAAAATTCCTTTAAAAAAAGCTATTGCTTCTGCGATGATTCCGCAGTTGCGTCAACGACTTTTCATGACACATGGGGTACCTAGAGTAATTCTGAGTGATAACGGAGTGCAATTTAGAGGGAAAGAGATGCGTAGGTTTTTAGAGAGTTTTAATATTCCAAAAATATACAACACTCCTTTTTATTCCCCTCAAATAAATCTCGTAGAACGTTACAATAGAACACTTAGCTCCATGCTAGCAGCTTACACGCAGGAAAATCAGATGGGACTTTAGTTTTTCTCTTTTCAAAAAAAAAATCATTACATAGAATTTTTTTTTTGTTTTGCGAGGGGGGTGTGTCACGCTGAGGAAACCTTAGGAGTCGCATTTCCTTGCGTGGAAACCTTAAGTCGCATTTTCTCGCGTGGAAACGCCGTGGAAACATTTCGATTTACTCGAGATAATTTGATTTCCGATAGGTTAGATGTCAAACGTCAAACGTCTTGACAGCTGACAGCTCTATTTCTTCTTTTTTTATTAAAGCCATGAGAACAAACATTTTGCACCAAATTGCTGATTGCGTAAATGCCACATCCAAAATTATCTTTGATAAGTACGTTTCATATTTGAGGAAATAAAACCAATAAAATTATCATTAACGTAGAAAATTAACATTTAATACGCTGGTCAACAGTAATAAATCTAGGAATTATTCCACATAATTCAATAAATTGATATTTTTATGAGATTCAAATTATCTATGGTTTGACAGTTTCGAGCTAGATAAAAGCCACCAATACGACCGGCCATTCTCACTTTTTGGACAATTACGCCGGTCAGAAGGTCGATTTTTGGCAAGCTTTGGACCCCATTCCCTTCGGTAAGTCGTTTTATTCCAATATTCAGGAATGCCGTGACGGTTTCCGATAAGTGCACGTAGTTTCAAGTGAGTTCACATCGCGTTTCGCCGGTTGGAAATGAGGGAACGTGTCACAAACACGTGCTCGCTGGGGGTTGGGAAAAGAGCCAATCCGCGCTATCCTTTTCCCAACTACCGGCAAAAAGGGAGATTTCCGTTAGGGCAAGGCTAATGCGTGGCGTTTCTTGTGGTTTTACAGGGGTCCTTCGGGGGCACGATTTCCCCGCCAAGAATGGAGCCGTAGTCCAGCGCCTGGCCGGCGTATAAAGGCCGACGCGCGCGGCGTCAGTGCGCGCGCGCGTCTCCTCGCCGGAAACCAGCGATGGCCTGAGATTCTTCCTCGCCTTCGGCCACGCGGAGCAGCGGCCGTTCTCCTTCGCCGGGGGCGCGCTCAGGAGTTGAGCGCCCCGTCGCCCGCTTCAGCTGCTGTGCCCGCCCCGGGCGATAGTTGACGACCGTCGCACCGCGTGCGCCCATCGTTCCTTCAAGCGTTCCTGCTCCGCTCTCCAGAAGCAGCTTTTCATCTTCGCTCTTCAAGCACCTCTTCAGGGGCCGTCTTCAAGGCAGTCTGTGCCCGACCCCGCAAGATGTCCGTGTTGGCTAAGCCGCGGGATCTCTCCGATAATTTTGCAAACCCGTCCTCGGAACCTTTTCCCGAATCGAAGTGAACTCGAGAAATATGCCCTCGACCTGAGGCTCTCTTCAAGTAATTTTAAATAATTATATTTTAAAAGATTGTTAATTCCAATTAATCAAATCAACGAATATTTTAAATCATCTAGGCGCTTTATCGCCCCATATATCTGTCGGTCGGTCGACGAGTTGGTAATAAAGATACATTTTACAATTTCATTTCTTTTATTACATCATATTATTCATGTCATAAACCCGCAACGTGACAATGTTATTACCTACTAATGTTATGTTTTTTTAAGTTTAAGTTATCTTATATATTTTTATTACACTATGAGTTAATATTTTATTCACTTAAAAAGTTTTTTTTTACTATCCATTTTTTGTGTATCTCATTTTACTCTTGTGTACTCGCTTTACTCATTTTACTTTTGTGTACTCGCCTTTTGTGTATCTCATTTTATATAAAATGTGTCAAAATAACCTTTTAATATTTTAGGGGCGAATATTATTTGAAATAGAAGTGTATTAAAAAATATTACTTAATTAAAGGTATATATTGCCGATATGAGTACTCCAGTTAAAGTGTTTATCGATCGTAGCATCAAAATCTTAACGTCCGTAGCGTCCGTAGCCCCGTTGAGTAGCTTCCGTAGCCCCGTTGACACCAGTTCTCCTCGTTGTTACCGAAGTTAAGCAGCGGCGGGCGCGGTCAATACTAGGATGGGTGACCGCCTGAGTGTTTGATTGCGTAATGCTACAAATACCTACCTAGAAGATGGTGCCAATAGGTAACAAGGCGGGTTCCACAAAACACCAAATGCCTTGTAGGTAAAAAAAAAAAACATACTGGTGGCTTTTGACTACATTGGGGGTAAGACACACACAATATGTTGGTTTTTGATCGAGGCAATCGTAGGTATGTGCAGTAATATTCTATTGCCCTTTTTCTGATAATAATTTGTTACGTAGACCACTATTGTGTAGAAGAAGTTAATCTTCAAGCCATTATCGAGATACCATAGCGCTACTTATTGAAAATCTTCATTTCATTGTTTTACTGTATCTTTGTATTTCTAGGTTTCTGAGAGAATAATTAAATATACATTTTCTTACCAAATTGTCGGTCTTAAATTTCCTATTTAGAACGAGTAGTTTATAGATATAAATTGTCATTTTATATGTATGTCTGATATAACTTATCACATCGGAACAATTATCAGGCGTTCAATGAATTATTAAGAGCCTTATTACAAAATAGCGTAGGTATTCTTTTAAAATGAGTAGAAAAAATGAACGCATTTTTTTTTGGATGTAACTATAAAAGATAGGATAAATAAATAAATAAATAAATAAATAACTATTCAACCCTGGGAGAAAACCGCGGCACTGAGCGCTCTTCTCTTGCGCAAGCAAATATATACACAATTTCTAATTGTTTTTTGCAGTGTTTTCTCCTTTCTAATGACAATAATTTATATTATGTCGTATTGCTAAAAGAGTGAACTTTAATATAGTATAAGTATTATATAAGAATCTTATTTTATTTCTGAGAAAATTAGAATGATACAGGAAGATTTTTTTTTAATTTTGTGTAATTGTAAGTAATGTATACCTTGGATATGTGGTCAAAAAACGAAAAAATAAAGCCGTAGTGTACATCAAGAATACATGACGGACATAAAAAAAAATAGTATACGGTTTTCGTTGTAGTGATATTACTGTATTAAGGAGCTCAAAGTTTGCCTTCCGAGCGTTTTACGAATAACGACTTTCGGAAAATGGGCTGAATAAGTAAATAATATTCGTTATATCTAAAATTAAAGGCCGCTATGGTCAACATCAAGAAATGGTCCAGGTAATTCAGTAATTAAAGTTTGTAGAAATCTCTTCATTTCTTGGAATTAGAACGCCAAAAATCCACTTTTCTTGCCTTTCTGGAAAAAATATGTGATAGGGCTCTTAAATCAATCTTTTCCTATCACCTAACCATGCTTAATCCTTGTGAAGGTTTTTGTTTCGTCACCTTCTCTTGCCAGGGCTCTCATGTTGACTGAATATGGGGCAACGGAGGCAATTTCATATAGCTACAAAAATTGTAATTATTGTACATTTTGAATGAACGAGCTATTTATACACATTAACGACCTAGTCTCGTAGTCGTATGCATAACCTAAGTGAGCCTGCCGCTGTTTAGCAAGAATCCATAATGACTAGTTGTAAGGATAGCGTCTGTTTTTCAGCTGGTGTAAGGAATGGTCTAGGAGCGATATCACTGTCAAATTTCTTAGATTTATTTATGGGGCAATAAATAGAAATCTTTATGAGCGACGGCCTATTTCTGATATGAAATAACATTTTCAGTATTTTTCAGGAGGTATAATTAGAAAATCAAGGAACATGCCTTGAGAATATCCTCAAATGCAATGGTTTTCGTCTAATGTTGTAGTAATAAAAAAAACAATTGTATCTTATAAATAAATCCACCTTTGAATCACTGTAAAGAAACACCTATTATACCTACTGTATTTTTGTATCTTTGTATTGTAATATTTTAAATGCAAATGATCAAACAAACAAATATTTTGCTAGTTTATAGAGTTATTGAGAGTAATGAATGTCTATTGAAATGATAAAAAAAAACAGTTTTCTGCCCTAAGATTTCATTAGTTTGCCTATAAATGCAGATTTGATCATCAATTCATTATCGTATTACGACAATTTTACTTTTTCGGCCCACCAACTGACGAATAGGGAAAGTATTGTGAACGCACTTTTGTGTCTGTGTGTGTGTAGTCCTCTACGATAGCGCAGAAATACTTAATCCGATTGAGCTGAACTTTGGCTTGCAGACATCATTTGGTCATGGCAAGAGTTGAAAAGGTTGTGGTTGACATTGGTCCACCAAGGGGCGTCCTAGTAATATTTCAATCTTCAAATATTAGACTTTGGGATTTGAAGTTCGGTACATATTTGGCCAAAAACATTGTGAAAATTTGGTTGCAATATGTCATATACAAGCTACACTAATAATGTTTTAATTACGTCATATATTTTAACCAAATATTACAGCCGTCTGTTAGTTCTTATCCGAGATATAAACAGCGCCGCCCGAGGCAATTACAACGGAACATAACCGGGTTCGTGCGCCGGCCAGGAGAAGGCGTTCATCGCTTTTATTAAAAAAATATATGTTCCGATGTCCGGGAAAGTCTTGAGGTGACAGAGCCGTTTTTTTTGTTATGCAATTGTTATATTTGACTTTTAGCTTTCTGTCGTATAGAAGTTTGTGATGTTGGCTTGGGCCTATATTATAGCATAACGCAAACATTATGAATGCGGCGAGGTCGAACTTGTTTTATTTTTCATAAATCATACCGCTATTGGGAGAGAAATTTCTTCGCATACACATTGAGAGGAAAATTCTATTTCAGCACAACGGCCAGTAACTTATACAAAAGGGCACTTAATTATCGCTTTACGACCCAGAAAGGTGCACTTACGTTACGCAACCTGATTTTAGCGGCAATAACTCTGTAGTGAAAAAATATGCAACATTTATGGGTGTAATAATTCGTCATCAAAGCTGTTGAAGTTTCGTTATACAAAGATAGCATCGTGCTGTTTTTCTACATGGTGTAAAAATCAACTAGTAATTAGAAGAAATGTACAAGTACTTTTAAAAACGACAGCGATGGTCTCGGTTCGGTTTGTATATGGAAGCTCTAATCAGCTCATCCATACAACGAATAATACTAATATATATTTTTTTATTAATCAAATAAATATTTTACGTAAAAAAGATATTTTTTAAAAATACGATATTTTTAAAAGTACCTACGATATTTTTGCAAAGTATAATATTTTATAAAAGTATGATATTTTGTGAATGTTTGATGGTATCAACTACGTTTTTTTACGTTCGTTTCTACGTACCAAAAACATTTTTGAAAACTTTTGTAAAGTAAGTTTTTTTAAACGTAAGATTTTATAAAAAGTAGGATATTTTTCGTACCTCCACCCGGACTTTGCCGCACCTCTGCACATAAGTGGTGGTGCGATCTAGCCAGCAGCTGTAATCTAGCAACCAATATTGAACCAGTCGCCGTAGAAAACACTTGCCAACGTCACCGGAAATAAAATATATCAAGCTGACGAATTCATTAAGGAAACTACAATTACTAATGCTGTCAAAAATATTTGAGAGTATTTCCTCTTTAAAAAATATTTTTAATTATAAAGCAGGGTTTTTAAACCAAATTATTAGTTTGTTATTTATAACAAATAATCTGTTTGGCATTTGTTTAATGTATTTAATGTATTGATTTTATTTTTAGTTATCTCGATGCGTATTCTATAATAGATTTAATATGATTATTACTCTTGCCAATGACAATCACTTGCGTTTACTCTTAATGTTAAAATAAGTGGAGTAGCTAAATGTATTCTATTATGTTTTTAGATTTAGAAAAAAAATAATTATAAATATTTTTATATAATATAAAATTTCTAATATAAAATACTAGATATATAGTACAAAAAAAAATTGTTAGATGAAAAATTAATATTTTGGAAACGTTGTACATGACTGGAATTATTCAAATTACTTACCTAAAATACTAAAATATCAATATATTTCGATATTGTAACCTTATATAAAAATTGTTTTTTTTTCCTATTTTAAAATGTTGAATTTTTATACACAGAATGGATATAGTATATGCAATGAAGAATCCATACCTCAAAGTTTATTGTAATTAAAAGTTAAGGTAAATATAGTAAGACCATAGGAATAAATATAGAATGGACCCTTTACATAGCCGGTGGTACATAGCCAGCTTCAGGCTAGTATGAGACCGTCAATAAAAAAAACATTTTTGTACTTACCTATGGGAAGAATAATATAGCGCTCCATTTTAATCGTTACATGTTGATATTGCATGATTGCAAAACTACCTTGAGATAGATTGCTATTTCCATAATGTGACATTTTCCGTAGCATCATACATTTTGCGTCACTCTATAATATTCTATATTATGATCACTCTAATGTGGCGCAACATTGCTACGCTGCTACGCATCTACACCGCTACGCACGGCGCTACACTGATGCTACGACGCGACACGTCGTAGACATCGCAACGTCGCGTTGGTCGTAATACTATAGTTAGATTAAAGAGGAATAGAATGGTTTTAGTAAATATATTTGTAAATTGACAATGTTTCCGCCAACAGCATGCGAAAAGAGTATTATTGTGTGCATATTTGTATTTATTTTTTCATCGCAAATGTTAATACTCAAATTAAAGCAAAATTATATATGTTTAGAATAAACAGTGCTTCTCCAATATTATTTTTTAATAAATAGTAATTAAACAATACGAAAAATAATACGAAAACTAAATATAGACTTTGAATTAATTATTTTGAAATAACCTACATATATTTAGTATTTATAGCTTTGATGTACTCGCTTTACTCATTTTACTTTTGTGTACTCGCCTTTTGTGTATCTCATTTTATATAAAATGTGTCAAAATAACCTTTTAATATTTTAGGGGCGAATATTATTTGAAATAGAAGTGTATTAAAAAATATTACTTAATTAAAGGTATATATTGCCGATATGAGTACTCCAGTTAAAGTGTTTATCGATCGTAGCATCAAAATCTTAACGTCCGTAGCGTCCGTAGCCCCGTTGAGTAGCTTCCGTAGCCCCGTTGACACCAGTTCTCCTCGTTGTTACCGAAGTTAAGCAGCGGCGGGCGCGGTCAATACTAGGATGGGTGACCGCCTGAGTGTTTGATTGCGTGATGCTACAAATACCTACCTAGAAGATGGTGCCAATAGGTAACAAGGCGGGTTCCACAAAACACCAAATGCCTTGTAGGTAAAAAAAAAAAACATACTGGTGGCTTTTGACTACATTGGGGGTAAGACACACACAATATGTTGGTTTTTGATCGAGGCAATCGTAGGTATGTGCAGTAATATTCTATTGCCCTTTTTCTGATAATAATTTGTTACGTAGACCACTATTGTGTAGAAGAAGTTAATCTTCAAGCCATTATCGAGATACCATAGCGCTACTTATTGAAAATCTTCATTTCATTGTTTTACTGTATCTTTGTATTTCTAGGTTTCTGAGAGAATAATTAAATATACATTTTCTTACCAAATTGTCGGTCTTAAATTTCCTATTTAGAACGAGTAGTTTATAGATATAAATTGTCATTTTATATGTATGTCTGATATAACTTATCACATCGGAACAATTATCAGGCGTTCAATGAATTATTAAGAGCCTTATTACAAAATAGCGTAGGTATTCTTTTAAAATGAGTAGAAAAAATGAACGCATTTTTTTTTGGATGTAACTATAAAAGATAGGATAAATAAATAAATAAATAAATAAATAACTATTCAACCCTGGGAGAAAACCGCGGCACTGAGCGCTCTTCTCTTGCGCAAGCAAATATATACACAATTTCTAATTGTTTTTTGCAGTGTTTTCTCCTTTCTAATGACAATAATTTATATTATGTCGTATTGCTAAAAGAGTGAACTTTAATATAGTATAAGTATTATATAAGAATCTTATTTTATTTCTGAGAAAATTAGAATGATACAGGAAGATTTTTTTTTAATTTTGTGTAATTGTAAGTAATGTATACCTTGGATATGTGGTCAAAAAACGAAAAAATAAAGCCGTAGTGTACATCAAGAATACATGACGGACATAAAAAAAAATAGTATACGGTTTTCGTTGTAGTGATATTACTGTATTAAGGAGCTCAAAGTTTGCCTTCCGAGCGTTTTACGAATAACGACTTTCGGAAAATGGGCTGAATAAGTAAATAATATTCGTTATATCTAAAATTAAAGGCCGCTATGGTCAACATCAAGAAATGGTCCAGGTAATTCAGTAATTAAAGTTTGTAGAAATCTCTTCATTTCTTGGAATTAGAACGCCAAAAATCCACTTTTCTTGCCTTTCTGGAAAAAATATGTGATAGGGCTCTTAAATCAATCTTTTCCTATCACCTAACCATGCTTAATCCTTGTGAAGGTTTTTGTTTCGTCACCTTCTCTTGCCAGGGCTCTCATGTTGACTGAATATGGGGCAACGGAGGCAATTTCATATAGCTACAAAAATTGTAATTATTGTACATTTTGAATGAACGAGCTATTTATACACATTAACGACCTAGTCTCGTAGTCGTATGCATAACCTAAGTGAGCCTGCCGCTGTTTAGCAAGAATCCATAATGACTAGTTGTAAGGATAGCGTCTGTTTTTCAGCTGGTGTAAGGAATGGTCTAGGAGCGATATCACTGTCAAATTTCTTAGATTTATTTATGGGGCAATAAATAGAAATCTTTATGAGCGACGGCCTATTTCTGATATGAAATAACATTTTCAGTATTTTTCAGGAGGTATAATTAGAAAATCAAGGAACATGCCTTGAGAATATCCTCAAATGCAATGGTTTTCGTCTAATGTTGTAGTAATAAAAAAAACAATTGTATCTTATAAATAAATCCACCTTTGAATCACTGTAAAGAAACACCTATTATACCTACTGTATTTTTGTATCTTTGTATTGTAATATTTTAAATGCAAATGATCAAACAAACAAATATTTTGCTAGTTTATAGAGTTATTGAGAGTAATGAATGTCTATTGAAATGATAAAAAAAAACAGTTTTCTGCCCTAAGATTTCATTAGTTTGCCTATAAATGCAGATTTGATCATCAATTCATTATCGTATTACGACAATTTTACTTTTTCGGCCCACCAACTGACGAATAGGGAAAGTATTGTGAACGCACTTTTGTGTCTGTGTGTGTGTAGTCCTCTACGATAGCGCAGAAATACTTAATCCGATTGAGCTGAACTTTGGCTTGCAGACATCATTTGGTCATGGCAAGAGTTGAAAAGGTTGTGGTTGACATTGGTCCACCAAGGGGCGTCCTAGTAATATTTCAATCTTCAAATATTAGACTTTGGGATTTGAAGTTCGGTACATATTTGGCCAAAAACATTGTGAAAATTTGGTTGCAATATGTCATATACAAGCTACACTAATAATGTTTTAATTACGTCATATATTTTAACCAAATATTACAGCCGTCTGTTAGTTCTTATCCGAGATATAAACAGCGCCGCCCGAGGCAATTACAACGGAACATAACCGGGTTCGTGCGCCGGCCAGGAGAAGGCGTTCATCGCTTTTATTAAAAAAATATATGTTCCGATGTCCGGGAAAGTCTTGAGGTGACAGAGCCGTTTTTTTTGTTATGCAATTGTTATATTTGACTTTTAGCTTTCTGTCGTATAGAAGTTTGTGATGTTGGCTTGGGCCTATATTATAGCATAACGCAAACATTATGAATGCGGCGAGGTCGAACTTGTTTTATTTTTCATAAATCATACCGCTATTGGGAGAGAAATTTCTTCGCATACACATTGAGAGGAAAATTCTATTTCAGCACAACGGCCAGTAACTTATACAAAAGGGCACTTAATTATCGCTTTACGACCCAGAAAGGTGCACTTACGTTACGCAACCTGATTTTAGCGGCAATAACTCTGTAGTGAAAAAATATGCAACATTTATGGGTGTAATAATTCGTCATCAAAGCTGTTGAAGTTTCGTTATACAAAGATAGCATCGTGCTGTTTTTCTACATGGTGTAAAAATCAACTAGTAATTAGAAGAAATGTACAAGTACTTTTAAAAACGACAGCGATGGTCTCGGTTCGGTTTGTATATGGAAGCTCTAATCAGCTCATCCATACAACGAATAATACTAATATATATTTTTTTATTAATCAAATAAATATTTTACGTAAAAAAGATATTTTTTAAAAATACGATATTTTTAAAAGTACCTACGATATTTTTGCAAAGTATAATATTTTATAAAAGTATGATATTTTGTGAATGTTTGATGGTATCAACTACGTTTTTTTACGTTCGTTTCTACGTACCAAAAACATTTTTGAAAACTTTTGTAAAGTAAGTTTTTTTAAACGTAAGATTTTATAAAAAGTAGGATATTTTTCGTACCTCCACCCGGACTTTGCCGCACCTCTGCACATAAGTGGTGGTGCGATCTAGCCAGCAGCTGTAATCTAGCAACCAATATTGAACCAGTCGCCGTAGAAAACACTTGCCAACGTCACCGGAAATAAAATATATCAAGCTGACGAATTCATTAAGGAAACTACAATTACTAATGCTGTCAAAAATATTTGAGAGTATTTCCTCTTTAAAAAATATTTTTAATTATAAAGCAGGGTTTTTAAACCAAATTATTAGTTTGTTATTTATAACAAATAATCTGTTTGGCATTTGTTTAATGTATTTAATGTATTGATTTTATTTTTAGTTATCTCGATGCGTATTCTATAATAGATTTAATATGATTATTACTCTTGCCAATGACAATCACTTGCGTTTACTCTTAATGTTAAAATAAGTGGAGTAGCTAAATGTATTCTATTATGTTTTTAGATTTAGAAAAAAAATAATTATAAATATTTTTATATAATATAAAATTTCTAATATAAAATACTAGATATATAGTACAAAAAAAAAATTGTTAGATGAAAAATTAATATTTTGGAAACGTTGTACATGACTGGAATTATTCAAATTACTTACCTAAAATACTAAAATATCAATATATTTCGATATTGTAACCTTATATAAAAATTGTTTTTTTTTCCTATTTTAAAATGTTGAATTTTTATACACAGAATGGATATAGTATATGCAATGAAGAATCCATACCTCAAAGTTTATTGTAATTAAAAGTTAAGGTAAATATAGTAAGACCATAGGAATAAATATAGAATGGACCCTTTACATAGCCGGTGGTACATAGCCAGCTTCAGGCTAGTATGAGACCGTCAATAAAAAAAACATTTTTGTACTTACCTATGGGAAGAATAATATAGCGCTCCATTTTAATCGTTACATGTTGATATTGCATGATTGCAAAACTACCTTGAGATAGATTGCTATTTCCATAATGTGACATTTTCCGTAGCATCATACATTTTGCGTCACTCTATAATATTCTATATTATGATCACTCTAATGTGGCGCAACATTGCTACGCTGCTACGCATCTACACCGCTACGCACGGCGCTACACTGATGCTACGACGCGACACGTCGTAGACATCGCAACGTCGCGTTGGTCGTAATACTATAGTTAGATTAAAGAGGAATAGAATGGTTTTAGTAAATATATTTGTAAATTGACAATGTTTCCGTCAACAGCATGCGAAAAGAGTATTATTGTGTGCATATTTGTATTTATTTTTTCATCGCAAATGTTAATACTCAAATTAAAGCAAAATTATATATGTTTAGAATAAACAGTGCTTCTCCAATATTATTTTTTAATAAATAGTAATTAAACAATACGAAAAATAATACGAAAACTAAATATAGACTTTGAATTAATTATTTTGAAATAACCTACATATATTTAGTATTTATAGCTTTGATTTTATCACTTTAAATAAATAGAAATAAGTGTTTATTCCTGAATGCATTTATTTTGTCTTTTTAATTTAAAAAGGCTTTTATAAATATATATCGTTGAGTATCTCTAAAACCATTATCATTAATTAAGGGCTAATTCTGTTTGGGGTGAATATTAAAAATATATTTCAGTAATTTTCTTAGTGATAAAAACATAAATGTAGTCTTGATTTTTAAATATATTATGTAGCTATATTATGTACTAAGCCGAAAGCTAGGTTAGGTTAGGCCGAAAAATGGAGAATCTCCAATTCTCGTATTTTTGATGCGTAAGAATAGGCATGGACATGTCATCTCAAAGATGCGAAGGTTAAAAAATATCGATAACGAAATAGTAAAATGTTGAACATATATATTTGTTCGTATCTACTAGATTTTTTCCTTACATCCAGATATTGTGAAAAATTACTGATTACCCAGGTCATGTATTCTCATAATGATATTGCTATGCAGCTAGTAATATCACTGAAAATTTATCCCAAGAAATGAAGCTTACCGTCGAAGTCAAATTTACTTTTGTTTGGACTCCGATATGACCTTCTAAATAGTGCTGTTAATTTATTAAACATTGTTTTATTAATATGGCATTCCAAACGATTCAATATACTGTATGTTTTCTCGATAACAGCTACATTAATTTAAAATATCAGACAACTACAACGCGAGAAATAATTCGTATCAAACTACCACCCATTGTTACTAACAGAGGATAAAGTCTGTTTGGACGTCAAGAAGTCCGTAATTTAAATTTGGTAGCCAGAACAAAATTTACGATGCGACGAAATTATAATACATTTCATGAAACGATAAATTGCTCGAAATACGAATAGCTTATACATGTAATAATCTAGCTAATTAGGTCATTATGGCGGCAGACGTAATCTCTTGTCGTGGCAGGCAACTAAAAAAAATATATAGAGGTATTTTTAATTTTAGGCAGTCTATCTCGCAAACGCCTGAACCTAGTATAACGATCGTGGTATCATTGATAAACGATCTATAGTCTATACCTGAATCTGAAATAATATTAGCTTCATAAACAATAACCGGAAAATAAGGTTTTTAAAAAATAAGAAATTTTAAAATAGAAGATTTTGATTACACCGATTTTGATTTTGATGTGAAACGATGCGTTATAGGAACGACGAACCGGATAGCGGCCAAGGTAAATTCGATAAAGAGCCGTACCCTCTATCAATCGAAGCTCTAATTTCGGTTTGTGCCAGTGTTAAAAAAAATGTATTGAATCAAAATATTCGTATTTTCTTGACTAATATATCGGTATCGGAGATCATAACGTTGATACGACTAAACCCGCCCAAATTTTGTCTTTTATAATTGAGCGATGGTGTTGCCGTGGGATTGCATACATGCAAACGTATTTAATTTCATAATTACATTCTGCGTGTGATTGATTTGGGTTAATAAAGACCGATGAGATGTAGGATGTAATACAAACTAGGGTTTGACAGTTACGGCGTAGGTTAGTTAAAAAAGGACAAAAAAGGACAAGGACAAGGCTTCTGACGTGGGTGTGTGTGTGTTCAATGACAGGTCTGAAATGTATATATATATATATATAGATATATATATATATATATATATATATATATATATATATATATATATATATATATATATATATATATATATATATATATATATATATATATATATATATATATATATATATATATATATATATATATATATATATATATATATATATATATATATATATATATATATATATATATATATATATATATATATATATATATATATATATATATATATGATTCGCAGTAAAATAAAATTAGTAAACGCTACTTGAATAGCAGCGAAGGAAAT
The DNA here is from genome assembly GCA_944548615.1 of Micropterix aruncella. Lineage (NCBI taxonomy): Eukaryota > Metazoa > Arthropoda > Insecta > Lepidoptera > Micropterigidae > Micropterix > Micropterix aruncella. The sequence continues at coordinate 35,095,394 of OX155950.1, forward strand.
CCCAGCTTGGATTGGGAAACGCTTATGTTTGAATGAGATATACTTACGGATGTGCACGACTTTCGATTGTGCATGTTAGTTTATGGGTCCCTTTACCGTCGACGAACGATCACTCATCATCCATATATCTCAAAAATCGAGCTTTTTCCTTTTTGCAACACAAAATGCCTCCAATTGAGGCTAATTAAAGCGAAAAAACTAAAATAAAACACTTTGATCACATCGGCAAAGGCCGTTTCATAAATGGAGGGTGACAGAAACAAATAAGCATAAGGTTAAGGTTTTGCCATTCGGTTCCTGTTATTTTTATAAGCTAATCAATGTTTCATAGTAATTAATTCTTAAATAAATAAATAATAAATATTTATAGGTAAAGAATAATATTAAAAGATTTCTTATATATTAATAATAAATATTGTTTTTTTTCTGTTTATTCTTCAATATTAATCAATATCAGAAAATGGTAAATGCCACCAAAAACTTTTCTTTTTTATTTATTCTATTTTAAAATTATTTTCAATATTATATAAAATCAGTTGATACGACTGAACCCGCCCAAATTTTGTCTTTTATAATAACATAAACCTTTGTTAATAACATAAATCAGAAAAGGTTAAATGCCACCAAAAACGTTTCTTTTATTTTGTAGGTACTAAATAATATATAAATACAAACCTGTATTCTGTGATCATGTCCCCAGTGATATTTTCTCAGTGAAGTATCTACACTGAAACTTTTAGCTACACGTTTCTGAAAAGTTTTTCACAATTATTTACTTTTAAAACACACAATTATTTTAGACACGTTTTTTAAATACACTTTGGTTTTTATTTTTTATTTTAAGAAATGTCATAAGTTAGTAGTCTAATTTAAAAAGTTGTTGGTGAACATTATTTTCGAGTCGAAGAGTTTTTTTGAGTGCGCGGCGCGGCCGGCCTCGGCACGAGCATGAATAATGTAGGTTAGCGCACAGGTGTGCCTTGCCGCCGAGCACTTCCCGCCCACCGGTCGCTGCGGAGGCGCCGGGCGTCACGACGCCGTGACGTCACACCGTCGACGCTCATCGCTGTCGTGGAACTGACGCAAAGTGCCAACGCCGAATCGGACGTCGCCGCCGGGCGCATGCGTCCGAACTGCCGCCCTCGTTCCAACGGCAGCACGCCGATGCAGAAACTTCGGCCGTTGATACAGAGCACATCACGCCCTGTTTTGGTAGCTACTCTATTTCGTATTCTCTAGGTACTATACCCGTTATCAGTAATTGGTGTTCAAAAGATCTAACGGGCCCTGTTGGAGTTCGCCACGAAGACCCATTCGTTCAGGGTCGGTCATACTCACGGGTCAACACCCATCCGGCAGCCTCTACGCAGAAGGAAGAGCCATTGTAGGACGCTGGCCTGCGGGCCAGTCTCCCCTATAAGTTAACCTTAGGGCGTTCCTAGTCGGTTTGCGCACCGTGCGGCTCAGCCAATCGATTGTGCACTCCGACTAACAGCCGGGGGAGTCTGGGAACATTAATGTTTCCTATAGAGGGGGGGTGATTGTTAACCTTATGGCAACTGCTTTTTAACGACCATTCGGCCACCTGATCCCGGGTGAATAAGCCAGGCAAAGTATGCCGTGGTCTGCGATAAATTCGGTAGTCACTGTATCACCGCTTCATAAGGGGAGGCCCGAGCAAGTGATCCTGTAACCAGTCAGGAGGTAGGAGGTATCCTGAATTAATTCCAGACGAAGATCCTTCCTAACTGATAGTCAGGGGCGGGGCTGCCCGCTGGGTATCTTTCCCGGTGCCTCTTCGTATAAGGCGTTGGCCTCTGACGGGCAGGTGGCGTAGCTAGACTATGGATTGTTTTTCGTCCCAAGTCTTCTACGCTCACCTCACGGAAGACAGAACGATCACTATCGTTAAACGTCCTAAGGTGATAGGTTCGCCCATTGTAGTTGTTAAAAAGAGCACTCTAATAACCAGCGCATAAAACGATACGAAAATTTAAGCCAGAGAGGGCAAGTCCAGGTGGATCCATACAAATGTCATCTTACCTGCTTCGCAAAAAAGTAAAACGCTTGTGAAGTAAAACGTTTGTAATGTGTATTTTTTTGAGGAAATAACGTACTTCCACGAAAAACATGCTTTCAAAAATAGTTTTTTTTTTAAATATCGTACTTATATAAAATCTCGCGTTTTATGAAATATCGTATTGAAACTACTACTGTCGTAATTGTAATTCGTATGAAAAATCTAAGTCAGTCGAGGAAACAAATTTTTGGTGACTTTTGGAACAAAATTTTATTCGCCACATATTTTCTCTCCTGGGGATGGGCAAACTATCGCAATTACTTGACGATCGAGCGCGGCAGTATAAAATCTTGCGTTATTATGAAATATCGTACGAAATCTCTTACTTTCATAAAACGTCATAATTATGAAAAAATGTCCGTCGAGGAAACATAATTTTGGTGACTTTTGGGACAACATTTGTTTCGCCACACATTTTTGCTCCTGGGGATTAGCAAACCATCGCAATCTCTTGACGATCGAGCCGTGCAGTATAAAATCTTGCGTAATTATGAAATATCGCACAAAATCTCTTACTTTCATAAAATATCGTACTTTCAGAATTCGTCGTAATTACGAAAAGATGTCGGTCGAGGAAACATATTTTTGGTGACGTTTGGGACAGCATTTTTTTCGGTACACATTTTTGCTTCTGGGGATGGACACACCATCGCAATCACTTGACGATCGAGCCGGGCAGTAAAGCATGCTCGGACGCGCTGCGCTTAAGGGACTTTTTGGCGAAGCATTTTACGCTAGGCGAAGTATTGCATACATTTACTTATTTTGTTATGCCCATTTGACTGGAGTTTTACTGATATTGCTTCTATTTTTGAAGAGTTATAAGTAAGACTCGTTTCGAAGGAGAATAGCGACATATGGATTTGAGTTTTTGTTACATAGTTTATCAAAGAATTGTGAAAAATAAGGATTATATAAATAAGAAGACGGGATATAAAGGATCGCTGAACTGGGTTGAGAAATATACTTTCTATGTATACATTTACATATAATAATATCCTCTTCCCTTTAATTGATTAAACAAATGTAACATTGCTCGCTGCGGGGGCGGAAACGTCCACAAAGGACTAATTAGTTTTATAGACACGAATAAAATACGTAATAACGTGCTTCTTTCACATCTATATTTGACGTACCGATCAATACTCTACCGATGAAATATATTAATTAATTGGTAATTACTCTCCATGCAGTCGCCAAACTCTTAAAAGTATCCTCAGCATGCAACACTCATTTTTTTAATGAACTCTTATAAGAGTTCGCCGAAAGCTAGAGGTTAATTAATCGTGTAAAATTATTATTTTTCATTTTTGCCTACAAATTTTCTGTACTTTTATATAGATGATCTGGATCATCTATTTCCTCTGGCATTCACAGGGTTAGTAACAACCCAAACTTGATAAATTGTGCCATTTCTCATTAAATTAGTGCCACATTAGAACAAAAACGTTGAATTTGACTTCGCATTGCTACAGCTTTCCCCATCAAAAATTTTGAAGTATTGGTATAGAAACATCTCCGATACTAAGTTCTGCCGATCTTATATTGTGTGATATTTGTTTGATGACTACTGACGTAAATAATAAAGCCCATATTAAATTACGAATACGATAGGCAATTTACTGGCTTGTGTGGGACTATTACCATTAGAGTTTTTATTTATGAACATAATATGTATGTATACGGACAACCTAGACATACGTGACACGACATGAACATATGTGCTTATAAGATACAGACGTTTATCACGGTATGTTTTTTTTTCACTGACAAATTATGTCTATTCACAGCGAAAACAAACAGGATTTTCTTCATTTATTTGCAAATAAATTAAATATATTTTTAATTTAATCAGTCATTATACTTGCCTCAGGTCATAAAGATACAACAATAGATAGATAACAAGACTGCTCGGATGATTTGATGCAAACGTGGCGTGGTTATAGTGGGATGCAGACGTAGCGAATTAATTACTTCTGCATACACAGGTTTTATTCCCTAAGGCCCGGTATAAAGTCAACATGCGTATTTAATCAATATAGCCGTCTCTTTCGCGCGCACCGAAATGAAGGCGAAACATAGGCGCACCAAAATGAAGAGCTCGCAGCCAATTTGCGTGACGGGGACTGCTAATAGTGTTGCATATACTCACTGCGCGCCCAATTGCCGTATGCGGAAATTTCGTTTATTATTCTATAGAAAGAAGAATAACAGATAATATAAAATACCATCAGCTCGGTTTCACAATCCCTTATTTAAGTAATTATTAATTGCTAGGCATATTGAAAGACATCGGGAAAACAAAAAAATGAAGCGGCTTTTTTTCTACCTATTTTATTCCTCTCTCAACAGAGCCTTGACTTTATAGTCTACTATTCCGAGTTAATGTTATGTAAAATGTCGGTTGCAAGTAAACTCAGCTGAGTTTATCTAGACCCGTAATTCAATCCCTTATTTAAGCTTATATGAACCTGAAAATTCGTCAAACATACTCCGTTCAACATTGTTTCATTACCAAAAGCATATTTTTAAATATACCATTACTTTCGACGTAATATACGTATTTCTCAAAGTGTCTCTTCAATACTATGAGTACTGTAACTTCTACATATAAAACCCTATACTATACACAAGCATTTCACAAAATTCATCGACCGCCACGGAGCCCCAAACCCCCCCGGAAAAGAGACGCGCATAACTGCGAAATTCCTAGGTGTGTTCAGCTACGCGGAATTTACCGTGATGCCTGAAAAGCGAAATATTATGTTTGTATTAAAATATCAGTAACCAGTAACGAAATTTAAATAAATGTAACCAAGTGTCGATTCCCATATATTTTCTTTCTCCGCGTATCAATAATCTTATTTACGTTTTGTACTCGATTTACTTGATTTTTTGTAACAAAGAAAGAATTCCTTAAATGTAATTTATCGCTAATTTCATTTCCAACCACTGAAAGATATAGTCACGAAATAACTACTTAACCCCATAAAAAGAACTGTATTTATATTCTTTATTTTTATTTATTGTTAGATTATATATCAATTTTTTTAATTTGATATGGAATTTATAAGTACTATGAAATATGAGCTTGAATGTTGCCTTGCTTAAGAGATAAAGGCGTATCTACGATCATTAAAGGCCCGATTGTTTGGCAATGGATTTGCCTGATAAAAAAACCAGCTATATAGCAAGCAATTCGGCTTACAAGGCTCGCAGACCCGAGCTCTAGATGGAGGAAGCGCTGAAGATATGTGCCAGTGGCTAGTATATACTGATTATATACAGCGTCTTTGGAAGGTCGTTGGAAAGTTCGTAAGGGGTGGCAATGAATTGCAACAGAGTTTGGAGGTCACTATTTTCCTTGATTATTTTTAGATCTCTAGTATATGCTTCCTTCAAAGTAACTTCTGAAGGATCGCAATGTTTACCTTTTTTAACATTAAATGTATGAAAAGGTTCATCCTCTTGCAAACTGTTTTTCAACATAATATTTCCATATGATGATTTATATAAATGATCCCAAAATATTTGGTTCGAAATGATACTGTCATTGTTTGTATCTCCAATTTTCTTTTTTTAAATACTACATAAAACCAGAAAAAGCCAAAAAATCTTTCAATTGAAATTTTAGGGTAGTAATTCTAACCAAATTATACCAATCATTGGAATTGCTTGTTTATGATCTAATATGATTGATATAATATGATCAAATGTGAAAAAGAAAAAAATGCATTTATCACTATCTGACCACTTTTGTACGTGAAGTAGTGAACAAAGGTTTATGAGCTTATGACAAATTGAAAAACATATTTTGGTCAGGACTGCATATTTACTCATAATGGTCAAACATGTTAGTCATCATCATCTGACCAAATGGTACACATGTAATTTTTCATGAGGAAGATTTTTATGATTCCCGCATTGTTGTAACTCGCCACTAGGTGACGCTGCAGCGCATCAACTTCTATACCGCTCAACCGATCGCCATGATATATATAGGTTTATGACCACGTGATATATTTTCGATCTAACAACCACTTTGTTATAACTCGCCACTAGATGGCTTTACAGCACATCCTTTTCTGTACCGTTCAACCAATCGCCATGAAACTTGGTATACATAAGTATTTTAGCACGGAATTAGGTTTTCAGAATATATCTTTTTGTATTTTACCGGTAATACACATAACAAACGATGCTGATAAACATGTTTAACCCTTGGAGTAAATGGGTATTTTCATGGATGCATCTGTGTCTTTTCCAGGATTTTCGGCGACATCGACTTAAAGTACTATAACTACGAAACTACTACACCAATCATAAAAAGAACAACTGCACAATGATTGCATTGAAATTTCGAATATAGAATATTGAAATATCATTTTGTAAAACAATTAGATAATTATGAATAAATATGAGAACGTCAAAGAAGTGAAAAAAACGCGCGACCAGATCTGGTCGTATCATACTCAACGGGTTAAATAGAGTAAATGCTTTCAGATATTTTAAATACCAAAAATACGAAATTTAAAACTTACCTGATGCGATACCCCAAGAATTTAAATTAACACAGAACAGCGTGCCTGGTATGGGAAAAATAGTCTCCTTTTATTTTTAACAACAACCCACTCCTAGTACTCTTTTCAACCCTCTTAAGCAAAATCCGAAGTTTTATCCGATCTCGATAAAACTTTGCAAACGTATCAAGCAGGTGGGGGAAGACGGGGTGGGTAAAGCGTCAGCGATGGACAACACATCTATTATACCTATACATTTTGAAACAAATACAGCCTCGCTTATAAAGGATGACTTTTAAAAAAGGGCCACTATATAGGAATAAAAAACTATGGCACCTAGAAAAAAAGTCTTGAAAGAAGTTGTGATACCGATTTTGATGAAATAAAAAACTATTTTTTTTACAAATCCGCATTTTGACGTATATCCTCAAAAAAATAACACCTTGTAATGCCACATGATGCAATTCGAATTAGGATCAAATTATCCAAAGGAAAATTATGTCAAAAAAAAATAGAAAGTGCCTGATTATTGTCTTTTTCATTTTCCATACGAAATCTTTGCAAATGCCAATTTGGCGATGCTGCGACTAACTATCGTCAATAATAGTATAAAAAAATGCAATGAAACCATCGTTTATAACAAAAATAAATTCCTGAAATTAGTATATTCCGAGTATAACTCTAAAACACTGTTTAAAAACAAAACACAAGTTCAAAAAAAAAGAAAAAACAAAATCTCGTATTTCATTTTCAAATTATTATTTATTACAAATTTCGATGTTGTGTGTTTAGTGTCAAGTGGACTACATATTAGTCCACAGTTGCTTATTATTTTTCAGTAGTGTGTAGTCTACAATTATAGTTTGTAATCAAAAATTATAAAATAAATTTTAAGCACTTGGGATATTAGGATGTAATATTCCTTCAGGATAAAAACCGTATTAAGCGTGTACAAAAACTTGTTTGGTTGCGATACTCGATCCGCTGAATTCGATCTTGTATACGGGTTACTATGGTTTAAAGTTTAAATCTAAGAAAGTAGAATATGTTTTAAATATTTTAAATGCCTAGAATAGATATAGAATTTAGTTAGGTGATAATATTCATAGAGAATTCCAGATTAGACAAGATCCATGAAATATTGTCTAATCTGCTTTGCAAAAAAATGTGGTAATATGCTAATATGTACTATTGCTAATATGTACTCTTTTTTGTTAAATCTACTGGATAATTTTATAAAATATAATTAAAAAAGTTTTTGTCTGGTTTTGTCATTAGTTTGTAGTAGAAATAGGTTGCAACAATGCTCCTTCGAGTGATTTGTTCCTGGTGGAAAATTTACTCGTGACTTTCTCAAAAAAGTATTTTTTTTTCTAAATTGTCATTTTTATTATTATTAAAATCGGTATCACAAAACTTTTCAGAATTGTTGATTAAGTGTAATAGTTTCATATTTCTGCATAGTGGTCCTTTTATAAAACACACTGTAGTTACCTATATGTAGGTACAAAGCACAATCGTCTCAACGGACGTTTCCGCGGACGCCTTCAGGGTCGAAGCGTCTGATTTGCCGGAGGCATCATCCGCTTCGCTTATTCCTGCCTTTTCTGCTTGTTGGAGATGCAGAAACTTTTGCTACATTTTAGAGTTGATTGCTCTGAAGAATTGTACAGTCAGAGATGTATCTTTAGTGTAATTAATAAATTACTAAGGTGAATAAAATAAGTATAGGTATATGGCTATGGCGTGTAAAATCTTAAAATGATTCGAAGTATTTAATACAAATTATTCAATAATTTATAAAAGGATTTTTTTAAAGAAATCCGTGAATTTTCTCTCAACTATACATATACTAAATAAATCTAAAAGATAATCTAATAAACATAAAAATCTCTGGAGTAGATATTTATAAATAATTTATATATTCGTGAGTTACAAAAGTTGAATGATCTATAAGGTCATAACTTTTAAATACATTAACCGACTTGGAAAAAAAATGTTGGTGATTTGTTTCGATTGCAAATATAAATATTTCACAAGAAAATGCCGTAAAAAAGGTATTTTTTCTTTGATGTTTCACTCCCCTAGTGGTGAATTAAGCCTGTGGTCCATGTAAACCATTACAATCCATCTTTTTCATTCGGCACATTCTGTATTGATATATCTAGCTTTGACCCGCATGGGGGGTCACGTTTCTAATGTTGGGCTTGGGTTTCTGTTTTAATATTGTGATTTGCGTCATCTGCCCAGTGCTTGGATTTACGGTCCTTTGTGGATGAGACTTCAATTCTTGGGATCTGTAATCAGTGGCCATCATAAACCCGATTATCCAAGTCCCGCTTCATCTCTTCGTAGAATCTGACGCAATTGAAAAAAATTGAAAGCATTGAAATTGACATTGGAATTGCAAGCATTGAAATTGACAAGCATTGAAAAAATGAAGCAGAGAAAAACGTGGAGTCGGGAAATTGATGTCACGAGACATAGAAAAATAAAATTTAATAAGGTTATTGGAGAGCTAACGGAAATTCACTCCGATACTATGGTGACTGAATATAATTTCCAATGCCTCTTTAGCAAGGTCATCCCAAATAGTCAAGACTGTAGTCAAAAGCGAATCGTACCAGTTAACGCGATCATCTGGCATAAATATTGGTTAAAAACGGTAGAGAAAAAGGTAATTGGAATTAAAAGACTAGCGGTCAAAATAACAACGCTCTAGCGTACATGCAACAGTACTTCAATCTGAAATATTATATGCCCTATTGCATACGTGCATGAAAACCTGAAGAAGAAAATTAAATACAGCAACTAGACTATATACAGATATACAGAAATTCTCAGACAGTTAAGTGACTCTGAAAGCACTAAACGTTAGGATATTATGCTGACTAAATGTAATTTCCAATACCCCTTCAGTACGGTAATCTGGACCAGAGAACTCTGGGATCAACACTGCATCGTACCACCGAACGCGATCATCTGGTACTACTGGTCAAAAACAGACAAGGAAACGGGAATTGGAATCAAAGGGCCAACGACCAAAATAGAAATGACTCTGGCAAAACCAGCAACGGTATTCCAATCCGAAATATATGCCATTAGTACATACACGCACGGACTTGTATGAAGAAGAAATGCAGCGATCAGACGCTATAGGGATATATGCACAAAAAAGCCGCTCTGGATGCATTAAACTTGAGGAAAGTCACATCCAAACTAGCCTGGAATACCCACAGAATCTCATTGAACGGTCTTCCATATATATTGTAAACCTTATCTGGGTAGTGGGATGCAGCAATATACAAGGAAATGAGGAAGCCAATTAAAACCCTTCATGGGACAAGAACCAGCCATATCTCGTATGAGAAATTTGTTTGTAGTCGCAATGTTCGTATCTGCGTTGAAACACTGGTCAGATCGCTGAAGTTAAGCAGCGTGAGGCACGGTTAGTACTTAGAGGAGTGATAAAACTTACCTAGCTCAAATAATTCATCTATTGTTTCTCTAATCAAGGTTTCTGTGACATATAGCAATTGTGTTCTAAGCCATAATTATGAAGATTAGAAACTCTATTATTTTTAATGATTAAATTAATTTACTCATTATCAACTTACAATTATTATAATATTCAATAGTCAAAACCTAACTAGGCTGCCGCCTGTTTAAATGTAGAATATTATCTTAAATCATCATTTTGAGAAATTCATAATCATGGTCATATTTAATTGTAATTAAATTACCCTAATTACCTACATGAAATTCAAAACAAAATTTCTTGAAAAAATATTACATACTATTAATAATATGCAAGTAGTTAAAAATATAATACATATTTAATAAAACATCTGTAATAGTTAAAATATACTTACAATTATAAAATTGAAATTTAAAAAATCGTCAAAAATAGTTCATAGTATATTCAAGGTAATAAAATAATAATAATAACAATTTATAATTTATATCTATGTTTTTATTTTAACTGCCCTACCATACGAACGTACGTGATAAGGCCGATATATTATCGCCCGAACGCAACAAGCCGTATCCCGTACGTTCAATTTTCAAAAAAGTTTTTGAGATAACTTTTTGAGATTTATTTGTATGAGTAATGAATAGTTAAAAAGTCATAATTCATAAGCCTATTCATATTTAGCAGTTTATTTGCAGAATGTATTTAAATTAGGTTGATCGATGTTTTACCTACATTCAATACAAAATATATCTGAAAATGAGAAATGTATTGAAACCAACCTAAGGAATTTTACCTACTCTTTGAATAATGGCATAGTTGGCATACACGGCCCGGTGTCATAGTGGTTAGGTCGCCTGATCTTACATTGTAAGGTCCCGGGTTCGATTCACGGCTGGGTCACCATTTTCCGTTGGGATCTAATCAACGGAATTGCATTTTCAATTCTGTCGATGGAATGCAATAACAAAACACACTTACAGACATGTTATACGCACACATACATATAACACGTCATAGTAGGGTTGGTTGTAAGAGATTGTCATATGGCAATAAACCCGCCCTTTGTGACATTTTCCCAATAAAGAGTATAAACAAACAAACAAACAATAATACACCAAAGGTAAGGCGGTTAATATGCCGAACAGATATTTTAATATAAACAATCGTGTATCAACATGTATGATAAAACCACCATATCCAAATGAAATTGGCTAAATGTACATTACTCGTCTCAATGAATATAATAAGGCCGATTTCTTATTAAAGTCGTCATCACAAATCAACACGTATGCGAAATGCACTTAATAATTTTAATTTGAATGGCGCGAGTTAAATAAAGTCACGTAAATAATAAGAATTGGCACGTGAAATAGCACTCTTCGGGGGCCGCGCGCTCTGAATTCGCATTGGCAGCTGTGCATTCCGCGCTCTCTATTTTTTTGCAAATTGAATTTCTGCAAATGAATTATTGCCGGCCATTAAAACGATTTCGATATGGCGAAATAATGTGCGAGGCCCGACCAATATTTTTCGTGACGATCGCCCCGTGACGGGGAAATATGGCCACCAGAGCCGCCCTGCAGTTTTGCACAGAAACGTCATACTGTAATAATCATTTTCCGCTGTAAACGGCAATAGAAAACACAGAACAATAATAAATCTATTTTATTCGAAATCAATGTGCCTGTATTGGGGGGCTTTGATGTTGAATGATATACACCGTTGTTAAACAATATATGACGATCTTGGAGCCAGAGTGGTTTAAGACACAAAAGTATATTATAAAATCAAAGACTATCGCGGTTGTTTGACATTATAAATAGGATAGAAAACGAATTTACCGCGTGAACTTTGTAGCAGCCGACGTTTCGGTGACGTTACAGCCGCCATTGTCCAGGGTAGACTGGACAACGGCGGCTGCAAAGTCACCGAAACGTCGGATGCTACAAATTTCACGCGGTAAATTCGTTTTCTATCCAAAAGTATATTTCTGAAAAAAGGAGGCAAACGCGTTAGAGGTTGCTATTGATAATCTATAAGCCTTTTAATAGTTTTTTTAACTTAATTGTAATGCCGATGAGTGCCAAATATAATAGAAAATAGTTTTTCCAAAATATTTTTTTAAATAAAGCTTACATTCTTAGTTTTATGAAAAAAAATTACTTAGATCACTAAGTCATTTAGTAAATTTGAAAAATTAGGAAAAACTGTTAAAGTTATAAAGAAAAAAACATGTCCTCTCGCATCATAAGATAAACCAAAACTTAATCATCACCTACTACAGCAGGCAATAGGTTATCATCGCCTGGTGCTTCGTCACCGCCTCCTCTTCTCGGGACATGTGGTAATGTCAAGAAAAACGGGTGATGGATGGGTGGAAAAATTTGAGATTTTTTTTGTCTTGTATTTTTTAATACGGTATTATCTAGTTTTGGAGGCTTTTTCCGGTATATAATTCTTGAGGTTTAAAAAAAAAGTTTTGGAATCAAAAAAGTATACCGTCTGGTTTCAGGTCAACTTTTCATGAGTATCGGTGTAAGCATCATTGTAACTTAGTGAGATTGATTTAATGACTGACTTATTTAGTGATTTAATGAATAACTTAGTGAGCTCAGTAAGCTTAATTTGTTCCTGTATTGCACTTAGGTTACTTTGGTTAACCAAAAACTATTTCAACTCTGGTAAAATTGGGACCATTTTGATCTAGGTGCAGTTTGTTACGTAGATCACTATAGCGTTCTATTATTTTGCAGATCGCACAAATTTTATAGTGAAATGTTGCGATTTATCAAGGAAAATATCACTGAAGATCCCTTAGATCAGTGTGGCATGGGAGAATTAAGAATTTTATGTGGCATTATGCAAAAAAGTATATTTTGCTAAAAATGTCACATAGACCAGTCTGGCTCCAAGATCGTCATATCTGGTATATGAAATTGAAAACTTTCACGGTTTTTTATCATTATAAAATAAATAAATATATACTTTACCACGTGAAAGTAGCTATGAAACGGCCCGTAACTATCGACTGAAGAAAGACAGATAAAAACGTTCAGCGAGAAAAATCGACGATCTGTGAATATATCTTGGATAGTGAAACGAACCACTGTGGGTACTCCACACTGTTGATTGTTTCCTGATGAGCTAATGGGGAAACTAGCCCTAAGGCCAGAGTCCTGCCCGGGCTCGCACTTCATGCGTGGAGGCCGCCGGATGGGTGTTGACCCGTGAGTGTGACCAACCCTGGACAAAATGGGTTTTCGTGGCCAACTCAGCAAGAGCCCATTAGCTCCCCCAATGGCTCTTCATGGAGGCTACTTTATAGGTGCTAAACCGTGAGTTAAGCCGACCAAATATAACAAGCAGGCATTAATGGCACAACTGCACAGAAACCGATAGCTGCCGATAAGTGATATAGTGAGTGATACGTATTTGGTCGATAACATTGTTGATTCGGAAAATTCATAGCCTTTCCTTCGTTGTCCATTGATCTTCGGACCATCTTCAAAGCGGTTTTACCACCACTATACCCTGAATGGTATAGTGGTGGTTAAATGGAGTCGTCCCCGAAAGCCCGTTGGATCTTGTGAATGGCTTCCACTTAGATGTCCCAAAGTTTTGGTAAAAAATGACACAATTTCTGACAAGTCCAACATCCTTGACAATCTGACAGGTGCTCATTATACTTTCTCACTCATCAGCTGATTGCCACAAACTGATGCTTTTAGCAGCCGTCAATAAAATCACACATGTGCCCTTTCCCTTTAGATCTCCATGTACTGATGCACGCTCCCCTCCTATTCCAATTGTTTACGAGGAAAAAAACGTGGAATAGATTGCGTATCGAGAACAGTTGGGCGGTGTCGACTACAACGGGCGAACCCGTCACCGTCACGATATGTGATCATTATTTCAGTCATGGGATGAGAGTAGAAGACTTAGACAATGACGATCCACGCAAGAGACCATGATCGTTTCAAGCGCGGCTGCCACAAGGTAAACAAACGCCTCCGCTCTATATGAAACAAAGTCGTTTCCAGACTCCCGCGGCTATTTGTCGGAGTGTACAATCGATTGGCTAACACCGCAAGGTGCACAAACCATGCAGGCGCGTTTGAAGTACGATTTACAGGGAAACTGGCCGTGGGCACAGAGTGCTATCCGGGTCCGCACTTCTGTTTGGAGGATGCCCGATAGGTGTTGTCCTGTGAGTTTGGCCGACCCTTACACATAGGTTATAATGGCTCAACTGCACTGAGCCCATTAGCTCCCTAGCGTATAGAGCACAGGGCAAAATAATTATTTACGCTACAACTTGAGCAAGCGATATAGAGTGGGACACGTTCCGTCCCGCTCGCTGCCGATCAGATCAGTATGGACGGAACATTAACAGACCTAGATTTATTATCAAAGTTTTCTATTTTCAGTTGGAGAGTTAAACGATAAACTAATACACCTGAATCAACGTCATAAAAAGACATTTTTAGGGGAAAATACTCATCAAATTTACGTAGAGAACAAAACACTGATGACTGAAATTGTAGAGCATGACACAAAGCATCTACTCCCAAGATATCCCGCGATAAATGATAACATTCGTAACGCACATAAAGCACTCTCCCGTCTCGTAATTTATCTTAACATTGTTTCTAAAATTACTTTCAGCTTATACAAATTGTACGAAAGACGTAAATGAATACCTCTGTAGGAACAACATAATACGAAGGGGAGTTTTCCATCTCCACGACGAAATGATGAAAGGTCCATTATTTTTGAGGGATTTCTATAGGGATACCCCGCGGAGATGAGCTAAATTTTAAACTTCCGGATCATTATTCTCGTCTACCTCTGAGGATATTATTCCGCTTGTAGGTTCGCCGTTAAAGCGGAGGAGGGAGAGAGCTTACCTATTTGGGACTCGAGTAAACAGAGAATGCAAATGACTTTGAAACACTGTTTTGCTTCGAATTCATTATACAGGAGCGAGTTGTTACTCCGGTTTGTCGGTCGAATCTTACCCGGTCTGGGCGTGAGATCTTACAACTTTGGATAATATTTTACGAATTAATGGCTAAATTGTTTGTTCTTCCGGACGCCGGGTTTAATTTGGACTGCCGGCGAATATGGAAATTAACGATAACATTTCCCCGGCAATAATTAATGACATAAAACAGCGGCACTATATTTATGCCGACGAGACACTTGCAAGCTTTCGCGAAATTGAAGAATAGGATTACTTCATAACAGAAAGTCTAATAATATCGAACGAAGTAATAATGAAGAGATATTGAATAATTAAACCATAACAAACGATGACTAAAATACTTTTATATGCTAGCGAAAGACGAAAATTCAATAAAAGCATCTAGAGTCTACACCTAGAGCACAAGACATTTGTACATATTATATTTTATTTTATTTTGTACCTAATACGTCATACCAAAAATAAAATATATGTATATATAGATACATAATAAATGTGTATCTGTATTTTCTTTTCACCTTATTTCCCATCCGGACTCCCCTCATTCCAAGCGGATAAATAAAAATAAAAAAATACAAACGGAGCTGCCATGGAATTCACGGAGCGGGGTCGGGATTCAATACGTTAATCCAACTATATTGTCAATGTCGATGCCAATTCGCTGATTCATCATTTATAAATATGATTTTATCTTAAAATATTTGATTAAAATATTCGAGGATTGACTTATTAAAAAAAAACTGTGTTTCTGGTTTCGATTAATAATATTGTTGGTAATTCGTAGAAATAGAAGATGAAAAGCTTCTATAGAATATATATAACAAGTAGTGACCAACGAAAACGTCGGCGGAAAGGTTATTGACGAAAACAACGAACTCAATGACAAATCAAGTTAACGGTATCTCAGCGAACGGCGAACAAGGCTCTGAAAACTTGACTGTTGGGGAAAATAGAGAGAGCTGATGCAGATTGAGAGAAATAAAAGTGACAAAGAAGGGAAACCTTTCACAAAGACCTCCGGGAAAATAATGAGTCGGAAAAACAAATGTGGCTATATATGTAAAGAGAAACAAAAAAATATTTATTTTATGGGTAAATTAATGACTACATGTGAAACATCTACCGCATCGTTTAATACTTACAGATATTTTTTATCTTTCATTATATGCTAATAAGTGTTTATTCATTTCTTTAAAGGGGTAAATTGTATCCCGTCAGATCAACATAGCTAAGCAGCGTCGGGCATGATCAGTACTCAGATGGGTGACCGCCTGAATAATGCCACGTAATAGTATAAAAACCGAGCGCCTGTAAGATAATTGTCGTTAGACATTAAGGTGAGCCGTTACCGTAAGGAGTAAAAAAAATATATAAAGGAAATTTGTCCATATATTCCTAACAATGAAAATAAATAATTTGCTGAAGAAATTGAGATGGGTTTAACAAAACTTGGAAGAACAAAACTAGAAAATCGATTGTAAATTCGAATGACTACTTTATTTACAACGAAAGAAACATCGATATGCATAAAAAACCAGATCATGATTTGAAATACTATTGAATACGAAAAATACGAGAGATATATTCGATGATGCATAATGGCGCATAATGATGCATCATCGAATATATCCCTTGACATTGACAATTTAGTTGGATTAATATAATTTTAATTTTTCTGCAATAGTGTTTTAAAAGCTGGATCTGCTCTTTTATACATATCTATGTTTTTTTCGTTGTAACTATACTGGTTATTCACAATCTCGTCACAAATATTTATTATATATTTTACTATCATTTTAAAATCATTTTCCTAGTTCCGTTTTTCCAAGTTTTATTATACCAATGTCACCTTCTTTAGCATAACATTTATTTTGTGTAGTGTTAGAAATTGTTACATTTATAAATGTACTAACTGCGCCCCGCGGTTTCACCCGCGTTGGTGATGGAAAATTGTGATAATTATGATATAAAGTATTATATATTTTCGTCAATTTTTCCATGTTTTTTATTATTCTGCTATTCGGGACGGAGACAAATCCAACAAATTAAAAATCATGAAAATCGGTCCATCCGTTATCCAGTTATAAGTGTTCGAAATTTTAATATACATTATACATTATATACATTATACATTATATATATTATTTTAAATTATATTCCATTATACATTATATTCGTGTAACTCCAACGGTTTTTGCGGCGCCCGCCAGAATCGCTCGCAGATGGCAGATTTTTTTTCTACTTCTTTGACACTTATCGTTATATTTTGGATAATTCACACTATATCTTTATAAATTATAGCCTATGTGTTATTCTGATGTGTAAGCTATGTTATTGTAAAGTTTCATCAAAATCCATTCAGTAGGTTTTGCGTGAAAGAGTAACAAACATCCATACATACATTCTTACAAACTTTCGCGTTTATAATAGTAGTAGGATAAACATGATTTTATCGTTAAAATATTTGAAAAAAATGTTAGAGAGATTGGCTTATTAATAAATCTTCTTTTCTGGTTTCGACAAATAATATTGTTGGCCTCCGTAGCAATGGAAGATCAAAAGTGTCTGTAGAAAAAAGAGAACTACGGGGAACGAAAACGTCGGCGGAAAGGTTATTGACGAAAAAAACGAACACAATGACAAATCTAGTTAACGATATCTCAGCGAACGGCGAACGAAGCGCTGGAAACTTGGCGGTTGGGGAAAATAGAGAGGGCTGATGCAGATTGAGGGAAATAAAAGTGACAGAGAGCGGAAGCCTTTTCGTTCCCGGCGCGGAGGAAAAAAAGTAGCTTTCGCCGAGTGGCGGTAGCCGGCGCGGCGCGCGAGCGGAACAAAGACCTCCGGGAAAATAATGAGTCGGAGAAACAGATGTGGAGGTGTACGTAAAAGGAAACAAGTGATTTATGCTTATGGATAAAATGTTGAGTGCGCGCGGGGCACTCGCAGGTACCGTCGTCGCGTCGCTGACACCATCGCTTGGCGCGCTCGCCGCTCTTAATCTTGTTGGTCTTACGCTATCTCCATTACGCGACTCGGGGCGGTGCGGATGCGCTCGCAATTGCGCCCTCTCGGAGACTGTCATTGTTATTTTAAACCGCCTGCTTTGTTAAGGAGTACTCATTCGTGACGCAGCGCGCTAGAATCGGCGCCGACACTGCGTAGCTTTCACACAGGAAAAACTTAAAATGACAGAGGTTATTTTTACGTATATACAGGATGAGTTTTAATACGGGCAATACGAGTAAAAAAGCAACTTTTGTTAAAAAATTGGGAAAAAACATAAAACTGAAAATTTGAATAATGTATTATTTAGAAAATTTGTGTAAAAAGAATTGAGCGCAATGAGCCATCTAGCGGTAAGTAAAATAATGCGAATATTGTTTATTAGCGATATTTTACCTATTGCTAGATGGCGCAGCGCGCTTAATGCTTGTAAAACTGTTATTTATCAGTTAAATATTTCATTATTACCAATAATGAAAAAAAAAACGAAATTAAATATTAAAAAAAAAACATTTTTTCTTTTTTTTTAAGCCGAGCTCAGCTGAGCATAGTTAACCATCCTCCATATTCATACTATTGCTTTGGCTATTTTGTACTTTTATGTAGGGAAGCATTTTCTGATACCATGTCACCCAGCACTTTCCCGGCAAACAAACAACCCCCTCCCCCTCCCCCTCCCCTTTACCCCTCAACCCCCCCCCCCACGTCCCAATCTCCCAACGACCCCCAACCAACCTCCAACAACCCAACAACTACCCGCTCTCACACTTTCACCCCTCCCTCTCCCCCCACACACACACAAACACACACACACACAGACTCACAGATAGACTTTAGTCTGGAAATGGTCCTAATCCTCTCAGGGATGAATATTTCCGTCTTCATCTCGCTTTTTTTTTATCGCGTTCACAATACTTTTCCTTGGACCGGGAAAGTGAAAAATGGGTATACACCTGTCAAGGACTTTATATTGACTAACGTCAATGTTTATTTTTGGGAAAACCGTATTATACTTTGGCCAAATTTTGATTCCAATTTTGTTTTTGAAATGTTGAACTCTATGAATGTAACATTATCGTCATTTTTTAGTGTGCGACATACCGAATAGTTATTATCCTAAAACCATGGAGTAATTTCCATGAAGTAATTTTCAATTTTTTAATTAAACATGACAGAAACCCTAGTGGGCTCCAGAAATTATCGCCGGAAAATAATCAAAAACGTAGGTGAATGTGTATTCCATCCCATCTATTCGAAAGGGACGACTTGGTTCACCTTTAAGTGCGCCCAAAAGTGTTTTTTTCTATAAGAAACTTTATAAGTGCGCCGCTATTATCTTTGCGGCTCACTTTTTGAATAAGTGCGCCGCAATTTACTTTGCGGCGCACTTTTTGAATTTGGAACATCTTAGTCCTCAGCGCCGAAGAAATCGAACGCAAATATTGTTTGAATAAAGACTGGCTGGTACGACGGCCTCTAGTCGCGCCGCCGGCTGAATGAAAAAAAACAAATGAAATAAAAAACGCCCGAACGTCGATTGTTTTTGTCGCCCACGTTTTCGACAATTTTCACGGATTGTAAGAAATTCATCGTTTTCTTTTGAAAAATGAGTTCTTCAAGTGACAGTGAAAGTATAGATTTAACTTCTGAAAGCATTAGAACTGAGGCAAGAAATGTGATTGATTATCTATTGCCTGCAAAATCCCGGGAGAAATATATGAAAGCCTATGGAAATTTTATTGAATGGAGAAATGCAAGAAGCGCCAACAATTTTTCAGAATCTGTGTTTTTGGCCTACTTCCAGTACTAAGCCACAACTAAACAGTCAGTTGTAATAACGACGTAAAACTATACACATATTCGAAATTAATAGCGTATCTGAAGAGGATGTCTGATGGATTTAAACATACAAAATCCAAAGTGTTCTCAATCAAAAATGTGGAGACTTTCCTTAATGAGACACCCGACAAAGTCTTTCTTGCCGTAAAAGTAAGTAACTATGTATATGGTGGATTAACAAAGGATCATAAAGGATTAATATGAGGCGCCTTTTATTTTCTCATAGAGGGTGATGAAAAGTAAAGTGTATCACTAGGGCGCAAAATATTTTTGGCTCGGGTTATTTTAATACCAATGTTACTCATTTATTTCAACGTCAGTAATAAAAACAATAATTAATTAAAAAGAAATTACATTCATAGTGCATTGGACATACTCAAACCATTATTGTGATGAGTTCCTACATTTTGATATTAATTTTTCCACGCCACACAATAACTTCCGTACGACCTATTCATGTCGATGATGTCCTGGGTGGCCTTTCATGTCCGGACAATTAATGAAAAAAAATAGAAAAAAGAAATTGGACATGAACGCGCATGGTAGCCGATGTAATTAAGTTGAGGCTTTCATATTGAAATTGGTCACTGTGTTAAAGTGGATTGCCTGGCTTCCGTTCCAAGTAATTTAGCCGCCCTTTGTTTACACCACGAGCTCTAATAAACACGGCTAATGTAGCCCTCCTCAAATTTACTTTGCCGCTGAAAGTGAAGTTGTCCCCCGTTGCTTAATTGTTGATATTATACCTAGGAAACTTTTCGAAGTTTGAAAATTTAGTATAATTTGACGAAGTTTTGTTGAGTGGAGAAATGCGTATAAACTAAGATTATTCCAGAGTTTAACATTAATTCCAGAGTTTTATTGAAAACGTGAAAATATTTGAAGCAGTTAAGTGCCCCACTAACAAGCAATCAATCGTAGATACTGTAATCGAATCGGAACCAAGAAATCATTTTATATTTCATAAAATCACACCTACAGCAAAAGATATGTATTATTTTGAACTAGAAACTAAGCAAGGCTAATTCATGTTGATTCGTCTGAATGGAGCATGGAGATCTGTTACTTCGGCAGAACAAATTTACCGAGATGTACCATATTATAAATAAAAACCATTTCGCTATCTGCAACCGGTGCAGCGGTGTGAAGGTTTGCCACCCGTTATAAAAATCAGACAATTTGCAAGCAAATACTGTTACTGCTGCATAAGATTTAATTGACCATAATTGACAAAGGTCTTAAACTACAGACATCCTAACATATTAACATACATTATATTATTATCGTTTAAAAAGCCCAAGACGTGGCAGAGCACGAAAACTTTTAATCACCTGATTTATGTTTATCATCTTGTATTATTTATTTTTTTATATCATACAAAAATACATTTTTTATGTATATTCGTAAACCTTTTTTCTATCTATATTCATTTGCAAATAAAACTATTTTTGACTTATTTTATATGGCAGATCGTTAATATGTATAAACAAGAAATAAAAACGGACGTATCCCAGCGAAAAACCGTTTTTTTTAATAGCAACCCCGTAGACTGTCTCCAATTATACCAACTCCTTGAACTTTATTTTCTAAGTCTAGTAAGTTTAAATCCAAAGCTTTACAACTTGTTCCATAATATTTTAGTTTTATCAGAAGGGTTTCATGATTAACTCAATCAAATGATTTCAAGAGATCACAGAAAATGCCAATAGCAACCGCTGATCTCTCCCAATCATCAAATATTTTTCTTGATCTGCATGACTCAAGCACTCATATAGAAGAGTATTTGGTGAATCGTGAGGGTAATCGTTCGCCGGTGATAAAAAACCCATAAACCTACATTTTCCTCGTCAAAAGCGAGAGATGTGTATTTATCTTATGAAAGAACAATCTTTCAAAAACGTGTGGGTGGCTTTTATTATTATATCTTTAGGCATTCGATTTACCCAATAAACAATTTCCTCTTATATTATACAGTTTCATTTGATTTTGAAAACATACATCATAAAATTACGTAAATAAATCATAATAGGTTTAACTATAAACTCTTAATCCAGATTGAATGTTTGAAAATTTTCTTTCATTAAAATGAAAATATCAAGCTTATTAATTTTATTTTATGGCTAGCTGATAACCCCAACAACATTTAGTCTTTTAGTTGAGACTAACGGAAAGTCCATACTTTTAGCTAATAACCTCACTAAATGTTCCGGTATAAACGTCATCCAATAGGATACGGGATTCCCCGGTGCAATAAAAAACTGCCAAGGCTTGGGAAGAAATTTCCAATCTCAAAAATTTCATTTAAAAATTAAATTGTATAGAAGATTATATTACTAGATCTAATTTGATAGATATATCTAATGTGTTTGCTAATAGATATAATTTCTATTTTTTTTTAAATTTCGAGAAAGCTGGGAGAAAATAGATTGGCTTGTAATTTTCAAGATCAGCATTGTTTCTCTTTTTGAAATTGGTGGTTTTTGCAATTTTAAAAAGATTTAGGAACAAATGTTGCTTCATGTTTTCATTTTAACTCAAGACTTATCTCAATACATTATCAAGTCACTAAGGAAATTATACATTTTCTTAGGGGATTTAAAATGTAGCAGTATTGATACTGGTACCTCGATGTAATCGTTGAATAGGATTAATTAACAGAATAATTATAAAATAGTCTTTTAGTATATTTGCTATTTCCGTAAGATCAGAGTTTTGAAATATACTATGAAGCAATTAGGTAGATATAATTCCGCCACTAATTATCCCTTATCTATTGATGATAGTACACATAGTTTTTATTTTGTTACTCGAGTAATTAATATCATTTTTAATAGTATTTTTTATTGTCGTGTTGGTTTGTAATAGTTGTGTTTGTAATATTTATAATAGTCCCTGTCATGAGTTAAGATTTTGATTAAGGTTGTCTTGGAAAATTTGGATCTCCTCCAGACCGTATCACTATGTATCTATTCAGAAAGGCTTTTCGCACATTTTTTTGAGATTGGTCTATGTATCGGTGGAAAGTAAAATTCAAAATGAGAATTAAGAACGAAAATATCATAGTCAGAATTTGGGTTTTGAAGGGTTAGGCTTATCAGTAACATTGTGTAGCAAGTAGAATAATGGTTATCATATTCGTACTGACGTAAATCATATACTGTATTTTTTATGCATTTTGTTCGCCCCTTGAAGTTACCAAGAAGACTTAATAATGCTATTGAAATAATCATAGCCTGTATTTTACGGACAATAAAGAGAATAGTATCATATTCATGTTCAATACGAAGAGCACAAAATCAAATATTCGTATCTGAGGACGCCCCACTAATAAATAATTCTACCTTTTGGATAACTTAAACAATCGCAAATATTGGTGTTGTGTAAAACATATGTCGAAGTGTATTTGAAATAAATCTTTGCATAAAATATTTAAAATGTAGTATTAGGGTTCCATTTACCTTAAAGTGGCTACTAAATAGTTAAAAGTGTTGTGTAGTACGTTACAGATTATGCAAATGACTTCCTCAGTATATCGGTTAATGTTTTCTGCCTATCACTTTCGAGAGCTATCACAGAAAAAAAAAATTGCGAAAAATATCGGTAACTGTCGAGTAGAGCATTATACAAACGTTAGAAATTATTTGTAGTTGTTAGCTACATTCAATTAAATATTATAAATATATCAATTATGATTTAAGCTATGATTTTTAATTATGATTGGAAGATATTATATGTACCTACATATGTATGTACCTGCTTTATGCGATAAATTGGGAAGAGCGTGCTACCCATATTAGTTTTACATCAAATAACTACACAAAGTATGTATTATCTCTAGTATACAACACTAATTGTAAAATTGTTGTTTTTTAGAACAAAGAAAAAAAGGCGTTGTACTTCATTGGAGTAATATTACTCGTGTGAAGACTAACATCAATAGATTTACTACACGAAATATTATAGCTAGTGTATACTAGAGATCATATTTCGTTTAGCACCTTTACAATCAGTTTTATATAAAACTGATTGTAAAAGTGTTGTTTTTCAGAATAACGAGAAAAAAAGGCGTTGTACTCACTGGAGGAATATTATTCGTGTGAAGGCTAACCTCAATAGATTACTTCTTTTCTTGTTTATGTGTGTATGTCTTTGTAGTTTCTTGTATTGTCTCTTTTTATTTCCTTGCGTTTTATTTTGTTATATTTACAATAACCAAATTTTGGTTTACCTTTAATATGACTTTTATAACATTTATATTAATGAAATTGAAATGAATATGAATATGAATAATTAAATAATTTAATTTATGACTAGACCTGCTTCTATTCTTCGCAGTGATGAAGGAAGATCTTTGACTGACGAGCCGTATAGGTTAGCTCTTGAATATTACCTGCCGGCAATAAGCTCGTGTTTTCTAACAAAGCGTTTTATTATTATTATTTTAACATTATATTCAGAGCGCTTCAGTCTTTTCCGGCAGTTAACTCCTGGTAGTTTCTCTAATTAGGACCTCACCTATGCATCTTATAAATATATTCTTCAAAACCACTTAGCAGGGGAATTCCGGCATCTGAATGAGCAATCGTTCATGCAAGACGCCTATAGTCTTAAATGGGAAGATATTTTTTAATATAACACAGTCGATGGTAAACTCGAACTATTTAAATGTTGGCTTATTGAACTGTACAATGTGTATGCAGAGTACGACATCAATCTCTGTTCACCGACGATATTTGCCGCATGATTTTGCGAATGGTGTGCGCTGCTTGGTCTTTTAATAAATCCCTTTACGTTAAGGCTATTATTATCGGAGGCCTTCGATTGCTATAAAAAATGTACAAAGGAATACTCCAGTTTGTACAATGATATATTAGGACCTTGCATTGAAAACTTAGATTTCCCAAGAAATACCGTAACTTATATATCTAGTCATTTACCAAATTGCAAAATACTTCATGTCAAAGCGTCATCATTAGGCTTCAATTATCAGTCTGTGTCATTTCGTTGAAATGTCAAAAACAGTTATTTTTTTTAGCTTCGAAGATGTCGAAAGTTGAGCCGACAAAACGTTACTCCATAAAGGCTGTCAAAGATAAGTGAAGTGCTTAATGTTCATCCCTTAACCGTATCGAGACGTTTAAAATCTATAGGAGTCATTTAAAAGGAAGGGCATTGGGTTCCTAACGAGTTGCAGCCAAGAGACATCGAAAGACGTTTCATGACTTGTAAAATTCTCTTTCGCCGTCAAAAAATAAATGGTTTTTCCACCGAATAATCACCGGCGACGAAAAGGGAATTTCTTACGAGAACCTCAAACGCAAAAAAATTACTCCTACCCCGGTGAATCACGTCCTTCGTTCTCAACAGCCACGCCGAAGAGAGACATCCATGGATCCAAGGTAATGCTTTGCATTTGGTGGGACCAAAAGGGTGTCATCTATTATGAGTTGCTGAAACCGGGAGAAACCATCACGGGCGATCGCTATGGCGCTCAGCTTAAGAATTTGAGCGATGCTGTGAAGATAAAACGGCCGGAATGCGCTAAAAGGCACGACAGGGTAATTTTCCAGCATGACCATGCTCGACCACACGTCGCGATGTAGGTCAAGAACTTCCTGGAAACGATTCGCTGGGACATCCTACCTCACCCGCCGTACTTCCTAGATATTGCGCCATCCGACTACTATTTGTTCCGGTCATATTGAGATGTCAACCACAACGGGCGAACACGTCACCGCAGGACGTTTTAACGATTCATCGTTCTATCGACCGTGCAGTGAGCGTAGAAGACTTTGGACATTACAAATACGACGTCTAGCTACGCCACAGCCCGCAAGAGACCAACGCCTTTACCGCGAGATAGCCAGTATGTTACCTGGCGGGCCGACACTCGCGCCCTTGCTTCCAATTGTGACCAGATTTCTCCGGTCTCTCGATTGGTTCCGAGTTCGAGGTCGCTTGCGCGGTCCTCTCCCTTACGAAGCGGTAAAACGAAGTGCACCGAATCTATCGCGGACCAAGGCGTCCTTTGCCCGACTCTGAACCGGGATCGGATGGCCAATGGTCATTTCAAGAGCAGTCGCCGTAAGGTAGGCAACCACCCCCGCTCTATAGGAAACAATACAGTTCCCAGACTCCCCCGACTGTTAGTCGGAGAGCACAATCGATTGGCTTGCGCCGCTCGGTGCGCAGACCGTCCAGGAGCGCCAAAGGTTTGATTCCCAGGGGAGACTGGTTGACCCAGTGTCCTACCCGGGTTCGCACCCCATGCGTGGAGGCCATCGGATGGGTGTTGACCCGTGAGTGTGACCGACCCTGAACACATGGGTCATCGTGGCCACCTCATCATGGGCCCGTTAGCTCCCGATTTGTTCCGGTCAATGGCCCATGGCCTTTCCAAAATGCGCTTCCAGTCATTTTTCAATATCCTTCGAGGATATTTAAAAATGGCTGGATTCGTGGAGAGCCTCTAAGGATGAAGACTTCTTTCGCCGGGGTATCTGTCTCTTGCCAGAAAGATAAGAACGTCATAGCTAACGATGGACAATACATTGAATGAAATGCACTATCCAATTTGCTTCGAAATAAATGTTTTTAATATAAAAAAAATCGAGGTTTTCAATACAAAGACCTAATAATTATACCTCTCTCGAAAAACCTTAAAGTTTTTAGCTTCACAATCGACAAACAACTCTCATGGAAACCACAAGTTAACGAGCTTAGTCGAGTAATATTTATAGTTAAAATATTCTCTACAGGATAGTTAAATATGCATAAGCGGGGAAATAGGTATATGATGGCGTTTTTAAAGTGAGTTTCTGATTCTGTATGCAGTAAGTGAGTTTCAGATTCTGATTCTGTATGCACATAAAGTATTTATGTAATTTATTGATATTATGAGGTCATTAAATGCATATATTTAGAAATATTTATTTAAATTTTCAAAAGTTTTCCTCAAAAATTAACGGAGATACCAGCTGCCGCACATTGTCGGTCGCCATCCACTGAGCAGTTTGTGTACATCTGACAGGTCGCAATTTTCATCTAAAATCA
Source organism: Micropterix aruncella (assembly GCA_944548615.1). Taxonomy (NCBI): domain Eukaryota; kingdom Metazoa; phylum Arthropoda; class Insecta; order Lepidoptera; family Micropterigidae; genus Micropterix; species Micropterix aruncella. The sequence continues at coordinate 35,122,351 of OX155950.1, forward strand.
ATTGCACATAGCATTTACTCTTGTGTTTTGTATCTCTTTTATGTTAACATTACATCCCACGAAAAAATAAAAATTAGTAGTTTTTAAAGGAATGACAACATGAAACACGACTTTTTTATCATTTTTTTGTCCTTTTTTAAAGTAAAAAAATACGTCTAACAAAGATTTTTCTTTAGGATTTAGGTTGAAATAGAGTGTGTTTATATAAAGAAGCTATTTGCCAAATTTTAAAATGATTGATTAAAATCTTTTTAGGATAGAGTGTAAACGTGTTTCGAGAAAAATGCGTTTGTAAAAAAACAGTGGTGTAATAGGTTCGATTAAGGCAGTAATTAATCAATTTAAACAACTTACTGATTAAGGCGCGATTCCAGCACAATATTACAGTCCTTTTTCAGGTTCATATGCATTGTTTTCAGCTTGCAAAAACGAGGAACTTTCACGTTTCAACCTGCCCGACTGCTCCGCATTACAAGCTACACCCACCGAACCTTTAACGAAGGAACTATTAATCGATAATTACATTTGAATGAATTGGAATTTTGTTTTAAAATTTTAACAGTATATTTTTGGATAGTTTTGTAAGCGATTTATAAAAAAGAAAATTTGAACTTTCTACACCTATTTCCCCCCTTAAATAAAATATTCTCTACTTTTGCCAATACTTGGCTATGCGTATGTGGCTTACCTCAATCTCACTGAACTGCTGGATAGACTCGAACGTTTGCAGGATGTTTGCAAACGGTTCGCTTTCGGTCAATTTAAGTGGTTGCTCCTACGCTAATGGAAGTATATTCATCTACTTTCGCTCCTTTTTCGCATACAGTCATCGTCTTCATCCTATCTCTCGGTCCTATCTTTTAGACGTCTTCGATCCATTATCTTCCTATGGCCTACAACTTCGTTCAGTCTCTGGTAATCTTTTAAAAATCTCTTTCTACAGGACGGTTTTTAAAAAAATCTCAAACTGACAGAAGATACTGCTACTACGATCAATTAATGTAGTTGCTTATATCCATCGGAGAAATATTTAAGTACTCTCGCACCTTTATCGCGTCCACTCGTGCTCTTCACCGGGCATCTTTAAATCTTTCTCGAGCCATTAGGGGCTCTCTAGATGATCAAGCATGCTTGTAAAGCATCGCGTCGCGGGCTGTTAGGGGATCGTAAACCGCAGGAATTATGCAAATATATTTTTTAATATTACAAAAATGCCTAATTTTGTAGTTTATGCCAGAGTTACATAATTTAGACCTAATTAATTGATGAATGACGTGACTCCCTGGTATAAAACTGCAAAATAAGGCATTTTTAAAATATTTGAAAAAAATATTTGCATATTCCCTGCGGTTTACGACCCTTTCCCAGCCCGCAACGCAATGCTTGACAAGCAAGCTTTATCGTCTAGAGAGCCCTTTAGCTTTACACGGCCTACAGCTTAGTCTCGGGATTTGACAATCTTTTTTAAATCCCTTCCCACAGATTAGTTTTCGTATTCTTCTAGCGTACATTTATGCAACGCTATGGAATTGTTTCGTGCGATAGCGAATGGTTTTAGTGTAGCTTGGGCCATAAGATCCATTTTGTTCTCGGATCAGCTTAATTCACGATTCAGCTCTTATTCAGAAGCCTTCACGTGCGGAAGGGTACCCCAGGTAAGACTCACGCGTCTCAGGCCTCACGGCTAGTGGACCGGGTTTCTCCTGGTGGGATTGCGTCCCGGCGCTACTGGACAGTTTGCGCACCATTCGGCGACGCCAATCGGATATGCCCTCTGACTAATTGCTGAAGTGGTCTGAAAACTATGGAAATATACTGTCTTCTAAGCAGCGGGGATGGATGTTGACCTGTTGTCATGCCAATATTGAAATGACCTTGGGCCACTCGATCCCGTGTGGCACTATGGGCAAAGGACGACCTGGTCCGCGATAAATTCAAATAGAAAGACCGCTGTAATTATAACAGGCAGAGGCCGCGTAAACGACTTCGGACCTGTAACCAGTCGAGAGGATGGAGGTATCCTGAAGGTTAATTTTAGACGGAGATATTCTTCCAAAACTGGTAGTTAGGGGGCGAGTCTGCCAATTGGTTACCTTTCCCGGTGCCTCTCCGTAAGGCGTTGGCCTCTAACGGGCTTGTTAGCGGAGCTAGACAATATATTATCTTGTATCTAAGTCTTCTACGCTCATCCCATGGCTGAAAGAACGATCACATATCGTTAAACCAGTATGGGGTGACGGGTTCGCCTGCTGTAGTCGACACCGCCTACTACAATACTTTGGAATAATCTCCCGGTTACTATAAAGTACTTGCGTTCTGTAGTATCATTTAAAGCTCAACTTAATACTACCTCTCTCAGATGGAGTTAATCAGTTCTTTCTCTTTTGTTTTCGTCTTGCCTTTCCAAATGTCCTCATATGGCATAAATTAGCATCTTTCTTACTTTTTAGCTTGTTAGTATTCTTATACGTTTGAGACTCTGCCATGTGCTCATCTATATTATACCTAAGGTTAACTGCTGAATATTACCAGATGGCAATTAAGTTGCCTATTTGTAAAAAATGTAAGCGAAAAAAAAATATTATTATTTTTACTTCGCTATGAAAGGTTCTGTAAAATTGATCACTGATAGGTACTACTGCAAAGTACCTACTTCATTTTGACAATGTCGTCGGACAGAGTCAGAATGATAAACCGACCTAAGATATATATGCCACGATAGAGTAGACGCCAACACCGAAGGGCATCTATTAATAGGTACCTAAGCCAAAAACGAGGACATTTTGAAACATAAGAAGTTTAGCTAACGCTGCCGTATATATTTTTTTATTAACTGAACCTACCGCAAAAAGGCGTTTATAAAGCTTTAAAAAAACTAACCTAATATACCGCAGAAATGTGTTTATGTTTCATATTTAAAAAAAAAATAAACTACTACTATATAGATGTTTGACGCTTCTTTAAACGCATATGTCTCGCTTATTTATAGAGATAAAGCCTTTGTCATAAGAATCGTTATTCTTACAGATTCGGAATTAGTGCGATGCATATAGTGCGGTAACATTTAAAAATTTCAATGTAGAAGAGTTATCTAAACAGCATAAATACCCATATTTTGAGACGACGATGATCTGAAGGGGTAGTATATAGAATGAAGCGACTGAAACATATAGCTATTATATCTCACGCTTTTAACTGCTTGGCTGCTGTCCTTTTGGCAAAGAGAAGAGAGAAACAAAATAAGATCCTTAGACAGCTTGCCCATTTCTTGTATCGATCCGCCATTAACTAAGAATAAAATACTGTATTTTCCCTCAAAAAGCAAAATCAAACTCCCAGAAGTATGAGAAATTTTAAATTATTTAAATACATTAAGTTTTTGGTAAAAAAAAATCATCTTATGAAGATTTATTGCACATTTGGTAATGCTGTGATATTTATTTGTTTTCTCTTGTAATACAATTTTAGCTCAATTCACATCGCAAACAAATTTCTGCTTTTAATATATGTATTCACTTATATGGACGTTAACAATAAGGCATCCCCACTCAGACTATATGCTAAAAGTTATGCAAGGAATAATATGCGGAGGAAGTAAAATGAGATGCTATTTCTAGATTTCTCATAATAATCTAAATTTAACTTTTTAACATATCTTTGAATTGATGTTATATAGAGAAAGCGAGATATTCTGATAAAGGGATATCAGGATATCTATTTATCAGAATACCTAATAACAGGTTCCTAAAATTTAAACAATATAGCAGCAATAAAAATATTTAAATTTCATATTGATATTGCCATGCTTATATATTAGGGGAAATATCTGTATTTCAAAAATGGTACTTATCTAGTTAAACAAACTTTTCTACATTGAAGATGTTTTAGCGCTCACTGTATTTACCACTACTTGATAATTTTTTTACATATTTTTTTTTTACTTTTCCGGTCCACCAATGACCAGGAGTAAAGTATTGTGAAAGCTGAAAAAAATCGAGTTGACGACGGAAATATCCATTTTGAGCCCTCCTGAGACGATTAAACCATTTATATATTAAAGTCTCTCTACATAACTGTCTCTCTGTATGTATTCTTCCAAGCTAGCGTCCAAAGTTGATCACAGTGCCGTTGATCTGGAGAAATGCTGGGCTGCGGTAATCTTTTTGTTGCTACTATTTGCAATGGAGCATCTAGTGACTAGTCAATGTAATAATGTACTGCAGTTAAAACAAATGCGCATTTATTTAAATAAACAATATAAAATAAATGCTTTTTTTGATTAACAATATAAAATAATGGCTGCATACTAATATTTGGTATGCAGCCATTATTTGCTCTTGCCAAGAGCTGAAAAAAATGTGGTTGAAATCGGTCCACCATGGGCGCGCTGGTCGAAATATTTGACTTAGAGACTTGAAATTTGATACACATGCCTTGTTGGGCTAAAGTCTCATTGTAAAATATTGGTTGGAATATCTTGTATAAAAGCAACATTAATAATACTTTAATTCCGCCATACATTTAAATCAAATATTAACGGTGATTCGCCCGAGGCTAGCAAAGAAACGAACCGTGTTATTCGAGGCCGTTGTATAACGAAACTCAAACGGGTTCTTTCACCGGCCGAGAGAGGGCGCTCATTAATTTTATTTATGGAAAATCTGTAAAAATCCTTAGTTAACCACCGATTTTTTTTAAATTCACAACATAAAATAGCCTTATGCACTTTGGTTCGGCACTTTCGGCAAAACTTGATTTTTTTGGCAGTCAAACAAGATTATTTTTGAAGTTTCCGTATTAACGAAGATGTGTAATTGGTTGTATTTTTGTTGATTCCAAGCTACATATATTTCGAGACGATTTCGCTGGTAGCTATAATTATTTAAAATCAACTCTTGTATTTTCAGTTCAGTGTAACTCACAACCCAGACGCGGCAGCGGGGTTATTTTGTCAAGGTTGATCGATTTAAGTTACACTAAGTATATTCTAGATATAGCAACATTAAATACGTTTCATTCTTCAAGAAATCTTTAAATAAACCGGTACCCAAGATTAAAAGAGTTTCAAGTTATATCAACGGCCATGCGCCCCGACAAAGCCCACCCTACTTTTGAACTTATTATTCAACAAGACATTGACCTAATTGGTTGTTGTTTTTACTGTGTGTTATATCTAATGTCTGTAAAGGTGTGCTATTTTTGGCTTTGTTAATTTCTCTCAATTTAGGCCGAGTAGTTACTCTATTGCATGTTAGGTAATTACTAAATTTGAAGGCTGTTTTAAAATCTCTTGTTCGCTAACCACCTTGCGTATAATCATGCTTCCTATATAACCTTGGTAACTATTTGTGTTTTACCAGATTTATGCCTGAATTACAAGAAATCTGAGATTCTGATATGGTTTTAGCATTTTAGCAAATAAATACAAATTTTACAATATAGAAAGAATAAAAGTTGCAATGTGTAAAATTTATATTTTTAAAAATTAGATATTTAAAAGTGAATATTAGTAATTGTAATAATGTATGATATTAATTGTACGAACGCATAACCTTCTGATTAGTCAGCATTTATATTAGGTAAGTTTATTATTAAATTGAACATTAAAAGCACACATATATTTTATTTATCAAAGAATTTAAATATTAAAATCAAAGTACCAAAACAAATTAAATATAATTGTAATCAAAATAATGGAAAACCAATAAAAAAATACAGATGTTTCGGCGTGTTGCAACTGCCGTTTTTCAGAGTAGACTGCCCAAACGTCGGGTGCTACAAAATTCGCGCGGTAAATTCTTTTTTATACCTTTTTATAATATCAAACAACCGCGATAGTCTTAGATTTCATGTTAAAAATCAATTTCAATTATAAAATGGTAAGTAAAATAAACAAATTGACAAGCAGGATTACATACCAAAAAAAAAAACAAATATAATTTTATACATAAATACATTATGTACAATTTTTTACAAACATACAATGACTTCATTAATTATCACAGACAAACGAAATAGATAAGGTCAAAAATATAAATAAAGAAATTCAACAAATAATCATTATATAGTTAAACAATAATTATTTTAAAAAATATAACTCGAAATGAAACCGTCAGCGTTTTCATTAAATTTAAAACCATATTTCACATCATAAGCTTTCAAGTACTCTTATTTGTATATTTTTTGTTTTCGCCTACACAACAGGGAGATTAAAAATAAATTAATCTGCCTGCTTTGCCATGTAGAATAGCATTAAATGTAAATGTTACCTGTAATAGTTTCGGTCGATATATGTTTACCTTTGTCTTTTAGAAATGTATTACTACTCTAGTCCTACCTGCGACTTTGGCAATATTTTTTTTCCTTGTTCTTGAAGTACCCCTTTTATTGTAGGTATATTGGTATAATTTAACATCCAGTATAAACTAAGAAATGGATGAAGGTCTACTGTAACCAAATAGAACCAAACATATACCCAGTTTTTGGAGTTTATTCCTTAAGAATCGATTTTTTAAAGCCCCCGATACGACAATTTCTGGGTAGTAAAATCTAACGATAAAATAGCGTTATGTTTTTAAAAATGAATTAATGTTAGCGCCATGTAAGTAGAATATTTCAAAATTATTTTTTTTTTCGTAACATAGTAATATACGTTCAATTAATCAATCAATTAATCAATTAATCAATCAAATCAATCAATCAATCCATCAATCAATCAACTAACCAGTTAATCAATCAATGAAACAATTACTCAATCAATCAATCAATCAATTAATCAATCAATCAATCAACCAATCAATAAATCAATCAAGAAAGCAAGCTAGCAATTTTATATGAATAAAACTATATACATGCTTTCAGTACTCGTATTATAAGATATGCATTTATTTACTGCCTTTGCCAATTGTATATTCAATGACAATAGCAATTAAAGAGTAAACTCCAGTCGCGTGGTGAAGCTGACACGCATATTTGTTTTAATTATGGATATCGTTTTTACTCAACATTATATTTTCCATTTCAAGCATTGATTTTCAAGACGGTGCAGGATACTCTCGACTTTGATGCTGCGGATGCAATTCGTAAAGTCGCGCCTTAGAGTATGAAAGTTGCCAATTTGTAAGGAATGCTGCCGTAGTCGAAAAACTTGCTCTACGCCTCAGAGGAAGATCCCTTTTAATCTATCACAAGAAGGCCATCAAAGAAATCGCAAACTTTAAGCGTGAACCTCTCTTGAGCAGGCGGAAAGTTGTGCGAATGCTTATTTGCACACTGTATTTTTGCAAAGTAAACAGGCGGGGAGCATCAGCAAACTTTCCTATCTTTGCCAGTCGCGTACCATGGAGAATTTATAAGAGGCAGCGGAGAATTTAACAAATGAATCGGAACGTGTTGCACTTGCTTTCAAGCTATATTATTTTCATAGAGATGTATGGACAGAGAAAGTTCTCATGTGCGACGGATGAGAAAGGCGACGCAAGTCGTGATTTCGAGCAGAACACAAGAACTGCCTTATTTAGGACGCATCATGCGGAACGAATTAAATACTGTCTTCTGCACCATATTACAGTGCCCGGTAGCATAAAAGGTTAGGCTGTCTGATCTTACATTGTAAGGTTCCGGGTTCGATTCCCGACTTAGTCATCATTTTCCGTTAAGATAAAATTATCGGAATTGCATTTCAGTTTTATCGCACGAATGCAATAACAAGACACACATTCACATACATGTTACACGCATACATACATATTATGAGCATGCATAGTAAGATTGGTTGTAAGAGATTGTCGTACGATAATAAACCCTCCCATTGTGCAATTTTACCATAAAGAGTAGAAACAAACAAACAAACAGTTATTAAGCGATATCCTTAGCCAGGACAGTGGAGTTGGGAGCTAGTGGTACGAAATAAAATCGAAAGAATTATTCAATTGTTTAATCTGTCTATTGTATTAAATTGGTGTACAGCAATCTCGTACCAAATGCAAAAAATGTCTAAAATAATGTTCCCAAATATTACTCAACTTGATTTAAATTTGATATAAAAGAAAAATGGACTTAAACTAATAATTGAAACTATTGTTTAAGGATACCCTTATACTTTAAATTTGAATGATAGATCAATATTATTACAAAGATTGTAGGTGGAATTAGCTCTGCAGCTTTGATGTTAACATAATCAGGCGGCTAACTGACGTGGAAACGGGACGACAGGTACTTCAGCTACTTCCATAGCATTGTGTCTTATGGTACACTGCTATGACGAAACGATTGTGACGTGAAATTTATCTTTTACTGTAAAAGAGGGTTTTCTGTTTAATTTATGAATTATTTTAAAGTTACTCACTATCAGAACTTTTCAAAGAAATATACACCCTAATTGTTGCTACTCAATTATTTTTTCAGTACACCAAAATAAGTAACCGCCACAATGTAGATATTGGAAATAGAAGTAGGTTTTCACTTCTTCAGGTTACGTTTAAAAATTTAAGCCAATAATTACCCGGAAAACAATGACAGTCTTTTATTTTTGTATAAAACACAAAAGAATAATTTAAAATAGAAAATTACTTAGCTAATTATGACACGTGGTATTAATCAATCTACATATTGTTGCTCAATGTGTCGTCAATACTATAATTACTATTGTTACTAAATCTCGTAGTGTATGTATATCTTGTATATCGTTGTGTATATAACCTGTGTGTATCTACATGTGTATATAACCTGTGTATATCTTTATTGACTGTTGTAATTATATTTAAAGCCATCTCTATAAATCTTTTACTTTTTATATCCGCTCCAAATTAAACATTCTTAAACAATTCGATCTTAGCTTCCTTTTTATATAAAAGTTAAAAAGATATCTAGATAGAAATTCTTTATTGCAAATTAAAAAGACATTCAATAGGCCGACTTATTGCTTAAACTAAAATCTCTTACAGCCCACCTCCGTGGAAGTGTAAGAATTTAGGTGCCAGAATAGTAAAATAAACAAAATAAACTTATAGAATATAAAATTTATATTATTACATCAAAAAATAACTAAATAACATTAGGGTTCAGAGGATATTTGCAAGGAGCGGGGGGGTATATTCGCATAGGAGAGGATGGGATGAGACGTAGGATTACTAGGAATTTAGCAACATAAAATGCTTTTTCAGAGACACTTGAAAAGTAGAAACCGTTGGTGCGTTTCTGATATTTGACGGGAGCTGATTCAATAGTCTAGCTGCATTAACGGAGAAGGAATTTGTAAAAAAAAGAAGAATTATGAGTGACTAGAATTATGAGTATTCAGTGACTTCCTAAGTCACTGAATTTCTCGGTTAGGTAGGAGGAAGCGATAGGATTGTTGAGGATGTTGTAAAGAAGGTATTTCTAAACATTTATTTTTAGCATATATTGTTTTTTAATATAACCATGTAGAATAAGTATAAACATATTATAATCTAACTATATTGAAAACTGTGGAGGTTTACCTACGTCGGTTGTCCTTTTGGCGTACAGTATATGTACGCAGTGTATTTATGTTGTATAAAAAAGTGATTATTTTGTTACAACTATAATATTTATAGTCGACCTTACTAAATATCGGATTTATCTGGTGTTTAAAAACACAAGGTTGCATGCAACTTTCGCATGTGCAACAAAAAGTCAGGCAAAAGAGGGTCTTTTATCCGCATATTTTATCTATTGACCTAAAACCGGCATCGTCTAACCACATATGTCGTTGGCGTTTATTGCTTGTTAAGTTTATTTATTGATTCCGGATATCGACGGGAAGTAGCAATATAGTGGGTATTGCTACTTGATACCCACTGTATAGTGGTATCCCACTGTATACCCACTGTATACCCACTTGATACCCACTGTATACCCACTGTATAGTGGGTATCAAGCGGAATGCTTAAAATTCGTCTACAATGCTTAAAATTTCGAATAAGCATAAACAGAGAGCGATATTTCAGAAATGTAATTCACAGTATGATTATTGCTGCAATATCACGTCATATTTATTAACTAGACCCATTGTTATAACAGTGCATGCACTTGAGCAGAACTTTACTGATATGCGATTTACGTCCGTGTTACTTTTACGCATTCAGCGATTTTATTTACGTCCGCTGGTGAACACTTTCAGGTCGGAAAAGCAAGCGTTTCATTATCGACCCCCGAGCGAAATGCTTAATGACTCTAAGAGTTTGCTAACTTTCCTCGGCGGATAAAACTTCCGCCGTGATCCGACTTTAGTTTCATTACGATAGGAGGATGCTACTTCTTACGTCTTGAGCTTTTTTATTATAAATTATAGCAGCTGTGATATTACTTGAATTTATGTTCCGACGCTCAAGTATTTTTTTTAATATTTGCTTCTATAAATGCGTAGCGACTCATTTAGAAAAATGATTTAAAAAAGCATATTACTCGGTCTCTCTATTTAAATACATTGAGTGAGTATATTTTCAATTCAGTTTTTTAGAAAATTCAGAACAGTACGAATTACTGTGGTGGGTAGCAATATATATTCCAGTAGGATTGCACGCATTACCGGGGTGACATAAAAAAAAGCTTTTAAGTCTTTGTCAACAAATCCGTCTAATGCTCCTTCCGCATTATTCTGTTGTTTGCAATTTGCAACTACTATTTGTAACTAATTTGCAAACTAATTTGAAGCTGCAATTTATAATCGTGCAATTTATCATCTTAGGTTCAAACTGCTCGATATCAATGATAAATACCGCATTATTGCACATATTTTAAATATCTCTCATATCCGGTTCATATTGGACAGCTTGAAAGATATCCTTTGTATTACCGCTTCCAAAAGCCCTCAATTCCTCACTGCCTAACTAGTCCCGCCTAATAACATATAACATAGATATTTTTGTATGTTATATAACATATAACATACAAAAATACTTATTCTTCTCCCAGTATCCAAAGTCTATAACACATAGTTCACTCCCAAATATCTGTAAAATATATCGGACCCGTATGGTATCATAATCTTCTTAATCCCGTTCAGTCGGGCTTTCGACCTGGACATGGCACTACCTCTGCCCTCGTTAAAGTGACCTAAGACGCACGTAGAGCTGCCGATCAGAAAAAGAACATACATGTTCTTTTGGTTTTTAGCAGCGCATTAAACACTGTCATGTCGAATTTAATCTGCTTGTTGCCCGGCTACAAACACTCAATCTCCCTCGTACCACTATTAATTGGTTCAATTCATATTTAACAGCAAGGCGGCAGCAGCACGTTAAAGCAGGCGATGGGGGGTTAATAAACTGGTTTAATCTCAGTGCGAAAGTTCCGAGCGATTCTTGTTGAAGCAAAATTTGTAATAAATTTATCAGTGTCAAAATAAAATACTCGTATACTAGCTCTGAGACCAAATGTTTTGTTATTCATAAGCAAGATCAATTTAAAAATTATTTTGGCTGACTTTCATTTTATCAGCTTATGGAAACGCACAAATATTGTATTTTTATGTTAAAAAGGAATAAAAATAAATGGTATTTTTAACGCTTCCATATAATATACAAATGATTTAATTTTAATATTTAACCTACATTTAAAATTCTTCTTCTTCTCCGTCGCTCCCTCATTACTGAGGATCGTGGCCATTAGAAAACAGTTTTCCCTACGAGGCTCCTTCACTTCGACCTGTCTTCTGCATGACGGTTCGCAAATTGTATTGACCCTTTTGTAACTTCTTTGATGAGGTAGCTATATCTGGCCGGTGATCTGCCTCTGCTTCTTCTTCCCTCCACTTGACCCCCGGAAAGCATTTTATCCAGATTCTCTGGGTTTCTCCTGGCAACATGACCAAAGTACTGCTGGACCCTTCTCATGCATACGGTGGAGAGCCTCACTTGGATGCCGAGTTCTTCCAGGACAGATTTGTTGGTGCGTCCTGCTGTCCATGGGATTCCAAACATTTTACGCCAACACCACATCTCCAGTGCATCGATTTTGATGCGTATCCAAGCCTTCAGTTATTGTATCGTTATCGTATTTTATGCTAGCAAAATCTATTCCTATTTTATTCGTAGGACAGACTCGACTACAACGGGCGAACCCGTCACCCCAGGCTGGTATAACGATATGTAATCATTCTTTCAGCCTTGGGATGAGCGTAAAAGACTTAGAAACAAGATAATCTACTGTCTAGCTCGCCAGCAGCCCGTTAAAGTCCGACGCCTTACGGCGTCACCGGAAAAGCGGACAGCTTCGCCCCCTAACTACCAGTTTTGGCAGGATATTTCCGTCTGGAATTAACCTTCAGGATAACTCCGTCCTCCCGACTGGTTATGGATCCGAAGTCGTATACGCAACTTTTACCTGTTGTATTACAGCGGTGATTCAATTAGAATTTATCGCGGACCTGGGCGTTCTTTGCCCGTAGTGCCACACTCGATCGAGTGGCCCAAGTTTATTTCAAGAGTGACTTGATAAAAGTTCAACATCCACCCTCGCTACCTAGGAAACAGTGTATTTCCATATTCTCCAGACTCCTACAGCAATTAGCAATATGAATAAAGCGTTCCTGGTATTCAATATTCAATATTAGTATGGTAATTATGGAATAATCTGGCATTATTAGTTTCGGAAATATTAAGACACCCGGATTTCTTGCTCCCGAATGTATTATAAATAATATTTTGTTTGTCAGAAGTTAATGTTTTTATATTATTACGTATTAGAATATTTTTATTTATTGTGTAGATAGAATAAAAACAATGTTTTGTGGTTGTGGTTCCTAGTAATTCTCCTTCACTTTTCAGAATCTCTGATATAATTACGCGTACGTGATACAACTACACGAGGGAGTCATAGAATATATCAAAGGATATGCATTGAATGTGTGCGCTAGTGACGGCAGGACTACAAAGTAAAAGCGAGGCTGCTGTTTGACTAAAGAGCGTAGTTTGATTAAAGTTGATCGTTAGAAGTTCAGGGCGCTTTATGCCATTCCGTCAAAGGTATGGATGGGGATGGCATCATAGGGGGCGGTGAATGTTCTGAAAGACCGCCATTTGTGACGAACCGTTTTTTACGGCGCCAAATGGGCCTTTCTTTGCGCCGCGTTGTTACGTAGAAGCCGGTGGGTAATTTTAGATCGCCATTATAGGTCGCTTGCATTATCTTTTTATAAAAATACATTATAAAGTAAATAATGGACGGTTATAAGAGTATGAAAATTTTATGCAATATGAAATTACTGGAAATATCACGGGTAATTCCATTGTGAGCTTGAACAATTCCTTTTTCTGTCCTAAAATTACTATATCAATCATTAGCAGAATAAATTACATTTTACGACTAAGGTATAAAACGTACACAAAAAAACTGTATATGCTACAACGAGCAATCCTAAAATTAATGACCTTTCAAAAATCAAACAGTTGTTAACATAGATCAGCGTGATAACCAGGTAAATCAGTAGAAACAGTCCTGCGCAAATTAGTTTCGCGGATCGAGAGAGCTCTATGAAAATAGCTGCAGGAACCTTCATAAACATATAAAAGGCCGTAGATAATATTTAATTTTAAGCATAGTCCATGGTAGCAAACTGTCACTCTATTCAACTCACATTCGTTAGATATATGCTCGACATGATGAGCCAGAGAACAATCGTGTCATATATATGCAGAACAAGTCATTTATCTGATTCGGCTGATATAATACTCTTACACAAATTCATCTACAATACTATAGACTTGACATATCTTGTTGAAAACTTATGCTTTTTCGTACTACCGCTAATGGTTCACAATTCTCGTACGTTTGTGGTCTATTAAGCCAATACGAACTACGGGAAAAACTCTATCGCTTACAAGCTGATGAGCACATATGATTCCCGTTTCTCAGCCATATACATTTTTAACCATAACCAACCAACGTTTCTACAATGAACTATTTAAATCAATTCATCCTAATGTGCGTGGTGGTACCTACATTTGGAAAACGGTCAAACATCATATAACATACCCATAAACAATACTATCTAACAAACACAGAAACATCTACCTTAAACATATTCTTAAATTTAAATTATTTATTTATTATGCAACACAGCAGTACCTAATATAAAAATCTACATCTACCTATATATTTACCATAGGATGTATCTGTATTTTATATTAATATATCTATCCATATACCATTAACCAACTCCTTATTCCTCATCACTTCCAATTGGGTGTCTTTCTCAGCGACTTTCTATATAAAAACTAATATTTAATTTGAAGCTGTAATTTTCTATTTAAATATGATATTATTTCTTAATCCTGTAACTCGCAGTATCGAATATCGTTCGAATGTTTTTTTTTTCTCTCTATAAGTATGTGCAACACACTACATTATTTTATTAGCTGTATGTTTTCCAAAATGAACAAATAAATATATATAAATAAACAAAATGAACAAATGTATACAAATGAATAAAACCTCCTTACTTTAAGTATCTGCAAATAGACAAAAAATATCATATTTAATTACACTAGATAAATGTGACAAAAATAGTCAAAAGACGGATAAATTATACGGTTTACAACAAAATGTTACTTCAAATTATATTTTGAAACAGACCGCTAAATACCACTGTACCAGATGTATTTATTAAACCGCATGCATGCATTTAAAATCTGCAACAGACGTGGATAAAAAAAAGAAACTAATAAAATGTCACTTTATAGAAAACGATGCAGCCAACAGAAAAATATTCATAGAAGTACCCAGTGTATCCAGACGTACCAGCCGACCAAGTATATGGAGGACGCAGGCGATCGTGCCGCCGGGTATTTAATATAACATGATGGACCCGATTGCGTTTCCTCGTGAATTAAAATATGAACATAGTTTAACATAACGAGACAGAGCAATACGTTAGAAAGGAATATGAACTGAACTATCGTCGATTTTTCCACACCAAAACTATCTGTCGAACTTATAGACGCCCCGAATAAGTTTGAAAATATTTCGTGCGGTGTTTGATTTACCTGCTTTATCTTCAGTGGATAGTTTTAATGCAAAAAAGTGACACCCGTTACTTCATATTCCGCTCTGCTGTACTGCTCTGTCTCGTTCACATGAACTAATGACCGATTTTAGTTCAAGAAAAACGCAATCGAGCCCAATATCACGCCTCATCTACATAAAATAACGCTTTCATAAAATCTGATGGAAAAATAATGTATAATAATTGTATATTTATTTTTAGCATGCAAAATAAATTATTTCTTATTTTTAATTACATATCATTTTCAAATTTTCAGTGGGCTGGTGATATAACATAATAATGTTTATTTTGTACTAGCTGTATCCGGTATGCGTTGCAATGCCACTCAAATAAAAAAAGTTTTTATGTTTATTTCTGTTCATTGAATTGCTTCTGAATACACATTTTGGTTTTTGCATCTGGTGAGTACACGAAATGTTAAGGTTTTCCGACACGTGAGCAGTACACATACAGCTATTGATGTGAGACGCATGAATTTTTCAAATTCAGTTCATACACTTGTAGCGAATGTTCCTGTGATTTGTTGACGGTCTGTGCCTTGTTGATAGAGTCGCACCGGACACTGCAAATGTTTGAAATCGAATGGAATATCTGTCGGAATTATTTGGATGCGTGGCAATATATTTTATCATTAAAATTTTCCATTTATAATTGTATCTTCGATAATACCTACTGTTTATCATTTTTTCACAGAAAGACCTCAATCTAGTTTTTATTTCATCACTATTTGCATCTACAGGTTGATCAATGTAGCAAAAGGTTTAAAAGCGGGTTTCAGGAAGTCAGAACAAGATTTTCAAAGAAGGTGAAGGAATATTACGTTTCTAATCGGCTACATGGTAGTTCCTGACAATAGCGATTTCCTTCCTTGGTCGACTCTGAAACCACAATGTCGGTCAACTCTCCTCGCATTCTTTTTTTCGATCAAAATTTTCAGATAACAGTAAATGAAAATATCAGATATCTTCTATACAAAAGTAACGCGTACTTTTGCCATTATGAGTATTACAAATGTAGCACGCTACATCGTAATATATTTTGTATATTATCATTTCATTTAATTTAGTTAAATTTAAAGCAAATCAAAAATAATAATACAATTTAAAATATGAAATAAAATATTATGTAACTAAATTACTTAATCTACAGAAATAAATTAAAGTCAAATATGATATGATGTTTATTATCCGGTGTCGCCAAACTAAGCAAAGCTTGTGCTTGTGCGGACAATCTATAAACAAATACTTACATTAGTTAATGTGTGTGAATATGTTAAAAAACAATCTAAAAAGAAGATTACAAAATAAAAAAACTTTTATCAATTACTAAAAATAGGATCATTTAAAAATAGTCATATTTATAAAATAATTACAATATCAAAAATTCGTAATAAAGAGTCACCCATTAAAAATAATAATTTAAATTTTAAATAAACAATTTAAAAACCTAAAAATCCTTTTTCATAATAAAGATTATAAGAAAATGTAAAGTAATTGTCGAGAGAAAGAATAGATAAAAAGACGATTACAAGAGTCAAAAAGTCAAAATCACAAATAAATAAGTTTAATTACAAAAATAACAAACCATTATTATATCCGGAGAATTTGTGGACTATAGACGCACATGGAACCGCGCACTATGCAAAAAAATCGGGCCGGATTTAAATTTTGTGGATTGCTGATAAAAATATATATATTTCATTGTCTTTTAATTAATTCTAAGCATACAAAAAAACAACAATAATAATAAATTACGTCACGCGGGAGTGACATAATAACAAGTATATTATACCAAAAAGTGCGCGCTCGTTATACGTAGTGTAATTAAAAAGAAACTTCCCCTGGTTAACAGGTTAAGGTGGGTCATTATTGTAAGGGGTAAGAAAAAAAAATACGTTTGGCACTCGGGGACTGCCGGGGTAAAGCTATTGCATAGCATTTTTAACAAGTTATGCAATTTTAATTATTTATTTATTTTATTTATTTTATTTTTTCTGATATCAGATAACTGCGCTCTATCGGAAAACGTTGAAATTATTCCGAATCATTTGCGGCTGCGGTAGGAAATGATTCGGAATAATTTAAACATCTTCCAATAGAGCACCGAGCACGAATTTTTTATTCGATAAAGCAAAAAAAAACGGATTATTCGAAAAAAATCGTAGATAGAAAGATAGATAATTAAATTATCTTTAAAATGGTGCAGGTTGCATAATAATACGCCAGATAGTATTTGCGTAGTAGTCGTTTTTGTGTTCGGTTAGACCTAATTTCACAAATTAATTACACTATGTAATATAAACAAAATCTAAAATATTCAAAGCTCAGATTATTAGGAAAATGTTCTTGTTTAACATATATTTTTTTCGAATCGTAAGCAGTACTCGTTTAGACGTAATTATCAGTTTAAAATCATTAATTTTCGTTAAGAAATTTCTTCATTCGGTCGCCGCGCTGGCCTAGGCCCACGATAAAAGCTATGCAATAGCTTAATAAAAAAGACTGGCGGAATCTGTATTTCTGTAATCTCAGTACCTCGCGTACCTACGTCTGAAATAATACGACGTTTCAGTTCAAATATTTGTATCTAAAATCTCAAAAAAAACCGTCTTCGTTGTGATCGCCGAAATCTGTATTATCCTAACTCTTATCGGTTCGTTGCGATACGGGTATGGAGGCTCAGAAGAGCCTGTGCGGAATATTGAATGAAATCAGGTACGCGGATGTTAAAAGTTCGTCACGCGTTTGGTTTCAAAAGACGAATCCATCACCCCCATCTCCCTCTCCGCCCATCTCTCTGTCCCACTTTTCGGCTAACACGCTAAGATCTGGTGGCGGGTTGACGTGCGTTGTTTGCGTAAGGAGAAGTTTTAGACGGATGACTTGATTACATATCTAATATACCTATATATGTATTTACCGGTATCTAAACCCGAACCTTGAATCACGTTTTACGTGTAGAACCCTACGAATAACATGTAATAAGTAGGTAAGACTATGATTTGAATGAATCTTTGATACATACATATTTTCATATACATGCAATTGGCAAACTTATCAATAATGATACATTATTTATTTGCAGCTGACAATACAAAAAATAGACCGTAAATCAAAAATACAAACGCTGCAAATTAAGCGTACTCTGATGAGTTTTAAGGACAGAACTTTTATTGGTACCACTATTTAATGCAATTATATTAAAGTAAATAAAAATAGTTATACGGGGTGTTATTACTGCACGGGCATTTTTTTGTGGGTAAATCAGTATAACAAGGTAAGCAACTTTTATTAAAAAAAATAAAAAAAAACTAAAAAATAAAAATAAAAATTGAAAAGATTTTTTTTTTTAAAATTGTTGTTTTTATTTTATTTCTCAATATTATGAAAAGCTATGATCACGATGCGCTATCTAGCGGTTGGTAAAATGTCGCTGATATTGTTTAATTACGGCTTATTACCTACCGCTAGATGGCGCAGCGCGCTCAAACGCTTCTCAAACCTTTACTTAACAGTCAACTTCTTCAAATTTTCAAATTAAAAAAAAAACAAAAAAAAAAACAAAAAAAAAATGTTTTTTTGTTTTTTCCAAAAAAATTATCAAAAGTTGCTTACTACGTTGTACTGATTCACCCACAGAAAAAAATGTCCGTGCATTAATATCACCCCGTACGTATAAGAATATAAAAAGCAGAAACAATTACAAACAAAATATTCAAAATCAAATTATCACGATAAAAATATATAAACAAGCTAAAAAACTAATGTAATATTAAAATTTACAAATGATTTTTCGAAAAACTTTGGCTTTTAAAGTTTTTTATAAATAACATAATTTTGTAGAGGTCCTTGAGTATTCCAATTATTATTGCAATGTCATTCTTAACCGATTCCAAACAACTCCAGAATAATAAGAAAAACTTACCTGGAAACGTAAGATCTCTTCCAGTGAACTATTACGAAATAAATTGGTAATTAAGGTGATAGAAATAAAGGCAAAATATAAATCAAAAGGCAAAAGCAATATGTTTAGAGAAGAAAAGGAATACAGGATTATTTAAAGATAGGGTAAAGCTACGTTAGTTGAGAAAAATAATATTTTTTTAAAGAGTTCTTGTAGGTGAATGCTGTCATGAGAATGTACCTGATTCTAAGGTGAGCAACATGGACAATAACGAAGTGTAAATATGAAGACGACTGGTGTTTTGTAATAAAAAGTATAATATACCTACTGTCTAGATCGAAGAGGCATACCATGATTTCATAAAGAATTGGAAAATAACTTAAGTTAGACAAGGACATGATTAAGTACATTGTAGATAGGAGATAAAGTATGTAGTAGTATATTTCAACAATGAATCCATTGAATTTTGATACTAATGATTGAATGAACAATACACGTCTTAACACGCTGCTAAAGAAATGAAAGCTTTCATATATTCTCATTGTTTGTTTTCTTTTGTCAGAGTGCTTTCTTTTAACATGTTGGTTAAATTCCGTAATTTAACTCTTGCTTGCCATTGCTTACCGGTCGTCATTTGCCTTTGTTATTTTACATTTCGATCAAAATCTGGTCGAAAGTTGTTAAAATATTCCCAAAATTTCTTTTCTAATAACGAAATAAATGAAATAAAAAAATCAAGGGCGAAATGTCGATAAATACCAGAACAGTGACGCGGTTGATACTTCCAAGTATTCGTCGAGCATTGTTTGAGGGATACTTGGTTGGTGTCATCCCTTAAGTATTGCTGACTCGACTAAAAAATGAAAACAGATACTAAAAAAATACTTTAGGTACAAATCGATGCTTAAGCGCCGGCTATAGATTCAGCTGTAATACACTCGTTTAGTGCTCACCAAAAAAAAAGATATGTGTCGACTAATTTTAATTTCCGCCAGATCCAGATAGATCTATTTTAAATTAGCATCTATTTTCTGTTAATAAGAGTGAAATTATAATTATTAATAAAAGTGAAAAAAACCGAAAAACGAACGAAAAATGAACGAAAAACCGCTATAGTAGCCCGAGAACTACGTCGCTATAATGTTGACATAGCTGCCCTTAGCGAAACACATCTTGCAGACGAAGGGGAACTAGTGGAGCACGGCGATGGGTATACCTTCTTTTGGAAGGGCACTGCCGCGTCGGAGCCCAGACGATCTGGATTCGCGGTCAAAAATAGCATCGCAAACAAGTTGGAGGAATGTCCTGTTCACAACTCAGACCGCGTTACCTCACTGCGCCTTCATTTAAACAATTAAAACTTCCTTAACGTGATTAGAGTGTACGCGCCAACTCTGGACAAGGACGACGGTTTCAAGGACGACGGTTTCAAGGACAAGTTCTACGAAGAAGTAACTCAACATTTGTCTCAGATACGACCCAAAGAACAAGTTTTACTTCTAGGCGACTTTAATGCGCGACTTGGACAGGACTACAATGCGTGGCCTAAAGTTCTTGGAAGGCATGGAATCGGCAATATGAACAGCAATGGCCAGCTTTTGCTCAGTCTGTGCTCGCTATTTGGACTAGCCATAACTAACACTATGTTTAGACTACCACCGAAATATAAAACCACGTGGATACATCCAAGATCCAAGCATTGGCATCTGATTGACTATGCTATAGTCCGCCAAAGAGACATCTTTTAGGTGCACGTCACTCGCGTCATGAGTGGGGCGGACTGCTGGACGGACCACAGACTCGTCATTACCAAGCTGCAACTTCGCCTACACCCACCGCGTAGGACCGAGAGAGTTAAAGGTGTTAGCCTAAACCTACAACATCTGGACAATAAAGAAACGCAGTAACGATATGTCTCTGCAATGAACCTAGCGTTGAGTACACTTAACCTTGAAGACGGTGATTTTCAAGCCAACTGGAACCTTCTCTCTTCTCATGTACTAGAAACAGATACTCAGATCCTGGGCATTAAAACTCGGAGAAACGAGGACTGGTTCGACGAAAATAAAGAGATACAATCGGAGGCAATTAAAAATCACCGAGAACTACTACGTCGGCAACATCAAGGACGCCAGCACCATAACATAACAGACGAGCTAAAAAGAAGTGAAACTGAGCTACGTAGACTGACTAGACAAACTAAGGACACTTGGTGGCAAGAAAAGAGCCAACACATGCAATGGTTAGCCAATACTAACCAACTCGGCGACTTCTATGCAGAACTGCGGAAGCTGATTGGTAGTACCCAGCGATGTAGCGTTCCCCTTAAATCCTCTGATGGTTCACATCTACTGAAAAGCAAGGAAGACGTGCTGAAGAGATGGGCCGATCACTTTAATACCTTGCTCAGCGTAGATCGATCTGTGGGCATGCAGCACATCGACTTAATTCCTGCGCTGCCTACTGCTGTTGAGCTAGACGACCCACTCTCTTTGAAAGAGGTAGTTACAGCCCTAAAAGAAGATAAGAATAAGAAGGCGACTGGCATTGACAACTTACCAGGAGAGCTACTGAAATATGGAGGCGATGAGCTGCACACAAAGCTATTGGCATTGTTTGGACGAATGTGGGTCGAAGAACGTGTACCAGCAGACTTTAGAGTCTCTCGCATCTGCTTGCTGTACAAGAACAAAGGCGACCGTTCTGACTGCAACTCGTACCGCGAAATATCACTTCTCTCTGCTCCTGGTAAAGTGTTCGCCCGAATACTTTTAAACCGACTGATGACCCTGTCGGAGAGGATTCTACCAGAAACCCAGTTCGGATTCCGACCAGATCGAGGAACCTGTGAAGCTATCTTCTCCGTTCGTCAAATACAGGAAAAAAGCAGAGAACAGGATCAAAATCTGTATCTATGTTTTGTTGACCTAGAGAAGGCCTTTGACAGCATACCACGTGAAGCCCTGTGGAAGATTCTGGAAAAGGTTGGCTGCACTGAGAAATTTGTCAGACTGATTCGACCCCTGCATGATGATATGGGATGCTGTGTCAGTCAACGGTGAACAAACAGGGTTCTTTCCTGTAAGCTGTGGCGTGAAACAAGGCTGCGTGCTTGCGCCTACTCTATTTGCCTTGTATTTCGCAGTTATAGTCCGCGATGCTCTGCAACACATCTCAGAAGGTGTTAGAATCCGTTTTCGCACAGATGGCTCTCTTTTTAATCTGGCAAGACTTAAAGCCCACACAAAAGTATCATACGCCACGATAACGGATATAATGTATGCCGATGACCTATGCTTCGTAGCCGAAAGCCCAGATGGCCTGCAAAGGTTAATGACTAATCACGACGTGTCATGTAAGAACTTCGGCCTAAAAATCAGTGTGATGAAACCGAAGTGATGGCCTACACACCTAATAAAGGACCTCTATCTATTAAGCTCGGAGAGACTGCTCTGAAGCAAGTGGACAAATTCAAATACCTTGGTAGCACTATAACAGCAAAATGTGACCTTGACTCTGAACTGAACGGGAGGATAGGAGCTGCTTCTGCAGCTTTCGGTAAACTCCGTAGCAAAGTCTTCAGCTCCCACGACATCAAGCTGGAAACAAAAGTGTCTGTCTACATGGCGATCGTCATCCCAAACCTCCTCTACTCTTCAGAGACATGGTGCCCATACCGAAAGCACATTCGCGCACTTGACAAATTCCACCTTCGATGCCTACGCGACTTAATGAACATCAAGTGGTCGGACCGTGTGAGGAACATGGAAGTTCTTCGACGTGCTAAAGTCAGCGGAATAGAAGCATACATGATGCGACGACAGCTGAGATGGTGCGGTCATGTCTCCCGTATGCCTGATAAGAGAGTGGCAAAGCGTATCTTTTACTCTGAACTAAAGAACGGCAAGCGGAAACAAGGCGGCCAGCTCCTCAGATACAAGGATGCTCAGAAGAGGCATATGAAAAGGTGCAACATTGAGCCCTCTCAGTGGGAGAGTAAAGCGAAAGATCGCCCAGGATGGAGACTGCTAGTTCAGGGTAATGTAGATGATTTTGAAAAGAAGAGGCTGCTCGACTTAGATGCCAAGCGCGACGAGCTAAAGGCCCGACCACCGGCGGCCATACAGTATAATAATAATTACGTCGATGGTGTCTTGACTTGAGCCAAATGTGCATGCACATTCAAAGCCAAGATCGGCTACATCAGTCACTTGAGGGCACACCAGCGAAACCCCCAACGATAACTTAAAAAAATGGATCTGGCTGAATTTAAAATTAGGCGACACATATTTCAAGTGATTCGAGCTTATTTCGATACTTCACTTTAATAAGTGCTTCTATTCAAATATATCTCTAGCATTAAATCGATTAAATATTGGTTCTTAAGGCAATTTTTTTAAACTATTGTGACTCACCAGAAAGGACCCATCATTAGATAGACGAAATCCCATAATATATCCATTTAAACAAAATCAGCTAGTGATTACTCAATAAAGTAGACCTTATTACGGCGATTTATCCTGATGCAATACGTTGAAAGCTGTATTCAATTCGGCTTGAAAGCTTACTCTGTAGTAGCGTAGGCCATAATGACATTTTAATTCCCTATATTTTCCTTCAATTACCCCGCAATGATAATCGCCCGTGCTGCTCCGCGAGCCGTATAATAATAAAACTCGGCAAATGCATTCGATAATGAAACGTCTCGACTGGGCGCTTTACTGTTTCGCTGAAATCACATCGTTATCGTGGATTATATTCTGTGCACCGGGCATTATTATCCCACTTGAAAAGTCATGGAGCTGTAGTAATATTACTATATTTTGCATAGTTACACTGGTGATATACTCGTACACACACTCTCGTTTCCCGTGAGACAGTATTAATCTAGTTTCAGTTTATTTTAGCAACTATTCTGATATTTATTTTTTTCTCAAGAACACATACAGCGTTGCTAAACTATTTAACATTAATGTGATAGTAGCAATCAACGTGAGGCCCATTTCTTTGTTTTCAAGGTTTTACAATACGTGATTAGCAATTTTAATAAATTTAAGTTATCCAATTCGGAGGAGTAGGGATAGAAGGGGAATGGTTTGAATTTTATACATACATACATTATGGACCTAGGGGAATGGGGCCTAAAGCGGGCATAGGGCCTAAAGCGTCACCCTCGTGTATACAGTAATTTTTAAAAATGGCCTACTCTCGTATCGCGAGGGTAAAGCCTGCGCCCCTGTCACCTGTAGTCATCCTGTTCCCCTGCGATCACGCGTTTAGAATATGTGAAAAAAAAAGTTTTAATAGGTTGTTTAAGCAGAATTTCGAGGTATCTTACTTGTGTTTACTCTATTTTTATGTTACTATGTAATTATTACATCCCATTCGTTATTAAGTGCTTATCTGGTCGGGATTTGGTTGTACTTAATTTTTCTTGTCTCAAAGAGGTTAGTTTTTGATGGCAACTAATTAGTGTCGAAAAACACACGTACTGCTTTAGCCTCCCCCACCCCCTTCCGTCTGTGGACAAAGCGGGCATTCGTGGGAGTTTGGTAATTTGCCTTATATTTTTTTGTTTTTAGTGATTTGGCATTTTTTACCAAACATTATTGAGAAGCTTCAAATCAAAACAAGTTTCTGTATATCATTCTAGGAAAAATAATATTATCTTTCTCACAACCCACTTTGAGCCCCCTACCCATATAATTAAATACATATACCTACACATACATATTCTTAAATACATATACATATATACATAAATAAAAAAATAAAAAAAATACATACCTAATTAAATAAATACATAAATACAGAAAATAAACACATACATAAATAGGTCGTTAATGTAAAAAAGTCGTAATTACAACTATTCTACTATGTGAATGTTTATTTAATTATTTATTTATTTAACGGTTGTACAAAAAAAGTTATTATATTGTAACCAAAATAAAATAATAAACATTGTAAAAGACCTCCTTAAGATCGACATAACTTAAGCAACTAACAAAGCTATGCACATCTAACGGGGCATATATGGCCTATATCTTGATGCACATTTATAATGTAAAAACACATACACATATAATACATATACACATATATAGATACTAATATTTTTTCTCTTCATTTTCCCTCTTTTCTCGTGACAGTACTGTTCCAGTTTCAGTTTATTTTAGAAACAATTCCGTTATTAACTCAGTACCTAAACCAATAATTACTATTAACAAAGAATTCACCATATGATCATATAGTTGTATTACAACAAAAAATACACTAGAAGAGCAAGATAGAGAAGACCAAATATTTTTCGCTCATATAAATAACAAGTACTCAAACTTTTTTGTCCCGTAGAAGACTTGTTGTTCTTCCTGCCTGCATAATATTGAACTTTCTTAAATTTACTAACTTTAAGTGAGATTTTGACAGTTGGCACAGAAGTGATCACTTACATAGGGTTTTTGTTAAAGTGAACAGTTGTAAAAAATTAAAAACTTCTAATTAAAACTTCAAAATTTCTAAGCGTCCACGACATTGAGTTCGAAAATTTGAGAAAGACGCACATAACTGCACATGTAGCACTATCTCGCTTGCTCATTCAAGTGACGCGTCTATCCTACTCGCTCAAACACATATTGTTTTCACATATCCAACTGTCACCTTCCCTCGTTAGTCATGTGCACTGGCCTCCTCAATCGACTAGTGATGTATTTGAGATTAATGTTGATTTTCTTCCATGATACTTGTGACGCGCGTCTGTTTATTGCTATTATTATAAGTAAAAAATACTATGCTGTACTGTATCTGTACTGTATCTGTACTGTAAATGTATCTATTTAAAAATAAATACGACTTGTTAACGGATCGCATAAATGTTTATGATGACCTGCCTAGATAGGGTCTGCTAACGTGGACCCCCATTTACATCTCGTGCACCCCGTTTTTTTTCTCGCCGACATGGACCCCTGTAATTTGAAATCGAGCCCTGGGGGTCCATGTAGACCCCTTTAGGAATCACAGATATAAATAAAATGCAGAAAATATAATAATAACATTCTGCATTGACATTACTTGATAAAGTTAACAAGCTCAAACCATAATTATCTAGGATTGACAATAAACTGAAAAATAGTATCTACTGATTCTTATCTCGGTGTGGCATTAGTAGAAGAAACAATTCAATTCTCTCTGTATGACTCACGTACCTCCGGAATACTGACGATTTGAATCCGTTGTATACTGAGTTTAAATAATTTGCTTTCAGGCAAATCAGTGCTTATATAAACTAGTATGATACGTATAGTGGGTTGATTAATTTTCCACCGACAAATGCAATTATTTGAAGAAGCCCCTGTTCAATAGATCATGGCTACGCTAGTTAAACCCCAGGCACGCTGCCAGAACCGTGTATGCGCATAAAGGCAACACTGGCCTTCCTGGCTTTAAAATGTACGTTGATACTCTTAATTTTGTTATCGTAATGAATGTGGATCGGACTTTTGCAAAGTCGCTTACCGAAAATGCGAAAAAAAAACAATGAATACTCATCGACTTATACCATGTGGGTTTCATAACGTAGTTTGCGGAACACTTCAGAGCAGAGCGAAAGAAAGTTTGCATTTATAAGGGTTTGTTAGTTTAGGTTGCTTCTAAAAAAGAATGAAAAGGACACCTTTCCGTCTTTTCTTTTCGTATTGTTAAAGTAAAAAAGATTGAAATATGAATTAAATTTAATTTGTAATTCACATTAATCCACGTTGAATGGACAACATGTATAATTAAAAGGTCGTAGACAAAAATCCAGTAGCAAACAACGGATAAATTATATACCAAACACTGTGGCCAGTGGTACTATTTTTATGTCACCTAACTAGGCTCAGGCATTCTAAAGCTTATGCTGTTCCAAGTCGGGCATTTAATTATTTTTATAAACATGTGTATAACCTATATAAATAACTTAGTAAAGAAAGGAACGTAATAAAATTTAAAGAACGTACATCTGCACTAATAGTAATAATCAATCCTTATTAGCTGGAAAATCAAATTGAAACTGAACATATAAGATTTTAAACCCTAATAATAACTAATAAAATTGTTGTACAAATAGATGGTATATTAATAAATTTTTTTAAGACTTTGACAATATTGTATTTCCTAATCTTTCATGGTTACTTTTATCATAATACAATATATGTAGAAAAAAAAATTTTGACTAGATATCCAATCATTTTGATAATCGGAGATGGATTGTAATAATAAAATTTGTATTGACTATTTCTATTTGTAATCTTATAATTGTGGTATTTCTGATTTGACTGTTTTATAACTGACTATTCGTTTTTATATTTTGACTATTTGTATTTTTCATCTATACCTACTTAGGTATTTTAGCACCTCAAATGGTTTTTGTAAGGACCATATATTTTGATTGTAAATTTATTTAATAATTGTTTTTTCCGTTTAAAAAATAGTCAATCTGTATATTCAAAAAATAATTATACCACTTAAGTTATAACATATTATCTTGTATAAAGAATTTAACTATGCCAAGAGTAGGGATACCCACCAACTAGTTTATTTTACAAAATAAAATTAAAAAAATGGATTGCTAAAAGTGGAGTACAATAATCATACCTACCTAATAATAAATTTACAAAATAGGTAACAAAATCAAAATAATATTTTAATGAGTATCTGAATATAGAAGTTGCGTTCCTAAAAACTATAATAAAAACCTAAAACATCATAAAAATATAAATAATATTAAACCGATAAATTTATAAATAACACCTACTTGACGCTCGCAGGTGTATGTATATTTTATTTAACTATTATGGAAATTTCCCAGCCCAGCAACAGCGCTATTGGTAAAGAGACTGCGGGTATATAACCTCTAGAAGCATCAATGCGAAAAAGGTGTCTCTGCAGACCGAAGAGCGACCGTATTATTTTGAATTGAGTTTCAACCATAACATCGTAAAGGCCACATATTACGATTCAACGCAATTAATGTTAAATTATACAGTTCTTCATATGAATTTCCATAAGGAAAATGGTATTATATTAATGAAAAAAACAATTTTAGTATTGCAGAAATAATACTATCTGGTTAACTTTGCATAATAATAATTGTATTGTTTCGAATGTCGATAAAGCCACTCAGTTTAATGGTGGTTTAAGTGTATTTAATAACATCTACTTAAAACGGGCAGATGTACCCACAATTTTATCTGACTTTTATGAATATTTCACAGTCCAGCAAGAGCGCCATTTCTAGAAACATTTTGGCTACGGGAATAATAACCTCCAATGAGTATCGCAAACGATGCGCTTCTGCAGACCAACGAGTGACGGTCATTTTTTTTAAATTCGAAAACGCTAGTCAATTTTAATGGGTGTTTAAGTTTCGCCAATAACATCTACTTGAAGATCCCAGGTTGACATACACTTTTCTTTAACTGTTACAAATATTTATTAGTTCAGTAATAGAGTCATTTGTAATAAGTTTGTAGCTGTGGGAATAAGTAATCTTCAATCGCATTGTTGGGATCAAGGCGCCCTTTCAATTCGAAGGGCAACCGCAATATTCTAAGTGTCAACAATAACATCTGTAGCCACGTTAAAACACTGATTCCCGTCAAATCACCGAAGTTAAACAGCGTCAGGTGTAGACAGTACTTGGATGAGTGAACGCCTGAGTACTGCGACGTGATTTTGTAAAAATCCGGGCGCCTCTGTTATAAATACATGATTTTATAAAAACCTCGGAAGCCCCTCAAACCCATAATCTTGAATTCTTATTCATACTTTGCTTAATATGAACACTCAATCATATTTGCTTGATGGAATGCTTTTAACCTAAAAGCATTTTCGATTTGCTGCAATAATAAGAGTATAGATTCAGATTCAGATCCAGATACAGATTCATTTTAGTGATATACAAGTCATATATTAAAGTATACAAGTCATATATAAAGTTAATCATATACTTTCTCTATTATTATTGAAACAAAATTAGAATATAAGAGCAAAAAAATATAAGAAAACGCAAGAAAATACAAAGAAAAATATAATAGAGAAATGTACATATATAATGCAGCCATTACAAGGAAAAGCATCAACACCTACGTGTACAAAAAGCATTAACATCAAGCATTTCATTTCTCAGACGAGTAATATTCCTCCAGTGAGTAAAATGCCTTACTTCTGAGATATTTATTAAGGCGGCTCTCAAACAGGTCAAGTGAATTCACCGGTCGAAAATGATCGGTAAGTTTGTAGTAGACCGCTCGACCGGCGACGTATGCTAGCTTCTCCGACTTGGATAGTGCATGACTCACTGAAAGTAGCATGCTTCGGGAAGTTGTTAGGTAGGGGTGATCACACCATTCATTTTAAAATCGGCAAAATTTCTGCGAACGTATATACAGCGCTACTTCCGTTATACAGGGTGGAGCAGAGCCAACTGGCACATTTCAAATGTGAATTGTGCATCGCCGCAATAGCTTGGTGTGGTTAGCGGGAATGGGAGTGGTA
This sequence comes from Micropterix aruncella, assembly GCA_944548615.1. Taxonomy (NCBI): domain Eukaryota; kingdom Metazoa; phylum Arthropoda; class Insecta; order Lepidoptera; family Micropterigidae; genus Micropterix; species Micropterix aruncella. The sequence continues at coordinate 35,151,815 of OX155950.1, forward strand.
GAGGCGATGACGCCATTTCATTAATTACGCCGCTGCCGTATGTCAGTCGCAATGACGCGTTAAAAAACTGCAAGATGGTTTAACCTGTGTACGTAGTTAATACAAACGAAATTTTATCACGAAAGTGCAGCGTGTCTATCGAAGACAGTTCAATATTATGCGACATGGTCTCACGTAACGTCTTGCAATACCGTATTGGGTTGGGTGAAGAATTTTAAGTAACTGGTAGCATGTTAGACGGATTGCGGACGCCAGAGTTCGTCGCATTAGCAATCTCGCATTTTAGCTATCTGCCTGATTTAGTTTTCAAAAAATAACCTTGTAATCGATTGGAAATAAATGGCATTCTTGGTCGTATTTATAGACACATTTCTTATTTCTTTTCCCGTTTCCGTATTTAATATACCAGTAGTATTACCCAGCGTTGCGCGTGTTATATCCGCGCTCAAATACTTATGTATACCAATTTTCATGTCGATCGGTTGAACGGTATATAAGTTGATGTGCTGCAGCGCCAACTATTGGCGAGTTACCACAAAGTGAAGAGCGAAAATAGTATGCTTCCTCAAATGTCTATGAATATAAATTTTCATGCCATTTCATCGGTTGGGCGGTGTAGAAGTTGATGTACTGCTGCTTCTTCTGAAGGCGAGTTACAACAAAGTTAATAGCGCAAAAATATTATGCGTGCTCGAATGTCGATCGGTTAAGCGGTATAGAAATTGATGTATTACACCGCCATCTAGTAGTAAATTACAACAAAGCAGATATCATACAAACTTCTCCATGGAAAAATCCAACTTTCATGGTGATCGCTCAAACTGTTTCGGAGTCTATTAAGCTCGGACAAACAAACAGACAGATATATCAACATCCATTTTTATAAATATAGATGACTAGTTAAAACATGTCAGTTGGCTCTGTGCCATCCTGTATAAGTGACCAATTGAGTTAACTCTGCATAATACCAGTAGCATTGTTTCGATCGATGTCCATTCTCGAAGAGGCCGACAGACTGGCAAAACTGGGCACACTGGAATTCCCAGTGGAGCCAGTTGTAGAGGTCCCCTTCTCTACAGGTAAGAAAATCATCAGGGACTGCTTGGAGCAGAAACATCGGGCTTCCTGGAAACAGAGCCAGGGATGTCGCCAGGCAAAAGCCACAATGGAGCAACCACTACAAAAGAAAACCAAGGCCCTACTTGACATGAGCAAGAAGAACCTTAGAACCACTATCGGTCTCCTCACCGGACACACGACCCTTAGAGCTCATCTATTCAACCTTGGCTTGACCGAGAGCAAGAACTGCCGAATATGTGGCGAAGAACCTGAAGACAGCATACACATCGTTGGTCGCTGCCCAGGGCTCGCCGCTAAAAGACACAGTTTACTGGGACGAGCCTTTCTCGAACCTAGCGATCTGCCCAACTTGAAGGTCAGTGATCTACTTGGACTGGTAAGAAGTACTGGGCTACTAGCTGACCACTGACCTAACCACGTTGTGGGTAGTTACAAAAGATCTTATAGATCTAGGTGACATCAAGGGCTGGAAACAAGCCCGCCATTCAATCTACTACTACTAGTAGTCAGTTGTAATGGGTAAGTTTTGTAAATAACATCTACTTAAAGCGCACAGGCGAACATACCATTTTCTTTTACTATTATGGATATTTTGCAGCCAGGAAATAGCGCCATTTGTAGAGAGGTTTCGACTGCGGAAATTAACCTCCAATCGCATTGCTGCCAACAAGGCAGACCGGTAGACCAAAGAGCAACCGCGTTATTTTAAATTGAGTGTCAACAATAACATCACGGGGGCCACTCGTACCTACAATACGCGCAATTAATGCTCCATTACACATTGTTCGCGTGTCTCGCGGACGCCGCGCCGCCCCGAAACAATCCCCTTTGTGGGGGGACAAAGCAGCGACAAAGCGACGACAGCCAACGCGGCCGAATACGGGCACAACTATTCCAACTACGCCGCTTCTCGCTGGATTCGGCGAATGAAGTCGCAGATGGAATGCGTCGCTGCTGTCCGTCGCACGACAACCGAACCACATTCTATTACTCTTTACTACTGGTGAAACAATATGAACAACAATGACAAAATAGGAGGTAAAATAAATTGGAAAAAATACTCATCTGTTCATATGCAAAGCAATTCAACCGAGAAGCTACGGAAACAAACTGAATAAGTCTGTAAATGACCTTATTAAGTCCACTACATACGATCAACAAATGCATCGATTTCCATTGAAATCCACTGACACAATTAAGCTATTGTTTTGACTCGTGCAGCTATGAATCAGCACGATGAAACAATACTTTTACTCAGAATATTTCACATTGCATCATTGCAAGGCCTATATAAACCGGCCAAAAAGCAACCAAAGCATTCATTCAATAATTCAGTCATTCGGCCCGCGAGTCACTACATCCACGATTACATAGCCTGTTCAGTAAGCGTTATAACTAGCAATATTCAATCGATTCAATCAATAAATATCTTCTGCTTCATCAAAACCGCCTTTAAATACGGAGACAACTGTTGATACCACCACCTCACATCGAATAATTTGGAGTCTTGTGAGGGGTGGTCCCTCACAAGTCCATTGATTATACAGGATAAAATTTAATGAACCAAGATCCTTGGTATTGGTAAATCAGTACGTTCAAATAAGCAATAAAAATTATACAAAAAATGTTTTCTTTTTCTTTGCAAAATATAAAAAGCATAGATGGCGCGGCGTTATTTAGCGGTAGGTAAAATATCGCGATTATTGTTTTTCGCAAAATTTAACCTACCGCTAGATGTGGCAGCGCGCTCAACGCTTCTCATACTTATTTTCAATGCTACCTTTTTTCGAATTTCCATATATTTTTTTTTTTGTATGTTTTTATTTTTTTACTCATTTTTTTATCAGAAGTTGCTTTTTTCCTCGTACTGATTCACCCACTTTAAGGATGCCAGTAATAAAAATCAACCTATATGGCGTATTAGATTGCTCAATGCAGTAGTGCGATTCGGCAGCTATGATTTTACTACGAAACGTAACGAATGGATGGAACTCAGAGTTCTAAAAATTGATTCATATTCTCCTATGTTTAATATGAAGTCAAACATTAGATAGCGCTCTAAACACGGAGCCTATCTCGAAATGAAATAATAACCTAATAACAAACGAATTTTTAAATCATATTATTGTTTTAATATTAATACATAAATATATATTTTTTTAATATGGTATACAGGTTTGAATGCGTAATAATTACGCACTTTAGTTCAGATAGACCAATAGATGGTATTCTATATCTCCGTATTATGCATGTGATGTAATCAGCCTTTAATAAAAATGCGATAGTTTATGTACACTAATGATTTAATGTTATTATTGGTTCATTTAATGGGTTTTTATAATCAGTCTTTTATGAAAGCCATTCATTATCATAGATGGCTAAAATTAATTGCTATTAGTTTCGCCGTCAGGACTACCTGCATTTCACCAACGCAGAAAAATTTGCAAATATGTACGTTGGAGTTGATCAATCTAATATAATAAATAATCGATGATAACTCCCAAAGAACTGAATTTTACAGAAGAACCAAAAACTGAGTTTTTTTTTTGTCAGTTTGATTTTAATATTTTAAATATGCAAATGTAAACCATCTCAGAACTTAAAAGAATAACAAAAATACAAAAACACGTATTGAAAAACTTAAAACTAATGTGAAATGAACATTTCTTTATTACCGCGTGGTATTCAAAAAGCATACTTTAACCTGTTTTGATTCGAAATTACTCCGGATTTAGCCGCTTTTGATGTGTTACTATTTTTTTATTTTTAAGCTATTGCATAGCTTTTATCGCGGGCCTAGGCCAGCGCGGCGACCGAATGAAGAAATTTCTTAACGAAAATTAATGATTTTAAACTGATAATTACGTCTAAACGAGTACTGCTTACGATTCGAAAAAAATATATGTTAAACAAGAACATTTTCCTAATATTCTTAGCTTTGAATATTTTAGATTTTGTTTATATTATATAGTGTAATTAATTCGTGAAATTAGGTCTAACCGAACACAAAAACGACTACTACGCAAATACTATCTAGCGTATTATTATGAAACCTGCACCATTTTAAAGATAATTTAATTATCTATCTTTTTATCTACGATTTTTTTCGAATAGTCAAAGAAAAGAATAATATCCGTTTTTTTTTGCATTATCGAATAAAATCCGTGCTCGGCGATCTATTGGAAGACGTTTAAATTATTCCGAATCATTTGCTCCCGCAGCCGGAAATGATTAGGAATAATTTCTACGTTTTCCGATAGAGCGCAGTTATCTGATATCAGAAAAAATAAAATAAATAAATAATTATAATTGCATAAGTTGTTAAAAATGCTATGCAATGCTATTCAATATGCAATAGCTTTACCGCGGCAGTCCCCGAGTGCAACATGTATTTTTTTTCAAAGAACTAAACAGAAAAATCATTGATAAAAGAGATCATTGATGTGAAATAAATCCCTTTTCAGGATTTTTTGAATTACTTATTCGAGAAGAATAAAATAACGGTTAAAGCTGTGTAATAACGAAGTAATAAGGATTACACCGGGAAATCTTCTTAATGGGAGTGAACAGTCCATTATATTGGCAACATGAGATTTGTTGTTACAAGTAAAAATAAAGAGATTACCCACCATATTAGATGCTTTGACAGATATATGTACAGAGAGAGCTGTCAACTACAATGAAACCGTCACCTCAGAAAGTTTTAATGATCGAAGAAGAAGAAGTTTTATCGTTCTTTCTCCCGTGAGGTGAGCGCAGAAGACAAAACAGTCCACCGTCAAGTTCCGCCACATGCCCGTGAGAGACCAACGCCTTACCGCCAGATAGCCAGGTTAGTCACCCAGCGGGCCGCCACTCGTGCCTTTACTACCAGTTGCAACCAGATTACTTCGGTCTCCTAAACGGTTATGGGTTCGTAGTCGCATGCGCAGTCGTCTCCCTTACAAAGCGGTGATATCAAATCCATCGAGGACCACGGCGCCCTTATCCGGCTGCTACCCGAATTCGGGTAGCCTATTGGTCGTTTCAAGAGCAGTCGCCGTAAAGTGAAGCAACCACACCCGCTCTTTAGGTGACATTACTGTTTCCAGACTCCCCCGACTCTCAGTCAAAATTCACAATCGATTGGCTGACACCGCACGGTGCGTAAACCGTATAGGAGCGCCAGAACATTGACTCCTGGGGAAAACCAGCCCGCAGGCCAGAGTCCTACCCAAGCTCGAACTTTATACGTGGAAGCCGACTGTTGGGTGTTGACCCGTGAGTTTGACCGACCCTTAACAAATGGGTCTTAGTGGCCAACGGCAACAGGGCCCATTAGCTCCCTAGATAAAATAGCTCCGTAAAATAGCTCCGTAAATACTTTAAGGTGACATGAGACCTCAGAAAAATATTTGAAATGGGCCTACACGCGAAAAAATAGGTGTAGTCAATTTTGTAGGGTTTGACCAAAAAAATTCAGCGTTGACGAAGCGTCAAGCGCAGATTCTACGTCCGCTAGCGCCGGGAACCAGACGCATACTAAAAGGTCAATTGCAGCGCTAGCACAGAATAACTATATTTCGGCAGTGGTGGTACAAGGGTGGTAATGGCAAAGCATATTTAGCGTAACTCTCAGAGCGCTCTCACGTTTTAATTAATTGTATTTAATTTAGGTCCTAAATAAAAAAATGTGGCTAAGTGCTGCCCTAGAAAATTAACCAGTCAATATAATGAATTTATAATAAAACACACTCACCGCTTACATTGTAGGAGTAAACGCGCCTGAAAGTTTTCAAAGCCAGTTTAAAGCCTTAATGTACAAGGCAATGAGCAACTTTTTTGAGTCCAAATTTTAAATTGGTTTCTTATCGAGGGAAACTTTTTTTAATTAATGCTTATATTTTTCAAAAAACTCATAAAACTAAAATTCCTCAGATATGGTCGTTCCCAGGTATCATGTCGTCTTAATTCATAAGTTTTCCATCCATACTAACTTGGTTCTTGTTTCCGAACTCTTCATTATAAATTGAAAATACTACAAATGCATGCCTTTCGCACGTTTTCCAACGGTAATATGTTTTCCAACCCCCTTTATGTGATTTGCAAATATTTTCTTTCTTTTATGAGCCGCTGCTATACAGAACAATGCGCTTATTATGAAATACTTTGTGTAAAAAAAATACACCTGAACAACAGCGTATTAAAATTCCAAAATAAAAACTCTAAAGTTTCCAACGTGCTACGAGAGGCCCCAAGCTCTTGCGTGTTAATGTACTGAATAAAATTATGTATGAGCGTATATAAAATGCATATTTGCTTCAAATGTGGGTAACGCATCGCATGCAAATGGAGTATCCAAGGTAGAGAAAGAAGAAACATGCGTGTTGCAAGGTTGGTTTAATCAGTGAGATCGTATACAATCTGCTTCGCTCAGTTCAAGTTGTTGCAATAATAAACTTGGAATAATAATAACAATATGTAAAATATAGGAGAGGATTTGCATCCATAGGGCTGTGGCATAGTGGTTAGGTTGCCTGATTTTATATTGTAAGTTTCCGGGCTCGTTTCCCGGTTGAGTCACCATTTCCGTTGGGATAAATTTAACGTAATTGCGTTTTCAAATCTTTCAACACTTCATTGTAGGATTGGTTGTAAGAGATCGTCGTATGACAATAAACTAAAAAAAACACACAAAAAAATATAAAAATACGTCATTTTTCTATAGACAAATAATAATAGGAATGGCTAATTTTTCGAATAATATCATAAGAAGCCATTCGACCATCTTAAAACTGCCATGCGATCCCATATTTCATATTCATCAATTTTAAATGATTCGTTAGATAAAAATGCTTTTGTCACCATAAGACTTTCCCGGCAAGTAGCCGGGATTTAATTGAACTGAATTGAATAACTGATTTAATATGAATATTAATTTCATAAATAAAATTGATGAGCGCCTCTCTCGGACGAGCACGAATTTGGTTGGGTCCATTGCGACGCCTCAGGCGGCGAGGCGCGTTTGGCGGGATTTGGACAAAGCGTTGATATTTAATTGAGATGTATGGCGGATAATTGATGGCGTTGATATATAATTGAGATGTATGGCGGATTAAACGCATATATCCCCGGAACTATTTTGGGATTTCGATTTTGGTTATTTTCAGATTTTTATGCTGATAGGTCCCTATAGTTGTTGATAGGTCCCTTTTGACCAGTTTTAGTAGATATTTTTTGTTAAAAATACCTAGTTTAGAGGTGTTCTAAAAAGAAACAAGGGTAAATATTCTACATTCGTTAAAGGTAATTCAAATAAAGATGTTAAAATGAGTTTATTTAATATTTATTTTTATTTTCACATGCAATCTACTAATTCTATCTACAATCAATCAATTCCAAAAACACGAATAAGACCATAATTTACCCAAATTAACTACAAAACTACGATACTTGTACAAAGCTTTACTCAACTGAATAATTACTTACCTACTTTTTTTCGGGAAACGACATGATTTTTGCACGATACGAACACGACACAACTGGCACTGCTTATTATTTCGATCGATAGTGTCAATTCTGCTAAGACTTCGTTGCTAATATATCGGCTTTTTGCATTTTATTAAGCTCGCGAAGGTTTTTCGATGCTTTTACATAAGTACAATTTCTTGTTTCGTTTTCTAATCACTAGGCATATATGAGTTAAAAATATTATTATTGTAGCGTGTATATGAGATATTCCAACCAAAATTGTGGTTTCACAATATGATTTCGGCCTAAAAAGGCATCTGTGTATCGAATTTCAAGTCCCAAAACCAATATTTCGAGATTGATATATGACTAATACATCCCTGTTGGACCGATTTCATCGGAATTATTTAAAAACTTTTGCAGTGACAAAATAATGCCTATATACTAAATTCCAGTTCTATCGGATTAAGCGTTTGGGCGTTATCTTGGAGGAATACATAGGTACACAGAAAAACAGACACACAGATATACACACAGACAAACAAACAGACCTCAATCAGGAAATGGTCCTAATCATCTCAGGGGCGCTCAAAATGGATATTTCCGTCTTCATCTCAAATTTTGTTTTTTCTTGTTTACAATACTTTACCTCCTCATAGGTGCGTGGGCCGCGAAATGAATACGATATGAATATTTAATACATTTTAAGCTTTAGTTTTAATAACTCAGCTTCTTTTTGACTATATCCAGATCGAAATAAGAATTTAACATACCGTAAGAATGTCACTGATCCGGGAAGTGGCTGGAAAGCGTGGAAAACTGCACGCTTTCAGCATTTCCATTGCTGCTTATACGCGCCTCTCTAGCAGATATTCTTTCGCTTACGATTAAACGATCCAAGAGTCGCATAAAACCCATCGTCTGTGAACGATACGAGTTAGCCAAAGCACCACTTACTATCCACCTCTACCGTCTCTATCCCTCATCAAAATAAACAATATCTTTGTTATTTTTAACAAGCCTAGCATAATGGCGAGTTTTATGAATAGGGCCCATTCGGTTTCTTCGTGAAATAATATCGGAAAATAGTTCGTACGAACGAGACAGAACAGTGCGTAATAGCGGAATGTAATATAATAATAATTTCTAGCATTTCATTGGGTACATAATAGTTTATAACAATGCTTTTTAATAACATTTCATTAAGACAAACATGGCTTACCCTAGGTCCCTTGCGGAATAAAAAGTGATAACAGAGTGGTAAATAATTTTTTGCTATTTATTTTTGACCTTTAAGTGCAGTACTTATAAACGCGTGTATTTTAGTTTTTGTAACTATTATTATCACCAACCGCAATAAGTCTAAAAATACTTTTAGTCTTATCACAGTCATATAATTCATGATTAGAGTGCATCTCAAGACGATTCCAAAAATCCCAAACACGTTAAGCACTCATTGTTCGGTAATTGAGTGTCTAACTTTCGGCACCATCATCAGACCTGTGAGGGACCACCCCTCACTAGACTCCAAGTTGTTCGGTGTGAGGTGGTGGTATCAACTTACGAGTTAACTCCGTATTGAAAGGCGGTTTAGAGTTAAGCAGAAGGTATTTATTGAATCGATTGAAAGTTTGATATTGCCAGTTATAACGCTTCCCGAAAAGGTTATGTTGTCGCGAGTGTATTGATGCGCGACTGCAGTTACGAGGGTATATACATGAGGATTGTATTTATGCTCCTAGTATCTTGTACTAGGCACGCCTCGAGTCTGTGGGATTGCAGACTGATGCTTCGTGACTGGGAAAGATAAGGAAAGAAAACCAAAGAGCCGGACTCGTTGAGCGACCTCGTGAGAGGGGTACCGAGTATGCCGTCGCAACCTTGGGGGAGGTGATCACTCGAGGAATGATACTTTGGTTGCTTTTTCGCTGTTTATATAGGCCGAGAAATGATGCAATCCGAAATGATCTGAGTAAAAGTATTGTTTCATCTTGTTGATTCATCGCTGCACGAGTCAAAATAATAGCTGAATTGTGTCAGTGTATTTCACTGGAAATCGATGCATTTGTTGATCGCATGTACCTAACTGTACTTAAGGGCCGTTACAGACCCTGTAAACCAATAATGACAAGAGTACATCTCAATACGATTCCAAGAAGCCTAAACACGGTTAAGACACAGTATACCAGACAGTAGCGTCCCTTAGAACAAAATTGAAATCGAAGCAAGTGACGTCAGGAATCTTAAGTGTTACCACAAATCGTAATATGATTACTCGTCTTCTTTTTGAAGCATCGTCCCGGCCCCATTTACGGTGCTCCGGCTACGCAGATACTATTATGCTACTGATTTGTTCTGAGAATACCATATGGCGTCGACTCGTAAATCTCCACAAAAAAGTAATAGTAAGAGCGGACAAAAACTGCGCCCACAGAGCGTCACAGCCCACACCGCCGTAACTATGGGCCTAAGGACGCGACATGACTTACCCCTGGCCCCACTTCCGTCGTACCCTCTTCCCGCATTGCCTTGTAGCTCTTGAGTGAACTTACTGGGTGTTATTATACTGTGGTTAAGATACGTTGTTCCGTTATAGAATTCCAGTGCGCCACCTCCCTGATCCATTATCAGACCTTGAAAACCATTCATGACCAAAGTACATCTCAAGCCGATTCCAACAAGCCTAAACACGTTCCGTTATGGAATTCCAGTGCCAACCTTTCGCCTCCATCATCAGTCCATGGAAATCATTCAGGACCAGAGTACACCTTAAGCCGATCCCAACAAGCCCAAACACTACCTGTGGATACCTTCCGCCTTCATCAGCAGATCAGCTCGATTCATCAGAACTACACACAATTGCTATGTTTAATGTGGACACGACTATAAGAAGTGGTTGAAATTCGACTTGCAGGATTCCGTTTATTGATAGGTTGATACACACAGGTCAAGCTAATTAAAGTGTGGTAAAATGAACGATCGTATCTTTTTACGCACAAAACTACCCGCCGCACATAAAATAATCTGAATTAATATGAAAGAATTTCGTCTGATCTTACATTATTGCTCTTTATTCGCTAGCTTTATGCTGGAAAAGTGACAATCATTTATTTCATATTCCGCTCTAACACATTAGCCTGTCTCGCTCGAATTGTACATTGGTGACTACATAGTGATTCACCAAAAGGGATGACATACAATTCAGCATTTAACGAAAATAAAAATGAACACACACTCACAGTAATAATATCGTGGATGTGTGTGAAGAATCACAAGCTTTTTCCGCACATAATACTTTCAACCTCGATTTGAGTTAAAAATGAAATCAAGGTAAGAAACAGTTGAAGGCAGGCATCATCATTTTTACCCATCTCCCTGTCTCTCTAATTGGAATAATTTATTTTGCAACTTTGGACCTATAACTAGTGTGAGCAATAAATTAAAATATTATAAAATATTTTACGAAAAAATTTTAACTAAAGAAAATTTCCTAAAATAATTATGTAGTAGGGATTCGATCAATGTATAGTAAATTAAAAGCCTATAGTAATTGTGTAGTAATATATAACTGGTTACTGTATAGTAATTGATCCAAATAAACAATGCCTCTGAAAATGGAATAGATGTTAACAGAGTAATTATTCAAAGTCGTTTCTTAGCAATTCGTCCATAATTACCATCAATTTAGCTTTCCGTAAAGGAGTGAAATTGCTTAAAAAGTTATTTACGTTTATGTAGAGTCATGGTTGAATGGGTTTCTCATGCGTAGTATTACTTTCTTACGTATTATGGAAATGTCGGCATACAGCAATTAAAGGGTCGACTTCAATTGCAGAAACTGAAAGTCAGTTTTTCGGCTTTCGGTGTTCATTTCTGTTTTTTATTTTAATGCTGAACAACGAAAATCAACGCCTGCTGCCTTCCGAATTTGCTATTAGAATTTGTTCGCTTATTGTGAGTGAACGTGACGCATCACACTCATATTTATAGGGCTTATTAGCCAGACTGCCGGGAGGTAACGGTAACTATCTGCAGCTGTCGACATTTCGCTAAGTAGTTGGTACAAAACCTAAAACAGAGAGGTGTGATTGTAGTCTTATATCGCCTAAAACCGACGGGAATAGGCAAGGTACTCGTACATATAGTGATTCAGTGATTCTGAAGTTACTAACATACATAGAGACATACAGTACTAGCTTGCTCATTGCTGCAGGCGCATTCCCAGAATGTTATAATGCCTATCGCCGTCTTGTCAACCTAAAATGAGTAACGAAGACTACATACATATCCAGCTCCGCCACGAGTCCAACCTAAACCTGTGAGGCACTGAGTAGAAGCCCCAGTGGGGCTGCCCATCGCGTCTTGCCCATCGGATTTGGACGAATTCTATCGCCCTCTAGTTTGGTTGCCGTTCGGATTCGTTCCCGCGGTACGAGTACGCGCTGTCCGCTGACTTCCACCTGATATTAGCAGTAAGACATTCTCGGACCAGTGACTTCCTATGACCGCTCTCACACAGGATCGGGTGACCAAGGGGTAATTTCTAATGATAGCTGATGTCAGGTCGACATCTGCCCCTCCTCTTATCGTTCCTGTCATATGAAACATAATTTTCCAGACCTCTCTAGTGGTTTACGAAATGATGCTGATTTTAGGATCGTCCAACATAATAATGATTGGCACCATTTTGGTAGAACTACAACATATACTTTTGAACGTATACTTCGACCTCCATGGTGCACAGAGCAGAGACAGGCAATATCGTGGCAATATGTTTTATTATTATCTTACCTTAATATTGATATAATGATATTATTTTGTTAATATTATATAATTGAAGCAATTTATTTCATGTATTAGGTTAATTATATCTATTAATTTCATAATGTGGCTTTCTTATCCCTATCCTCAAAATTTACCCTATTACGTAAATACAGTATTTTCTTCTTTGTACATTCTATATTTTACGCTGTCTTCTTCTTTTTCTACCTCAGCCTAGTTTAGTTCATTCCTGGAGGTAGGCCTCTTCCTTCTTTATCCATGTATGTCTGTCAGCTGCTGCCCTCAGCCAGTTGGTCGCTGCTGATTTCTGATGTCGTCCAGCCATCGCAGTTGTGGTCTCCTTAAGCTTCGTTTTTTTGGTTTTTGGTCTCCACTAGACAAGCCTCTTCGTCTACCTCGCATCATCCTGCCTTGCGAGGTGACCTGCCCAGACTCACGTTAGTCTGGCGATACGGTTCATGACGTCTATTACCCCCGTCCGCCTTCGTATCTCTTCATTGTGCACTCTGTCACAAAGACTGATGTCCAGCATTGCTTTCTCCGCTGTTTGATCTCTCCGCCGCATTGCTCCGCTGAATTATGTATCTTAAATTATGTATTTTTCACTGTAAGTCTAGTTAAATTATAAAAAAAATTAATTGACATTAGCTTTGCATTATATATTCAAATATTATGTATACAATTCGGTTAGTTGTTTGGAAAATAAAATAAAAGAAAATGTATGATATGTATAATTATTTTATACGAAATAAATAATATGTTTCGATATAAGACATGTTCAGTCATTTATTAATATTTCAACGGAGACCACTCGCCCAATGTAGACACGTGTTTTGTATTCCCCAATTGGACATAATTGCAGGCAGACCAATTATTAATCGAGGCGCGTGTGTCGCGTAAGTATATATGCAAATAAGGACGAGTTTTTTCGTCGTTCGGCCCGCAGGTCCGCTCCCAAGGCGACCATTTTAATAAACCGCTGTTATAAAAGTTGTCGGCCGCGGAGCGTACGACTGTTGATATGTGAAGTTTGAGGCAGTCATTTCGACGTCGCTTTCCACGCCAAGGCGTCGCCGTATTCAAATTACGCGCACGAAGCAGCCGCCGGCATCAACGGGGCCTTCGTGCCTCACGCAATTGGACCCCAGCGCCCCCCCCCCCTTCTACCTGACCCCACTCCAGCACTCTTTTGTTATTTTTTCCACCGACAACTAGAGTCAATTTTGCCGCGAAAACGGCGTACAAACGATTCAGGCGCTTTTAAAGCAAGCGATTAATTAAATTATGTGTTTTTCTGACTATAAAATAAAATTTGAAATTATATAATAAATAATGTATAAGAAATGCACAGTAAACTACACACAAAGATACACAAATATCCATCTACACATACGTACATAATACGTACCTGAACACCCTCTCCCTCTCTTTCTCTCTCTCTCTCTCTCTCTCTCTCTCTGTGTCGCACAAACACACACACGCACACACACACACACACACACACACGCACCCTCTCTGACCACCCATACTCAAAATTACCAATGCCTACAAAATATGTTTAAAATAATAAACGGACACAAAAATTCACTTGAAATTAATTTAATTCAAATTTGAATTAAATTGAAAATGAATAACCGTTTTTATAATTTCAAATCTGTAAAATTTGTTAATTTCATATGCTAGGTAATATAACGTTTAAATTATATTAAATTAAATATGTATATATTTTTTTAATCTTTTGTGTCGCCCCTACACTCCCGGCAAATAACCTGAAAAGGACTGATTTTATCTGAATATTTATTTCATTAAAAAAATCGATAAGCGCCCTCTCTCAGCTGATGGAAGAACCAGTTTTGGTTCCATTACACAACCGCCTCTGGCGGCGCGGTTCGATTTTCGGCTAGCCTCGGGCGGCTCGACGTTAATATTTGATTGAAATGTATGTCGGAGTTTAAATATTATTAGTGCAGCTTTTACATGAGGTATTTCAACAAAAAATACACAATATGATGTCGGCCCATCAAAGCATATGAGTACCAAATTTCAAATCTCTAAGCCTAATATTTCGACAATGATATCCAAGTAGTGCGCCCCCTAGTGGACTGATTTTAACCATAATCTTTTCAACTTTTGCCATGACCAAATGATGCCTGAATACCAAATTTCAACTCAGTCGGATTAGGCGTTTGGGTGCGATAGTGGAGGAATACACACAGACACACACACACACACACACACACACAGAGACACAAAGAGGGACTTTAAACTATAAATGGTCTTATGGTGTCCAGAAATAGATATTTCCGTCTTGATCTCAAAAAAATACAAGTATGTTTTATTAGATATTGTATAGAGGTTCCCAAACTTTTTTTTCTCGTAGACCACATTCAAAATTTAACCGGTTTCCGTGGACCCCTTGCTGCTACATTTCTACCATATTCCCAAAACTCGTAAAAAAATGTGGAGATTAGATCTAACGATGTTTTTTTTTCGTCGCGGATGAGTTCCAACCCTAAATTCGGAGTGGTAAAAATAAAAAAAAAATAGCATATTGTATTCTTTTTATTAAAATATTATGATTACAGACTTAATAGAATTAAAATTAATCATTAATACCGTACCGTAACTTCAACAATGCAAATCAACAAAAAAAAGACATAATTTTGATGGGAGGGATGTATCTACTTGATGGATTGACAACTAGAGTTGTCGACTACATCGGGCGAGCTTGTCACCTCAGGAAGTTTTAACGATTGGTCATTCTAGCAGTCGCCGTAAGGTCCGCAACTACCCCGCTCAATAGGAAACAGTGCTGCTTCCAGACTCCCCCCGACTGTTAGTCAGAGTGCGCCATCGATTGGCTTATGCCGCACGGTGCGCAGACCGTCCAGGAGCGCCAAAAGGTTGATTCCTAGGGGAAACTAACCCTAAGGACAGAGTCCTACCCAGGCTATTATATCAAGCAAACTTGATTGTAATATTGGAGTCCTGTCCACCCTAGAACGGGCTAGTCCCAGTTGGGTGACAGAAACAAATAAGCAAAAGGTTAAGGTTTTGCCATTCGGTTCCTGTTATTTTTATAAGCTAATCAATGTTTCATAGTAATTAATTCTTAAATTCTTAAATAAATAAAAATGGTTATACCTAAAGAGCACCAATGATAAAATTGCACAATATTTTTTTTCATATCATTGCATTGCAACACATGGCATATCATTGCGGAAGCCATTATTGATATCAAATTATAATTATCGAATACTTATCATTACTTATCACAATCAATTTATAGATAGGAATAATTTATTAAACGCCCTGAAATATTTTAAAATTACACACAATGAGTATTCGATAACCCAGTTTGCAGAGGTTGCAGAGAACTAGTCAAATTACATATATTCAGAATAAACAAATAAACGATGCGTGACAGTGTCACTGCTGCTGATATGCTCTTGCTACGACTGCGATTACAGCTGTTATGATGCTGTTACTGTCATATTATAGTTACCGCTGCAATCGCCGCTTCTACTGCTGATATGGCGCACTGCTACGACTCTGATATTATGATGCTACGACCGTTGCTACGGTGCTTGGATAGGTCGCTGCTAACGCTGCTGTTATCGATCATTGTTGATATTATTGATATTGGTTTATGTGTATGTTACATGATGAAAAATATATGATTGTTTAAATTATGCATAATATTCTCCTCATGGTAAACAATTGTAGAATAACCACAATTAACAAGAACAATAATAAAATAAATCTAAAATTTGTTGGAAAATATACAGTAACTGCTTAGATTAAAATCAAATCCATGTAAGATTAACAAAAATGAACGTTTGTATTATGGTTACTAGATATACGTAGTATATATAAAGATAAAATAGTAATATATAACTTAAATAATAAATTTCCTAGAATAAAACAATATTCACAAATACAATTCAACCGGAAATCATTTTAAAAGATTGTATACAATATAGTCCTAATTGACAAATAATAAAAAACTATAATTTAAAATAATCGTATATTCATTGTTATCTATTGTCATAGAATTCATAAAAAATACTTTTACAGCTCGTAGGTAAACTATTACAAATGCATTTCCCTTTATTTATATATTTATTTCATTTCATACACAAATCAATATAACGGTTAAGACGAATCCGCTGAGATGTAACATAAACATAAATAAAGATATCTACAATAGGTAAATTTCTATATCTTCCGGCCAAACCGTGGGGTTTATCGTGAATACAATTTATGCTGGCAAATTTTATGGGGGTCGACGAAGAATATCGTTGCAGCAGTCGCAGCAGTGGCCATACTTACATATCCTTGTATTAGATATTCATCTTTTGAAAAAAAAAGTGGTAATTTCGTAGCCACTTGCGATGATGTAATATCCAGCGTTTTGACGTGACAACGTCTTATAATTCGATGGAGCTGGCTGCACGCACGAAAAAACATGACTCATGCGGCGTTACCTCGCTTTGAGGCGTTCCATTTATTATATTTATTATTCAATATAAATGCTGCCATCTACCGGTTGCGAAAGAATTATTTACTAACCTCAGTCTAAAACAGTACGAATGAAAATCACTAGATTGATTTAAATTCTTGACATAGTTTTATATGTATTCTTGATATACGGAATGTTATTACTGAACGGACAATTTTCTTGTGGGTACAACGAAGTGCAACAAACTAAGCAACTTTTATTAAAAAAAAAAAAAAGTATGAAAAGCTATCATTACGATGCGCTATCTAGCGGTTGATAAAATGTCGCTGATATTGTTTATTTAGGACGTATTACCTACCGCTAGATGGCGCAGCGTGCTCAAACGCTTCACAAACCGTTTGAGATTTCAAACTTTCAAATTAAAAAAACAATAAATTTTAAACAATAAACAATTATTTAATTATACTGCTATACAATAATACATTTACATGTTGTAGTCAAATCGGTGAGTATAAAAGCATATATATTTTGGCTGTTTGTAATAAACAATATCAGAATCTTAAATAAAACTGCTTCAAATGCAAATATTCCGCAGTATTTTCTTATGACGTTGTCACGTTCAAATATCGTCAGTAAACCGACTTTACAGATAACCGATTTTTTTTGTAATACTTTGCCACATATTAATATGCCTTTGTAATACTTTGCCACATATACGAAAACTTATTGCAAGTGTAAAAATCCACTCCATAGCATTTAAGCTATAAAGTATTGCAATTTCAAACATTTTTTTAAATAATTATATATTTTAAATTAAAATAAGGGTAATAAAAAGGGTAGTAAAATATGGGTAATAAATTTTAGGTTATAATAAGGGTAAACGAAGTAAATAGTGATTTACTTCGTTTTATTTCGACAATACACTGTTTACGCTATTTAAATACAAGGTATATTGATAAAATATATAGAAAATATCACAAAATATAAACCTATATAATTGCATAGTAGCGAGTAAGTACTTCTATCCTATCCCAAAAGCTAAAGCGGTAAAAACGTTGGATGAAGGAGAAAGAGCCAATAAGTAAGATAGAGGTAGATGATCAGTGCGCGTTTGTCAGGTAAGAATTTGCGCCCGGGCCATTGGCATTCTTTTGTTTTACGTTGAGGGTTGATTAAACAAGTTTATGGTTGAAAGAGGCACAGTATATAAGCAAGACAGAAAAAGATACTCAATGTGTGGGTGGCAGGTAAGATTTTTGACCAAGGTAGTTTTCATTCCTTCGTTAGCGTCGGGTTCTGAGTATTTTCTCTTTTCGTATGATTTCGTTTTTACTCTCTGGCTATATTATTGGACTTTATCGATGTTTGCTTCAAGTTGAACTGTTGAATCAAAAAACGATGGAATCAAAAGACCTATTTAACAAAATTTATTAGCTAGTATATTTCACAAAATCTTCTAGATATACAAAACTTTGGATGTGTAAAATTCAAGAACGACATAGTTGAACTTTAATATTATTACTTCTTTACACAAGCGCAAATATTTATATAAGTTAATAAGTTTTACACTCTGGGTACCTTTAGTGAGGGACCACCCCTCACTAGACTCCAAATTGTTCGGTGTGAGGTGGTGGTATTAACTTACGAGTTATCTCCGTATTAAAAGGCGGTTTTGAATGAAGTAGAGGGAATTTATTGATCGAAGTTTTGATATTGCCAGTTATAACGCTTCCCGAATAGGTTTATCGGGACGCGAGGGTTGCGCGACGGAGGTTGTACGGAAATAGTGGATGAAGGATTCTTTCCCAGTCAGGAGGACTGGGAAAGGTAAGGAAAGGAAACCAAGGAGCCGGACTCGTTGACACACCTCGTGAGAAGGGTACCGAATATGCCGTCCCCAGCTTGGGGGAAAATGATCACTCGGAGAATGATAATTTGGTTGCTTTTTCGCCGGTTTATATAGGCCGATAAATGCTGCAATTCTAAATATTCAGAGTAGTTGTTCATCTAGAAAAGTATTGTTTCATAGTGCTGATTCGTGGCTGCACGGGTTAAAATAATAGCTGAATTGTGTCAGTATATCTCACTGGAAATCAATGCATTTGTTGATCGCATGTATTGGACTTAAGGTCCGTTACACTTTCATACAAAAATGCCCATTCTCCTTTGATTATTCAAAGATAGACATTGTTATTACCACTGCCGTTCTCTGATAAGAATAACGTTATACGTTATCCTTATCAGAGGATAAAATCGTTATTCTTACTAGTAGCTGGATAAAATCGAAAATCTCGACATCTCTTTAATCTAACAGCTCTTTTTTTCCTCACTTTGTCCTGTAATATTAATCTCTTGTAGCGTATTACATTTTTCCAGCACACGCAATGTATCGAAAATATCGTAGACGATAATTTTTAACAGTTTATTGACCTCCCATTACCTGAACATCCATTAGCGAACCTTTTATATCCATCCATTGAGGAGGTTTCGAGCATATCACTCACCTAATGTCATATTTCAAAAGCTTGCGAAATTACACATGCTTTACGGCGAAACGAAGTTTAAAAATAGTAACGACATTGATGTATTATACATGGATGATAATTTAAGTAAAAAAGTGACTCCTTTACGACATCGGCTTGAACTTTTTTCTGCATTAGAATTAATGTTTAGTGATCCACGCTCAAAACAGTAATGGTTCGAAAACCTACAATACAATACATATACATTCCATTATATACACTGAAAAAATATTGGATTTCTTCCTACAATGCTGTTTTGTTATTAAGTTTTTTGTTTTATTCAGAATAAAGACGTTTCAATCGTAATTTTGTTGAATTGCAAGGAATTTTATTGAAACTCCATTACTCAATTATATATTTCACCATGCTGCGTACGGGGTAATACGAAAACAATAGGTAATACGAAAAAAGAAATGTGCTTAAACATGATTCTTGTAACTGACTGCCAACATACGTATGTAATAATATGCTGTCATGGTAAAAGCAAGATCACGTAGTAAGACGTAATGAATGAGCGGGGCAGTTAATATGCCCGTGCGTGGTAATTACACCTACACCGTTACGCTTCATGTTGATATATACATACGTACGGACCACAGTAAAAGTTATATACGTACGAAACATACGTTTCTTTTTGAAACATATGTACGTATTTCCGTGTATTATAGTGTTATATTTTTCTCAGTTAAGCATTCCTACACTTGGAAGCGCCACAAAAATAAATAGTAAACATTTAATTATTAAAAACATAACTATCATGATAGCTCTCATAACTGTACTCTTATTTTCAATATTACCTACGTTTATCGATATAATAAAATATATTAGTATGGTTTAATAATCTGGAGGTATAATAAATAAAAACAGGTAATAGTAGCTATACAAAGTCTATTTAGAATCGAGTAAATATAATATTACTCCTAAATCCAGCAATATGCTGTCGTTAAAATAGATGAAAATAAAAAACATCATAGTGTTCTTATGTTAAATATGTTGCAAATCATCAACATTAAATAAAATAAAATAATTTACGTATACGTGGAATAAATAACAATACAATAAAATAAAATATATAAAATAAAACATTGAAAACGAGTTCAGAACAAATAACGTACAATTATTTCCAATAGAAAAGGTTTCCTAACAAATTACATACAATTATTTTTATAATAGGTTCTCTGTAAGATACAAATTACTTATTTCCAATACAACTATTTTAATTGTGTAGGAATGACATTAAATCAATCAAACTAATTACTTAATTAATCGAAGAAATGATATACAATAAATTAATTCAAATGTACAAAAACAAAAACTATAACATAACAAGCTACAATAAAACAATTATTATTGATGATTAAAAAAGAAGATGTACCTACATTGAATTAAATGGGTAGCTACGATACTATCTATTTTCAAAATAGTTTTTGAAGTCGTTATGTGAATACATGTTAATTTTAAGCACATAAGCTCGGATGGATCTCTTGAAAATATCGATGTTTTTAATCGCCTGTAATCTATCAGGCAATTTATTTAAGAATAGGATAGAAAACGAATTTACCGCGTGAAATTTGTAGCACCCTTGCTACAAATTTCACGCGGGTGCTAAAAATTTCACGCGGTAAATTCGTTTTTCTATCCTATTTAAAATGTCAAACAACCGCGATAGTCTTCGATTTTATAATTTATTTAAGATTTTGAGGCCTATGTATCGACTAGTCGCCTGGAACTTGGCCGTACGTGCTGCGATCGGTTGAAGGTAATGAATGGGCTTTATTCCTGTTGTCATGCTGATTTACTTCCTCCAGGGATAATGCCGAACTCTTATTGCGATAGAAATCGCAAAAAGCTAAAAGTAATAGCATAAAAGTCAATATCCCTAGTTTTTGGAAATGTTCACGACATGACTGCCGTGAACTAATACCCACTATCGCACGTATGGCTCTTTTCTGAAGAGTGAATACACTATTGATGTGCGCTGCAGTACCCCATAAAAGAATACCATAGCACAGTTGTGACTCAACCAGCGCATAATAGGCCTATATTACCTCAGTTCTCTCCATACAATTCCTGATGCGTAATAGAGCATAGCAGGCTGACGACAGTTTCGACTTAACATGTTCTATATGTAGATTCCATGACATCTTTCCATCCAAAAATAGTCCGAGGAAATTAATTGATTCCTCATAATTAACCGAGTAGTTAACTTTTAGATATGATGTCTCGCTATTAATTTAAAATAACAGTTTTTGACATATTTAAGGCGTCTTATACATTGAATATAAGTATATTGGTTTTGTCCAGGGCTCTATCTATATAGCTTTAAAAAAAATAACCTTGTACTGTGTATATTAAATGAACATATTTATTTTTAAGAATACCCCATTCAGTTGAAAATGCCAAGAAAAATTCTTTTATATAAGAATATTCGTACTTAACAAATATGTTTTTCAGAAAGTAAATTATTCCGTTATCAAAACCCATTTCTCGCACACGTGCACAGATAAATATACGTCGAATCGACATGCTTGAATAATTTCCATCTTTAATACGAGGGTTGCCTTATTGGATAATGGAGGATCTCTAGTTTTGAAGGCAACCTTTTAAAATATTTAAGCTTTGCGTGCATAATTAATGCTAAGCCGTCTTTACAAGAAGCTTCGCGGCCATTAGCATACCAATGTGAAGTTTTTTTCTGTAATTCAAAGCACTTTGAATAACGTGATTTTAAGCCGAAGCTTTCATATATATAATATAAGCTCATAATAGAAGCTATATATATATATATATATATATATATATATATATATATATATATATATATATATATATATATATATATATATATATATATGTATATATATATATATATATATATATATATATATATAATATATATATATATATATATATATATATATATATATATATATATATATATATATATATATATATATATATATATATATATATATATATATATATATATATATATATATATATATATATATATATTTATTTATATATATATATATATATATATATATATATATATATATATATATATATATATATATATATATATATATATATATATATATATATATATATATATATATATATATATATATATATATATATATATATATATATATATATATATATATATATATATATATATATATATATATTTATATATATATACCTATATATATATATATATATATATATATATATATAGAAATATTTGATAGTTTTGTGTATATATTCTTTTTAGAATTGATCAATAAGATGATTATAAAGTAAATAATTATAAAAGCCACTTACATCGTGACGAAGGATTCCCTTGATCGGATTCGGGAATGCTTTAGGTGTTAACGAGAATGATGAATGCCTCTCACTTGCGGAAAGAGGAGTAGGTTTAACCTACTCCTCTTTCCGCAAGTGAGAGGCATTCATCATTCTCGTTAACACCTAAAGCATTCCCGAATCCGATCAAGGGAATCCTTCGTCACGATGTAAGTGGCTTTTATAATTATTTACTTTATAATCATCTTATATATATATATATATATATATATATATTTATAAATATATATATATATATATATATATATATATATATATATATATATATATATATATATATATATATATATATATATATATATATATATATATATATATATATATATATATATATATATATATATATATATATATATATATATATATATATATATATATATATATATATATATATATATATATATATATATATATATATATATATATATATATATATATATATATATATATATATATATATATATATATATATATATATATATATATATATATATATATATATATATATATATATATATATATATATATATATATATATATATATATATATATATAATGGCTGATTTATTTCCTATTATTTCTAATGATGCGTCCACTAAAGATCTCCTAGATTTACCACCAATTTTATCTTTCCGCAGACCACCTAATATTAGATCAATATTAAACAAAACAAAAAATTAACAAAATTTCTCTGTAGGTAATAATAACTTGGGTCTTCAACCTTGTGGTCGTCCACGTTGTAAAACTTGTCCTCTGTTAGATCAAAGTCCTTTTTTTTCCAGTCCAAATACTACTAATTACAGGGTTCCCTTTCATTGCAGTTGTTATTCAAAAAATATAGTATATCAGCTTCTGTGTAAGACTTGAAGTGCTTTTTATATCGGCGAAACAACCACACCACTTAATATTAGACTAAATAATCATAGGGCCAGTGTAGGAAATGAAAGCCAGCTCCCAATATCTTTGCATGCCAGGGCACACAATTTAACTATTGATCAATGTTTTAAAGTTAAAATAATAAAGTGCCTTGGTGATAATGCAAAAGAAAGGGATGTCAAATCTAGGGAAATGGCTTTTATTTATATTTTAGGCGCTTGCAAAGGTTCGGGTCTCAATAGACAAAATTAATGTAGTTTATTCAATCAGGTTTAATACTCATCAACTGCTTTTTATTTTTTATTTATAATCATTCAATAAAAATAATATTTTTCACGGTCGGTTATGATATACTTTAACTGGATCGTGTAAAATGTTATTAATCATTTCTAGTGGTTCGATTTCTTGAATTTAAATTTTCAAGGAATTGTTCGATTTCAGAAATGTCATCTATCTTGATAACGGTTTACACCGAAATATAGAACCAACATTTTACAACAATCATTAGTTTTTAGATATACTAATCGCCTATTCCTTTCCAGCATAGATTCTCGACTATCACTTTGTGTTACCACTGTATGAGGCAGGAAGAAGTCCAGTTGACAGACTTCCAATACCACAGCAGTTATTATTGACCAACACTGAAAGAATAGAGAAGAAAAAAGGCGTGGAGTCACTCCTGGTCTACACATACCAGATAAGTCTCCTTTCATTTATTTTATACGTTAATTTATTTAGTAATAATACATAATTTCAATTTGAAAATAATAATTTACACTTATACTAATCAAATATTAAAATATATATATATATATATATATATATATATATATATATATATATATATATATATATATATATATATATATATATATATATATATATATATATATATATATATATATATATATATATATATATATATATATATATATATATATATATATATATATATATATATATATATATATATATATATATATATATATATATATATATATATATATATATATATATTTATTTATTTATTTATATATTCTTTTTGATGCATGCATACAGGTATGTATATGACAATATTTTAAAAATCTTTGATATTAAACGAAATTGAGCTGCGATATAAACACTCAGATAGAATTCAAGCTAAAAGTATCCATCTTCTATGACGATAATATCAATATCAAGAACGATTGGAAAAGTTCTTTAATTTTAAACTTGTAGGAACTTTTATGTAACTTTCCAGAATGCGAATGTCGCGCAATGAAATTTCCAAACGGCTGCATTTTACAATCATCAGTCTTTAATAATATAAAGTATTTCTGATTTAAAGAGTTTGTTATGGTCATGAAACCGAGAGCATTTTTCAAATGCTATCAAATTTTTAAAATGCAAAAATGCGATAATATTTCTTTGTATGTTATTTAAAGTCTACTAAAGTGGGTAACCCACAATTATTTTGCCTATTCAGAATATTAATTGATCTGCCGGAGTCACAAACCGCATGTTTAAATATTGGTTATGTATGATAACGTCCTATAACATAGCAGGATATATCATTATAGGACAGAATTGCTACGAGTCTGGCGAATATCGAAGCAGTTCCGTGCGCTCAGAAACATTACTGATTAATTAAGTAAATATATTTGTATTAAGTTTTTGTTGGAGATTGCTTATCCCACATGAATCATTTTGAATCATTTGAATTATTTATAGCATTTCAAATGAAATACAAATTACTAACTTATTAACTGAAAAACTACTTATTCCAGCCAAATCATTTAAAAAATTTGAAGGATTACGTAATGTAGCAAAATCTAAAAATTAGCGTTGTATGCTTTAAGACAAATGGGGATTAATAAATGAAAAGGAAAACAGAGAGAAAAGAGAAGGCAAAATAAGGATATTTCAACAGAAATGACATGCAGTTTCAAAGCGGAATGAAGCTGTTTCAATTGGACGTGCTGCGTGAACGGTGGAAAAGTGAATGCAAAAATAAGTATTATATTGTGGGATTGATAGGGGGTATTCTGACTTGATCAAAATTGGCGACCGTGATCTACGAGTTAAGAAAAATCTGAGTAGGTAATCTAATATTGAACAAAAAACTCTGAGCGATGGTTTGGTTGATCTTAACTAGAAGAAATATCTTCAACCCTCGAAAGCTAAAGATACTATGGTGGATAAGTCCACTGGCTTCATACGTTTGTGCCTGCCGTGGAAGAAATTGAGCAATCATTATACCAAAGTTTTTACACATTTGGCATACGCGATGATAATGTCATATATTGATAAAAGGTAGAGACAATGTTTGATGATGAATTGATAGGAGGAGTTGGCAACTACTTATGATAATTGATAATTTATCAGATTTAATAAATGTTCATGGTTTCCCGACTAGACTGAGATTCGATTTAGATTAGTCTTCGTGGTCTAAATATGTGCCCAAATATTCCAAGATTTTCCTGACTAACACGTCAACCCCATTTACAGTGTTTCTGGTTTTAATAGGTAGATTTAGTCAATTCCGAAAGATCTTTTTTTTAACAAATATATCTAATACAGTCTATATTAAATCACCATAGAAAAAGATGTATTTAATAAATAATACTAATAATAATATGAGAAGGTAAAAGTCAACTGAATCGATTGCAATGCTAAAGTCTAGGAATATGAGAATGATAAGCTGCTTGTAATCTTATCTATAGTAAGCCGTAATCATCTGGATACCTTAGGGGTTATTTTGACGCTATGGATTATTTGGTTTTCATAAAATTCAACCACTTTTTAACGAAGATCTTACTTTCCTTCTAACTATTCTATCATCTACTACCATCATCATTGAGGGATGTCAATTACCATGGGCGAATCCGCCACCCCGGGGAGTTGTAACGACATCAGGCTCTTCTTTCTCCTATGAAGTGAACGCAAAATTTTGTGGACAACTAAATTCATAGTCAAACTTCGCCAATAGCCCGTAAGAGTCCAACGCCTCTTGTACCCCCAGGGTATCCATCGCCGCGCCCTTACTACCTGATTCGGGTGAATTTCTCCATCTTTCAGTCTGGTCACAGATTCGAGGTTGCTTATGCGGCCTTATACCTCTCGTCAGCGGTAATCCAGATATGAATTTATTGCTGACCGATCGGGTGGCCAACGGATCGTTTCTCAGGATATATAAGGCCGGGTCAACATCTACCATAGTTTTTAGGAAATGTACTTTTCCAGACCAGGTGGTTATTTGCCGGATTGCAAATAGGTTGACACAGCACGACGCACAAACACAGCCCGGTGCGCAAACGATTGGCTACCTCCACCCGGCGCCAAACCGCCCAATTCAGCCCGAGGTGTTTCGCAGGTGTCTATGACTACAGGCTATAGCCGCAGGCAGCGTTCACAGCGACCCTTCCAGGATCAGTCCCTATTTGAGTAGGCTACTGAATTGAAGCTTAACTGTAAGTTGAGCCGATCCAAAAAAACACAGGCAGGCTTTAGAATAGAATAGAATAACTTTATTGTGCTATAAAAACATAACAATGAATATTACACTGGTTTTATAAAAAAGACAATTTATGCACAAATGGCGGACTTATCTCTATAGCGATAACTTACAGTCAACCATTCCAAGCCAAAGCTGCACGGAACCAGTAGGAACCAACCCAATATATCTATCATCATCATTAACATTAAATAGATACCAGCCTAAAAATCCCTCTGCAATAGTCCGGCATATCCACCTTAATCGATTGTTGTATCTCAATGGCCGCCTCTCATGTCAACAGCCTACTCACTACTGCAGGGAACCACGGCTTCTCGGAGAGATTCGCCGCTAGATAAATACGAAATATGTTATGTTAGTCACGCGGCAGTGATTGCCAATGAAACCCTCCCGATTTAAGATTCAATCACGCTCTCGGCTAGCAGAGCAACTCGCCCGAGATGAGAGCCAGCGCAATTGAATGCGAGACATCCGCTAGCGTATTCCGAGCGCGCACAACACATTGCCACTGGATTAGCTCGCGCTTTTTATATCAACTTTAGTTGGGTATTCTGCTGCTGCCACCATTATTGTCCCATTAATAATTATTAGTAAATAGCTGTGGTAAAAGCCTTAGCTATTTCAATATTCTCTAGCGCCAGATTTCTAAGATTCTATTTTTATATGCTCCGCGATTACATACATAGAGAAAACGGTTGTGTCAACCCAAAACCTTTCCAGCAAGAAAATAACCCCCCATCCACCCGCCTCCCACCTCCCTTCCCCCTCCCCTCTCCCCTCCCCTTCCCTCCCGATATTAATAGTAGTATATTTTAGTATTTTGTAGTATTTTGTGGCGTTTAAATGGCTGTTTTTCAATATGGTGTAGTATTTTCATAAATACCGCGGTTTTCTTTCGACGCTTGTATAAGAGATATTCCAACCAAAAT
Organism: Micropterix aruncella; assembly: GCA_944548615.1. Classification (NCBI taxonomy): domain Eukaryota; kingdom Metazoa; phylum Arthropoda; class Insecta; order Lepidoptera; family Micropterigidae; genus Micropterix; species Micropterix aruncella. The sequence continues at coordinate 35,179,778 of OX155950.1, forward strand.
CTGAAAATTTCGCAATGTGGTTTCGGCCCAACGACGTATATGTGTACCGAAATTCAAGACTCTAACTGTAGTATTTCGAGGTTGAAGTAGGGATGAAGGATGAAGGATGACTAGCGCGCCCTCTAGTGAACCAATTCCAACTACAATATCAACTCTTGCCATGACTGAATGATGCCTGCATGCCAAATTTCAGCTCAATCGGACGTTTCATATCGTGGAAGAATATACACATACATACACATAGAGATACACACACCGACTCACAGACAGACTACAGTCTGGGATTGGCCCTTATCATCTCAGGTGGGGACTGGGGGGGGGGGGGGGGAGGGAGGGGTAAAACTGGATATTTTATCTTCAAATTGATTTTTCTTTTAGAGCGTTCACAAACTTTCCATTTTGCCGGGTAAGTAAAAGTATAGAAGATTTACTCGTATGTCACACGAATGCATTAGAATGGATCGCAAAGTGTTTTTTTTTGTTGTTCTCCATACTTTTCTATATTACAAAAAATAAATATCTACTAAAGAACATATTCGAATAATGATAAACAGGATAAAAACGAAATTACTGCGTGAAGTTTGAAACACCCGATGTTTCGGCAATGTTGAAACCGCCGTTGTCCACAATGAACTGTACCCTGTCTATCAGACAACGGCGGTTGCAACATCGCCGAAAGATCAGGTGTTGCAAATTTCACGCCGTAAATTCTTTTTATGTTATTTATAACGTCAACCAATCTAGGCATAACATAATATGCAAGCTTCACGAAAGAATTACTATCCCGACAAAAGATGTAGATCAGAGGAATAGATTATTATGGTCATATCCATCGCAGAAAGTCACCACATATACCTACTTACAGATGTGTGAAGTTACTTAGCAGGCAAATGGAAAGTAGAAAGATCGTTAAATATGGAAGAATTTTTTCAATTATTTTACAATACAATACAATACAATCAACTACTCCAGTAGATAGATATTCCTACACTTGGATGCGTCACATAATTATTGCAAAAAAAATATTATTAAAAACATAACTATCATGATAGTTGTCATGGCTGTAATATTATATTCAATATTACAATAATCAAAATATAATAATGTGATTTAAGAGTCAGGGAGAATAATGTATTAGAATAGAAATGCAAATTCTTTGTAGAATAATCAAAGACAATTTATGTTATTGTTAATCCAGCAATATGCCTTCGTGTTTTTGAAAAATGAATAGGTGTAACCGTGTATACCTATTTTTTTTTTCATTTTCATACTCCAACGAGGTGGATGGAGACAGAAGCCAATCCATCCACCACCCGAGCAGTTATAACGACTATAGTCGTCTTTTCTGCCCGAGCTTAATTGTATATCCAATGATCAGAGGCTTCTATCCCCATCCAACCCCCCAAGGAGTCATTTATTAATTCGTTTCATAAATACATTTTTTCTCTTTTTACATTTTACATTTACATACACATACATGTATTTACATTACATTTCATTACATACCTAGTTACAATACGTATTATCTAAAATAAAATTCAAAAAAAAAATATGTATATATAATAATAAAAAGAGAAGAAAAAAAAATACATTCATATTTTGCCAGGTGGTAGTGCATAAGTTATAAAATTAAGCAGCATTCGCAAACAACAGCAAGAAGGGAGTGGGGACAGAACGAGCTTGGTACGGTGGCACGGGTACACCCGTTAGGGAGAGAGACAATACAAACAAAGTTTATTTAAAGCTCGTTTAAAACCGGCACAGCGCGGAGGGCAGTACGTGTTTCACGGAGACGGCAAGTCACTCGCACCTAGAGGGGGAGTGCCCTGGGGTCTCAGTTCGCCACGAAGATACGAAATGCCGCAAAGCACTCCTTGCTACTGACTAGGTCAGAATACCAAATGTGATATCCACTTATGTGGTCACACATCGCATCCAGCAGTTCTTCCCTGGCGTACGACAGTAACGAGCACGACCATAGTATATGCTCTGCAGTCTGACGACCGCCACCACACACACACCAAGGATCATCGGCGAGCCCTAAGTCAAAAAGTTTGGCCCTGAAGTCACCGTGGTCCCCCGACCATTTGTGTAGTGTGGTAGTCAAACCGCAAGAAATTACCGTTGCGCAACCTGATGTCGACCGCCGGGAAGAAACAGTGAGTTAAGCGGCCTTTGCAACTGGTATCCCACCTCTCCTGCCATACTCTAAAACTCTCTGAATGGAGGGCGCGTACACAATCCGCAAACCTTGTAGTTTCCGGGTCGACAATAACGGAGTGGTACTCCACAGCGCACCCCTACGGACCCACGAAATGGCCGCACGCTCCAGTACCTCAAGATCTGCAGGAAGTATGCCGGCGATAACTGGAAGCGCCATCGTCGAAGTTATACGATAAGCCGCGTACATAGCAATCAGAGGGAGCCGCTGGGTGCCGCCGTGTATACTTAATAATGATATAAACTGCTTTAATAAAACGGAAGCCAAAACATTTTTAATTTTTGGTTCGCAAATTTGGTTCAGACATTATGGCATGCGGCCATTCTCTTTTATCCTCGTCTTAATCTATGGTATAAGATTAAACGAAGAACCTTGTAATAGGTGAAGATCTGGTAGACTAGTTGAATTGGCAGAAGAGAACAAGAGCTGTAATCATCCTGCATCTATGAATGGCCAAGAATAATACACTGCTAATTGCTACCTTTCTAAATATTAGAAAGTATATTTACAAAAAATATATAAATATTCACACTTAGAAAAATTACTTTATTATGAAAATTTTACTTTATTTACAAAGTAAAAGGGGAATAACCATTTCAGCGAAATTATTGGAGTTATTCGAACACAGCTTCATTTATACGCTGTATAAACAAAGGATAGTTATTGAAACATCTAACCCCATAACACGCTTCCTTTATGCGGCCTTAACAAATTGTATCGCCTACAAGAATATACGTATTTGAAGCGTTACAAGGGGTACGGTAATGTCTTATATCGCCCAGCGCAAGAACATTACTGGGCAATTTATATGAAAGTATATTCCGGTGAGGTGTACCAACGCTGCATAGTAATCAGACTATGCCGGCTACTGCACAACCCAAAAGCCCAATTTCTAGGACATTGTAATACATATAAGAAGGCAGACTTTATTAATTGCTCTATTCGAATATAAACCTACTCTAATATTACTCATCTACAATGATTACTTTAAACATTAGGATTTTAAATGAAATATTTTTTAAAATACATAATAAATTATTGTTTTGTATTATGTGATATGCGAATTAGGACTATGGGACAATGGCAGACGTAACTGGGATTTTAGAGAAATATAATGATGAAAATAGAACATAAACATGTAAACCCGAAAAATATTAAATTAGAATTCAAATATTTTTTATTTTCATATTTTTATTAGTTATAATATAGAATAATCAAAACATAAATAGGCTTCCGCCTGTTACAAGGTAGAAATTAAACACTATCATCTTAGGAAATATATTTAACTTTATCGTAATTAATTACATTAACAACATACATAAAACTCGAAACAAATGTCATAAAATATAATAATAAACTATCGCGAGTAATTAAAATTATAATAATGATTTCGTAGTATATACGTCTTCGTAACACTTCGTAGTCTCACTATTGTAGCAATATTACAAATTATTTGAATTTAATTTATATTCAAAAAGGTAGATAAATACGAAGAGTGCATTTTAGTTAAAATATTTTATTGTAAAAGTCCTAATTACTGTGAGAATAAAATTTTGTCCTCACAAAACACTGAAAACACTGAAGGCCTTACATATCCATATCCATTCAAAATGTAAGTCGCCAAACGTAACAAATTTAATATCGAAGTCAATAAGTGGAATAACATTTAAAAAGAATATTTTCATTTCTTTTCGGAGTTTTGACTTACTAAGTTTGAAACTCACACAGGGATATGTTATTTTAAAAATCGTAAGTAATCCTAAAATGATAAAGTCGTTTAGGTACAGTTTCATTATTCGCCTATTACTCATAAAGGTATAGAATATTATTTAAAAATAATTTAATAACATTACATTATCAAATTTGATCTAGCCACTGGTGTTGAGATACTACTGTATTTTTTATTTTGATTTTACAATGTGTTGTTTAGGCGATCAGTATGTACCCCCCCCCCCCCTTCCCCAATCCCCAGCCCCACCCTTTTAATAAGAATAATTCTTTCTCAAAATGATATACTAGGAAAGCTCCCTCTAAAAGTCATTTATATTTTACCTATTATGCCTACTATGAAAGGGAAACTGAATACTTTCCTCTAACCGTGGAAGAATAAAATTGAAATCTGGAAGTATGATAATATTAAATATCTTATAGGAGGTAGAATTTAATATATCAGATTCAGTAGGTCGATTAGTCCAGTCACGATCACTTATTTTGCGAATCGCTGATCTTTTACTAAAAGATTGCAAAATTTTAGATCAAA